>CM061064.1:89447035-89888497 GCA_030762895.1 Sophora flavescens | reverse complement strand
GAAAACACATCATTTTTAGGGTAAAAATATAGTTGATGAAGTATCTAAGGGAGGAATTCACTCGACGGATATCATCTGGAAAAAAGAGAGAGCATTCCACAAAAAATTGATGAAAACTTCCTATTTCATTGGATGGATATTCTAATACAAACATGAGTCTTTGGTCAACTAGAAAAACAATACATCGAGAGTTTTCCATATTTCTAACCCCTCTTTGGGGACCCTCAAAATATTATCAACAGAGCTTCATCTTCTTTTCCTGAATCCTTTGCAGCTTCCCAAAAATGCTTTGAAGAACTCGATCAACTACGGTGGTATCTAGAGGAAAGGGTTCTTGTAGACCCTGAATTGATACTTCTTCAAATCGTATCCAGTATCCGGGAAGTATGATATTGAATTCTACCAATCATGTCTTCATATTTTCTTCTCCCATGCTTCCCTTTCATGTATCACATCCCTTACACCAATTTCCATCCCTTTACCCATTCCGCGTGGGATGAGCTTACTCCTCTTTTCATTTTCTTGCATTTTGGTCTGAGCCAATTTTCCCTTTCATTAGCTTCCATTAATAATGACATATCCGCAGCTTAGCTCCATCCTCCGTCGAGGAAAAAAGTTGCCTGCGGCCTAGGATTCTTGTAGAGATCCAACTCTCTCCTTTAAGTATACTGTATTGTTTCGACATGAACCCCTACGTCCCAAACAAGGCTCTTCTCTTCTTTAGAATCTACTAGCGTGTTTTCTTGACACTCCACCTTTGCTTGCAACTCTTGATCAACTGCTTCTTTCTCTTTCTTGCCACTTTTCATGCAACTTGGGGAATCAACAACACCTTCACTTCTCAAATTCTCGATCTGTAAATTCGGTTTTTCACTTTGGCTTTTGAGCTTGACGATAGTTATACGCAACTTGGTCTTTTCATCCAAAACCCCATCACGAGCTTTTAGAATTTCCCCTTTTTTCCAGCATTTGATCTTCCCAGAGGATTGTTTTCAAGACTTTGGGTGGGGGTTCCGTTTTGAAGGACACCCCTTCTACCCCTACTATATGCCCCATATCTTTGTTCTGAACTTTGATCCGCCTTCCTAACTTTAATCACGCCACTTTTAGTGAATATTGTTCCATGCTGACCTTACCGCCATTTCATTGGACCTCTTGTGCACTTCACATTCTTGATATAGGAAATATACTCCCACCCAAGAATTTTTTCGGGGGTTTATCTTGTGTCCACTTTGAGTTGTACATTACTAGAGCCGGTGAATATGACACACACATCCTACGGGTCCCATCAATGGGACATTCGAGAAAAAACCTCCACAACTGAATATAACGGAATCCCCATTGTACCATGGGACATCCAATAATGAATGAGTCGACACGATCAAACTCTTGTTTCCGTTCATATAGCTTCATGGACTTTAGCGACGCGAATGAATCCCTTTCAACGGGTCATCCGTTCTATCAATTTTGTTTCCAGCATGTGAGTCAAATCCAAACATATAACATTTGATGCACAAATGATAAAACTTTCCTATTGGATTCATGACAAACTTGTAGTGAGAGAAAAGAATTAAACTTGATAGCAGGACTAAATTCACCCCCATATTCCTAACTCTGTAGAAGACGTCCATGGTGATCGATCAATCATCGTGAATAAAGTGAAAAAGCACCATCGTAGGGATGAGAGAGCCAACATCCTAATAAAAGAAACCCATCGTTGTTGTTGAGCCAACTCCCTAAGATAACCTTCCAAGAATCGCCTCTTCGCGCGTAGTGCTTCCTTTTTCCACTTTATCCAATTGTTCGGTTTTAAGTTCCAAACATACTTGCTATCTTCCCTATCCGCCACATATTGTCCATAATACAAATAGACATTGATTCCTTTGGATAAAGCGGGCTCAGATGTAAGCATACTCCTCTATGGGGGAGTTACATCTAGGATCAAGCAATTCAAAACATCGCAAGTTGAGTTCCACATGCGGCTAAGGCACTTAGAGCTGGGCATCCACTTGAATCGGGTGAATCTAGTATCCTCCCATACTTGTTGTTAAAGTTCAAACGTGCCTTTTCGACATTTGTTGACTAATTTCCGTAAGCTTCTTGAACATCATTGGAGTGTCACGTCGATCTTGATGCTCTTCTGGAGCTACGCTGCATTGCTAGTACTCTTTCCGACGCTTGGTCCTTCCATTCTTTGCTATAAGATTAATACTAAGTGTCTTTTGTCAAGAAACACAAATAAAGAAAAAAATTAGAAATAAAAACACACGAAAAAAAAATGCCCTAATGCTTCATTTGCATTTAACCCCGTAGGTCGGGAATACTATGTCGTATCTCACAATGTAATACCTTCACTATGACACGTGCTTATTAAATGCAAAATATTGAACATGTCATTCGGTTGGAGTTGACGATGTGTCGCCTCCCTTCCTTTTTTTTTTTTTTGAAAACTTCATAATAAATATGTATGTGCATGGCAATTTATGTTTTATGATGCTAGAAAAAATGGAGAGAGAGAAAAAGTATGCTCCGCTTTGTCCTAAATTGGGTAAAACTTAGGGTTGGATAAACCCGAGGTAATGACTCTAAACGGAGTTAGCTACTAAGTTTTGCTCTGTCGATGTGAAAATTGCGTGAGGGCTCTGGACTACAAGGAGCCCATGGTCTCCCGTTGCGCTTATCTCTAAAAATTAGGAGAGAGCTTCATATTAACTGCCCCCATTGGAATTTTTTTCTTCCTTGTATTGTTCCTCTTACTTGGTTTTATTCTTAGTGATTCGTTTCCCAAACGAAACATGGAGAAAAAGAAGGGAAAGATCTAATTCGGGAATACCTTTGAAACTGTTGCTGCTAATAATTTTCTTTTACATATATTCTTATCGCTCGCTAGAATTGGATTTCTTCCCTCACCTACACTATCTACTATTTAGCTTTTTTAAATTCTTCTGGTGGTTTTTAATAGTTAAATTCTACTATAATTTAGTCAAAAAATGAAATGGTAGATAAAATAATTTATTATTATACTCATACATATATATATACAGTGTAAGTCATCAACAAAAGGAAACAAACACGGAAGGCTCCACCATAATACATAAGGGCACACAGTTTGGTAGGTGTTGCTACTTATAAACATGCCAAGTCATTTGTCAATTATACATACTTATGTGTCGCGTGACCACACCGTCCCAGAACATGCGAAAATTGGAGCAAAAACATGGAGTGGCCACCTCAACATTTTATTTGGGAAAACATTGGGAAAACCATATATTAAGGAAAATCTGTCTCAAAAAAGAGAGGTATTAGTTCGAGGCCTGCCATTCACAGGAAGGTATTAGCACCTCCGTCACTGATTAAAAACGGTGTCAATGTTAATTGTGCAAAAATCATTTTAATAACCTCTTAAATATTTATTTTAACTTAAAAATTATTTACAAGAAAGAATTATTCTTTTATTTTTAATATTTTAAATATTTTATTAATTTTCTTTTTACGTTTTTTTAAAAATTATTGTTTATAAAAACTAAATGAGGTTGAACATTTGCACATGAGTCCACAGGGCAACCTCAAATTTAAGGACTGAACATGGCACCCCGTGTCCATAGAGCATCCCTAAAAATAGAAAAGTTTAAATATTTATGATTAATTATTTTAACATAAAAAGAGACACAAAAAAAAGGAAAATTTAGTTTTGGCCCGACAAGATGATTTATCTTGCTCCCTCAGTATTCCCAGGTGCGATGGGAAACTCGAAGCCACGTAGTTCTCTTATAAAAGATTTGATTGGTTGGTTGATTTTAATTTTGATAAAGATTTGATTTTTTTTTAAAAGGTTTTATGTATTTTCGTTTTTTATTTATTTAATATTTTTTTATGTCAAAAACTCCTAAACGAGGTAGAACATGGCAAATACGTCCACAGAGCTATCTCGCACCTAAGGAATTGAGTGTGAAACCTCTCACCAAACAATCCACAATTATTTTCGATTTAGATTGTTGCGTGCAATTAAAAGAGATTTTTTATATATATATATATATATATTTTTGTTTTAAAAGGTATTTTATTTTTTTGTTTTATAATAACAACAACCAACAAAATAATTTAGGCCATACAACTATCAAACCCTGCGAGACCAAAAATCATGAAGACCCAATAACCTATTCAAACAATAAAGGGCGAGGAAAGAAAAATAAGAAAAGAAAATGAACAAGGAAAGAGCAAAAGCCTCCACTTTACCCTCAACCCCAATCGTGAGAGAGGAGAAAAAAAAGAAGGGACCTTGACACGAGTGGAGGTGGCTGCGTCAAGCGGAGAAGATGCGATAGTGAGGTGGAGCTCGCGGATCTGCAACTCCCAGTGGTGGAAGACGCGTGCGGTGAGAGCGTCGCTGCCTGGACGGGTAGGAGGACGGACGGTGGGGGGTGTGACGGGGGGAGGCTCGCAAATGAAGCTGAGATGGAGGCACACCCGGATCTCGGTTGCCGGATTTTCGAGGCGGAGGTCGTGGCTGCGGGGGACAACGCGAGGCGATGGCAGAGTGCGGTGGGCGTGCGTGGAGGCGAGGAAACCGATGATGGCGGCCAAAAATGGAGGAGAAGCGGAGATCTGCATGCGGTGGCGAGATCCGTTCCGGGCGGTGGTGGCGTGAGAAGCCGTGACGCAGCGTACGGCGGGCGGTGGTGGCGTGAGTGGCAGAGGCGGCTAAGGCTCGGAGGTCCTCCGCAGCAATGCCGTGTGGAGTAGTTTTGTTTTGTTGGTTTTTTTTGCCTTTTGCGTTGTTTAGATTAATGGAGAAAGGCAGGAGGTTCTTGAATCTTTATTCTGCTTTGTTTTGTTTTGATTTGGATGGAATGGTAGTTTAGAGTAGTAGAGAAAATGATAGGAGATGGCTAGGCAAAGTGAGTGGATGATGAGGATGATGGAAGGATGAAGATGAGATGAAGTCAAGATGAAGTGAAAGATGATCCGAGAAATTTCCTCTCAAGCTCCCTCGCATTTTTGGTTCACGCCCCCTTGCATTTTTCTCGCACTCTTTTATATAATTTCTACTTGTTGAAGACTCCAAAAAAGACCCAATGTCCTCTTGCCATGGTTGCAACAAGGGGTCCTTTTCTTACATTTCCAATCTTATCATTCTCGCATTTTTAGTTTTTCCTTGATGCTTTGCACATTTCCTTGTTCATGTTGAGTATTTTTCCATTGATTCAGGTTTGACCCAAAGATCGAGAGCATCATATTTTTCCTTTTATGTGCTTAAAACTTGAAGCCATTTTGATGCAAAATGCTTAACACTGCTCATTGCTCTTTTGGTTATTAAAATGCATTAAGGGATTTTTGGCTTATCCTCTTGGCTCTTACTACAATTCTGCAGATTTACTTTTATTATTATTATTTTTTATTTTTGTTTTTTGTTTTTGTTTTTGTTTGTTTGTTTGTTTTTATTTGGGTTTAGAACATGGTCTAAAAGACATCTTCAACAATAATGAAATTGGGCTCACTAAAAACAAAATCATTTTTATTGCAAAGTTATTTGTTTTAATTTGTTCAAAACAGTAATTAAAAGGATACCGGGACGAAATTAAGTGTTCACAATATGAAAAAAGTTAATAATTTAATATCTAATCATTTAAAGTTTAATAATCTAAAAGATATAGTAGAGAAAACTGTTTTATAAAAACAATTAACAAAATAATTGAATTGGTAACTTGGATAAAGGTTTGCATACCAAAAAAGTTCAAGATCATTTAAAATAACAATAGTTTTGACTTTCATAAAAGGCTCTAAACATCTTTAGTCTACGCATATATTGTTTTATGGATTTGCAACATCCAATACTTGATTCAACGTTGCTCACCTTATTGACTTGTTTTCTAGCAAAATTGTACTCAACCCTATTATGTATCTTTCAAATTGTACTCAACCCCTTCATTATGTATCTTCTGAAATTGTTTTATAATATTGACTACATATATCAGTATTCAATTCAAGGATAATAATATCATCTAAAGAATAATTTAGACATTTATAAATGCAATAGTAGCGTGAGATAATCATTTTTATTTAGTCTTCCCAAATATATTATCTATCATTTTTGTTTGATTTATTTCACTTGTTTTCCCATGCAAATTAACCATTTTTAGTAAATATATTTATCTATCATATTATTATTTTTATTCTCTGCTAAAAATCTATTTAAATTACTTTATCTCTTTTCCCAGTGAAAGTTAACCATTCTTAAAATATATATTTATCTATGATATAACTATTTTATTCTATTTTGAATTTTTTTATTTGATTCTTCTTTTTCTTCGTGCAAGTTAATAATTTTGAGAAAATATAATTATCTTTCATGTTGTTTTTGTCTTCTCTCATTTAAATATATTAGATTTTATTTTTCCTTTTCCCTTAAAAAACAAAAAAATTAGAAAATATATTATCAATCATATATTTTTTTTCACTTCAAAATCTATTTGATTTGTTTCTCCTCTCTTTGCATGCAAGTTAATCAGTTCTATGAAATACATTTATTTTGATAAATTTATTCTTCTCTTTTAAGAATCTATTTGATTTATTTATCATCTTTTCGTTGTTTAAGTTAACCATATTTTTTGTAATGTATATAATTTTTTATCATATTATTATTATTCTTTTATCATAAAAATCAATTTGCTTTATTTCTCCTCTTTTTCCTTGCAAGTAAATTTTTTTTAGAAAATATATTGCCCTACCATATTACTTTGTACTCTCTTTTGAAAATCTTTTGATTTGTTTTTTCTCATTTTCCGTGTAATTAACAATTTATAGAAAACATATTTATCTAAAATCTAAAAATCTATAAAAGATCTTGTTATAATTTTTCTTGCTTAAATAATTGTTCAATATCACACGCTAAATCGAAAGTAAACAAAAATCATGCAAATTATTATTTAATTATCTCTTATGGAATTGCAAACTTGACTTTTAATACTTCCAAACTTCAAACTTTAATGCACGGGAATAACTTTTGCTAAATGAGAAAATTAAAATATAGGTGTTTTTGATATGTAAATTAAAAAAAAATTAAATAAATAATTTTAACTGAATAATAAATAATAAGTACTATGTAACAAATTATTAACATAATTAATGACCATTTTTAGAAAAAATATTTATCCATAATATTACTACAACCAATAAATTTCAATTGCAACCCATAATAAAAAACTGCAGCTAAATTTATACAAAAAATAATAGGATGTGACCCAAAAAGCAAAAAGTTGCTCATTAATATTTTAAATATATTTAGAAACACACTAGCTGCTTGAAAACCAACCAAAACATAAACAACTAAAATAAGAAAGCAAAAAATTGCATTGTAATCCAAAGCATGATCAAACAACTCAAATATTCCTCTCTAGCTTCATTAGTACATATGCATCATCAAATCAAATAGACTAAAAAAAAATGAAAAAAACCAATAAAATTACAATAAACAAATGTTGAAAGTACAATTGGAAATTTGAATACATCACTATGATAATAGCTTTCAATCAAATAATACAATAAAAAAAGCTTCACATCGGACACACAATGCGGGTTCTCCTCCCAACCGTGTTTTCTCCATAAGCAAGAGTCGGGGATTCGAACTCCTGACCACTTGCTTAAGGTGCCCAAGTCCCTTACCACTTGGACCAACCACATGTTGGTACCAATGAGGTGGTATATAAGATCATAGAATCAATCAAAATAAATGTAGGAAAATAAAATAAAGTAAAGCACAGGGGCTTCATTTAAATGAACAAATTTGAAGATAAATGTAAGGAAATAAAAAGTACCCAAGAAAAGAGGAATATCATGAATTTGGACTGCAACTCAATCTATTGATTCCTTTTGATTGTTTTTTTCATGAGATTGTGAAGTGAGTTTGCTGATAAATAGCAGGAGGAGAAGATGCACATTCCAACAACAACAACAACAACAACAACAACAACAACAACAATAATAATAATAATAATAATAATAATAATAATAATATAGTTAACTTGGCCAGTTTTTTGAACGAATATCATTTTAGGCATTTTAAATGGACTATTAAATTAAAATGGAATCCCTATAGGCTAATGTAACTGTCAACGTTTTACATTTATTAATTTTTTGAGCAACGTTTTATATTTTTATATATTTTCAAATTTTGAATTTATAAGGATTCAAGTTCAACAGTTTATTCAAAAAAAAAGTTCAACAATTTTATGTACTAACCATACTCCTCCTTCAGTTTCTTTTTGTGATCCAAAGTCAAATAAAAAATTGAACATGAAGTGGATGGACAACTTGACCAACAAAGGAATTTATTTGAGCATGGATCATTAAAAATCAAGATAAGCAGAGCTGTTAACTATTATAATAATAAAATTTTCTATTCAAGGGATGAATACAATTTCAAAAACTAAGAATGACCATCGTCCAAAGAAAATAGTCACTGTTAATGATCTTCCTATTCTCTCTTACACTTATCAAAGGCTTGACACACCTTCAACAACCAACTAACACGCCTTTTCAAAAATTCATCCAACATGCCACTCATACTTAGTTATATTGTCTCACACCGTACATTCCTTTTTTATCCCCGATCCCTCTCCTTAAATTCGAAAAATCCAGAAATCAAAACAAAACCAAAATGAGATATTTATGAAGCGTCATACGTTATCAATGAAGCAAGGAGAATTTTATAGTAGGAGAGAATCGGCTTCAGAGCGTTTATACCAAAATGGGAAAAATATTAGGGATTTCAAGGGATTAAGAAAAAAACCCAAAAGCAAAACACTTAAACCCCAAATCAAAAACCAGCCGAAAATTTAAATCTTAAAACAAAAAACAACAATTGATAAATGGAGAAAGCTGAAGGAAAAAAATATGAAAAATAATAAAGATAAGGAATGGTGCTTATATAATGTTGAATGTTGAATCCTTGTGATGAAGTGAAGAAAAGAAAGTGTGCTTGGAAAAGAGAGAAGAAGTGCACCTTCCCATAGACAACAATTAATATTTGATTTATTTTACAAATTTAGCTTCAGTTTTTGTAAAGATATAAAGATTACATTCGAATATATTGAATTTAAAATTTAAAATTCAAATATAAAATTAGTGAATGAAATTATTTTGAAATTCATAAATTTCTCTCTATTCTCAAAGTGAATTTAATGTCTCTTTAATTGTTGGGTTTTGAAAAGATTGAATAAGTATTGAAAAGATATACATCATTTATTCTCAGCAGATAACAATAAAATGTATTATTATTTTCTATTTTCGTTTTTTTATTAATTTAAAATAATTTTTATTTTTAAATATGAAATGAATTTAAAAACTTATAGAGGAAGCCATTTCATGATATCCTGATAACCAACCAAACTTTCATCTTAACGGAGATTAGTTTAGATATCATTGTGAATATATGTAAAATGAAAGTGAGCCCTGCTTGAGAGTGGGGGGTTTCTTTTACATGAGACTAACCAAATTGTATGCATCCCGGTAGCTTCCGTATACGACACTCGGGTGTTACAGTGTTTTTTAATTTTTTTTTTAAGTTATTAACCAATCTCCTAATAATAATTGTTCAACGGAAATCGAAGTACAACCTTTCTACTCCCTCCATTTTTTTTTCTTAGGCAATTTTATCTATTTGTTTTTATTTCAAAACAATGAGCGTTTTATAAATCCAATACATATTTGATTATTATTTTTTTCATATATATCCTTATAATAAAATTAAATTAAAATGTCTTGAAAATATATAAAACCTCCCAAGTACATAAATAGCTAGTGGAGCATGGAATAAATGTAGTTGAAATTTGTAAATAGTTAATGATAGAAATAAAGTTATTTTGGTACAAATATAAACACATTAATAATTTCTTAATCCATGTGTAGAAAACTTAAATTACAAAAGAAAAAGAATGAAAGGAGTACTTCTTATTAAAGATTTATTTTTTTATTCATTAACCAATGCATATTTGCCTTAAAAAATTGTCATCAAACGCCTATGCAAATAAATGAGTAGTTATTATCATAGATTTGGCCGTAAATAAAAGAGTGAAAATGAGTAGTAGTTATTATCATAGATTCACACGTGTTGAGTAGGATATTTGTCTGGGACAGGATAATTGTGTGGCCCCTGGGCCTTTGTGGGTTTGGTTCTTCTTATTTCAGTATCTGGATTTGTGGTACCAAATGATTTTTGATTATCTGTAAGCTGTTGAAGCCCACCATCTATTAGCTTCAGAAACAGCTGGTGAGTTGTGATCTTCCAATAATGTGATGTGGGGTATGCCATGGCACTTGTTTCCACACATCAGGCAGGAAACTGATTGGTCCTGCTACCCACGGCCTGAATTTGTTTTGGGCTTTTACTGATTTGGGCTTCTTGGACACGTCTTCTTGTTGTGGCATTCAACTAATGAGTGAATTATTTCTTCTATGTCGTTATGTCATTTTGCTTTTGCTTTCTTTAAATATTGATGAGAATTGAGAAAGCAAGACCGTGTGTGACACTGGCAAGAACGATTGTGATGTAACATAACTTATGAAGCTTTTTTTCTTTTTTTGTTGAGAAAACATAACTTAAGAAGCTGATAGAAGCGAATTGGAGTTTGGAAAGAAAATGTGATAATTGGCAATTAGGAGAGAAGATCAGAATATGCTTGGAGTAGGACAAAGGTCTTATCTCACTAATGTTTTCTTTTTTAATTTAGTCCCTCATAATTCATTTTTTTTTCAGTCTAATCGTTCACTAATCAAGATTTACCTCAATTTAGTCCTCTATTAATCAGCCGCTAGTGAGATGGATGAAAATTGAAAATAAACTTGCCTTGTTAGGATCCTACCTGGTATCTATACCAATATAAAAGGTGGAGAGTCATTTTTGATGTACATCCACGTGTCACGTGATTTTTTGTTTTTTTTTAAATTTTTTAAAAAAATTTTTTTTTAAAAATATTGTTTTTACTTTTTAAAATTTTTTACGTTTATTTTTTTAATTTTGTTTACTTTTTTAAAGAATTTTTTTAAAAAATTTTAATTTTTTTATGTTTTCCATAATTTTTAAATTTATTTTCTAATAACTTTTTTCCTAATACTTTTTTTTGAATTTATTTGTATACACTCGACAACCAATCATAAATTGACAAACAAAGAAAAGTAGAGTTGTCATGTTCTTGATGTTTTAATTTTTATATACTTATATTTTAATGTATATATAATTTAATAGTTTAAAATTTAAAATTATATATATATATATATATATATATAATATTTTACTGATTCAAACATAACCGAATCAAACCAAACCAATAATAAATCTATATATATAATAATTGATAAGGGGAAATTCTGATTTTAGTGTAGCACAATGGTGCAAGTCACGTGTCAAGTATGACATATTTTATTTATTTTATAAAATTTAGATATCTTTTGTTTTAAAATATTTACAAACCAGTAAAGGTATATTATTTATTATATTTATATATTTATATATATATATATATATTTTCCGGTTCGAATCAAATCAAACCAAACCAATAATAAATCTATATTTATACTAATTGATAAGGGGGAATTATGATTTTAGTGTAGTACAATGGTGCAAGCCACATGTCAAGTTATGAAATATTTTTATTATTATTTTATTTATTTTCTAAAATTTATATATTTTTTGTTTTAAAATATTTACAAACCGATAAAGGTATCATTGTTTTGGAGTCAAACACAAGAATTTCTGCATTGACATAAATAGAGAGGGAACTATTCATATTTTGTATTTTTTTTTTTGGCTACATCCTTGCCTTCTATACTAATTAATAAGGAAATGTTGATTTTAGTGAACACAATGGTGCAATGCATGTCAAGTGATGAAGTTTTTTATTATTATTTTTATTTTCTAAAATTTATATTTTTTTTTTGTTTTAAAATTTTTACAAATCCTGTAAAGGACAATGTTTTTGGGTCAAACGCGCGAATCCCGAATTGACATAAATAGAAGCAAAAGCTATTCATATTTTATAATCTATTTTTTCTACATCCTTGCCTTTGTTTTTCTATTTTAAATAATAAATCTATATTTATATTAATTAATAAGGGGAATTCTTGATTTTCTAATAAAGTGACACGTGTCAAGACCACACATGATTTAAGAGGATTAGTTGATCATCGGAATAATCAAAGAGGAACACTTAACACATAGTGTTACATTATGTATTGTAATATCATTTTAAAATAAAAATAATATTCAATTCTTTTCGGACTCAAATTATAGATAAAATTGTTTCAAAATTTTCACGATCACTCGGCTATAAATAAAAAGTCTTTGAGATGAATGAGTATCACCATTATGGGTGAGAATGAAATATCGAAAGAAAAATATGAAATAAGTAAAGAAAATGTTTGACATGATGAACTTAATTTGGAATAAAGTAAAAAAGGTTTGATAGATATATAAACACAATTCAAGTTATTAATAATAATAATATTATCAATAATAATAATCGGTGACGCATCCTACGGATGAAAAAATACTAGTTATAGTAGCTATTCCTCGATCATTCAAAAAGAATGTTAATTCTTAGCATCTTAAGTGGAATCGTGTAACTAGCCCGTAAAGGAAGGAAATTTTGCTTGCATTTCCTCCTCCTTCCATGCTTGATGCTTCCCCTCTTTGTCAATCACACCAATCATTTTCGGTTGTCCCTCCCACCATCGACATACCTTACATTATTCTGCAAATAGATTTATCCCAATTTATGGAAATTTTCATGGTAAAAGGTAATTTTTAGGCGATAGCTAATAGCTTATAATGGAAAATTAAATAATTGAATTTGAAGTATTTGGTAAAAATAACGATTGAACTAGCTTATAAATATAAAATGACATAAGATGACATATTTATTATAAACATGGTAAAATAAGAATTTCATTAAATTAATGTAGATAAAAAGGACAAAATGTCAATAAGTTATAACCTATAAGCCATAAGCTAAATAACTTAGCTTATGGAGAAAAGCTATAAGTTAATGAGATAAACTTGTTTATCAAACATCTCTATTTCAGTCAAACAAGTTTATAAGCTAGTTAAATAAACTATAAGCTAGCTTATTGGACTTGTCAAACAGAGCCAAAGTAGATTTTTTTTTTCTTTTAATAATATGGATAGTAAATAAAGGGAGTGAAAAAGATTAGGTAAGGAACCTATATAACTAAATAAATCTTTCTATAAGATGAAGTCTAAGTTTCTTATGTAAGCTTCGCTTCAGTATACAAGTAAAAAATAGGTATTTCTTCTCTTAGAAAGCTAAACAAGTCTCTCATCATGAGAGATTATTTACTATTGATTTAATCTAATCTCATGATTATACCATACACCCTCCACACCGGATTCTTTCTCCCCCTAACTCCCTCCACAGCCTCTCCCTTCCTCTGTCTCCCTCATCACTTTGCCACCACCGTGACCACCGTATCCCCACTCGCACCCCTCCCTCTCCCCCCACAGCCTTCCCCACCCCCACAACCTTCCCATCCCACCCACACCCCCACTCCTCCACCTACACCGCCACCCTTCCCCACACCCATCTTCTCCTAGAATCATAGTTTAAAGTTAGAGAACTCTTTCCTCATGCAGATAACTCCTAGAACCCATCTTGTGTGGCAGAGGCAATTTTCTTGCTGGAGAACTCTTTCCCTTTGCAGAAATATGCAAACTTGAACTCAAATTTTATTGCCATTGTTGTTGCAGCTTGAATCTGCACCCGAACTCGTCACTTTTTCAAGGTAGAGGAACTGATCGTGCCTCGATTTCAGTTGTTGTTTCTGCCTTCAGAGGTTGCGATGTCCGGCAGGAATAACTGGAGGTTGTCTGATCTCGAATTTCGGCGTCGTTGGCAGCAGCATCGGAGGTAGGCGAAGGTGGTTGCACAACCATGGTTCTAAGAGATGAAAGGAGTGTGTAATCTTGGAAGCGATGCAAAGAGAAGAAGAATTGGCAAGGCAATGGGGGTGGGGGTGGTGGAGGATAGAGTAGGGATAGGGTGGGCCGCAAGAACGAGAACCGTAAGAAGAAGAAGAAAAATAGGAGGAGAAAGAGAAGAAGGAATTGGGGAAGAAACGGGCTGTGAAGACTTTACTATCTATGAAGTCTCTTTTGTCATGGCTATCTGTGAAGCAACTTCTACAGTTTTAGGTGCGTAATACGGTGGCGAAGAACGATGTGACGATGCCAGTGAGAGAGAGGACGAAATGCAAACAAAAAAAAATCTTAGGTGATGAGTGCATGATAAAATTTGGTGGATTGTATGATCCAACGGTAAACAAAGATGGTGCATGGTAAGCGATATATATCAGTGGCGCACTCTAGAACGAGACATAAATGGCATAAGGTATATTTTTGTTTATAAAAAAAATAAGGAAAATGATGAATTTGTTGGCATGTTATAAATTATTTATAACATGATAAAAATTGTTAGAGTGTTATAATGAGTATTAGTGTGTTTAAAAAAAATAAAAAATAAAAAATAAGTGAGTTATCATAATAAACTTTGAGATATATTCCGTTTACAGCCAAATGTTAACCGATGGGTTAACCTAACATCAATGGGCGTTTTGGTAAAAGTAATGAGGTATAAATAGTTAGATAAAGGAGGGTGGACAGCCGGTAGCAACCCAAGCAGAGAAAAAAAGAGAAGAAGAGGAGGAGGGAAAGAGGACACAATAGCAACAACGACAGAAGAAGGAAACAGGATAATCAATACCTTCAAACAAGGTGAGGGATTTAGGTTGTTGTAGGTTTGGTTTAAATTGGGTAAAATTGGTATAAATGTTGCTTTAGGTTTTGAGTTATGCATTTGGGGTGATTTTGGCATGATTTTTTTTTTTGATAAGCTAAAATATATTGATGAGGAGTAAAAGGGATACTCTAACCCATTAACAAGAAGTAGCCTAAGGATAAACATATGTAACTAAAATACTAAATCATCTTCGGAAAGTATTCATATTACAAAGTTCAAAGCCAAAAACCCTTTTAAAGGACCAAAGTAATGACCTAGAGAAACAGTCAGCACCAATACATCACATTAATAACCAATATTCATAACCAAAAACCTTCATATACTTCATTGAGTATCAAGAATGAAGACCACCCAAAAATCCAACCAGGGAACCATCTTATTCAACCGATAGAACCAAAAAACCAAAAGGCTCCCCAAAGAGTCGAACGTCCAAGCCAGAATTGGGTTACCATAATGAAGAGAAGCATCCAAGAGTTAGTGATATTTACCACCTATAAGTATAACAAACCAAGCAAAACAGAACTCAAGGCAAAGAGGTAAGCAAGGCAGACGTATAACCACAGTATGATTTTGATGTTACGATGATGGGTTATAATCGCTATAAAAGTAATGTTACATGATTTGTAATTTGTGTTGCTAGACAATGAGTTTCGTGCATGTCCCTGTATGTATTTGTGTGTGTTTTGGACTTTGAAATGAGAGAATTTTTGTAGAATTCACGTTTGTGTGATTCTGCAGAATTCGTCCCAAGCGATGAAAGCCAGATACCCATCGCTTAGCGCCAGGTACCAACGAGAAAACCCGTGAAATTTCTTCCCAGCGCTGAGCGCCACGTTTCCTACAATGAGTGCTAGTGTGAAATAGCAAAAGAGTTATTCTAACTTTCGTTGATTGCCACACATGCTCCTAAGGAGGTATGAACTTAGAATGAGTGTAAGAAAATTAAATTTGATATAGGGTATTATATTATCAAAGGAGGTTTATTTAAAAACATATTAGAAAGGATTAGAGTGAAATTGGGATAAGGAAATTGCCATGAATTGGTGATATATATATATATATATATATATATATATATATATGTATGTTAAAATGCTTGTGACATAATGTGGGGTAAAACACAGTTGTACTAATAGAATCACTTCGTTGATCGAGACACCCCGTTGTGTCCCGTTGCGCCATTAAATTAAAACCTTATTAGTTAATTACTTAATTACACGCTCAATCGTTAAACATATTTATCACAACATGTAAAAATTAAAACTTAAATTAGAAGCATACAGCGGAAGAAAATTTAAAACAACACACCATATATATATATAACATACACACACACACACACACACCATATATTTATGCCTCAAAGTATTTAAAACACCGTCTAGGGTATCCCATATGTAGAATCCCTTGCAAGTGCATATTTAAACAAACTAGTAGCGGAAAATATAAAACGTATTAAGACACACTGGCCATAACTTTCTAAGCTCTATCACCAGGATACACAGCTCGCCCTCCCGACCCGGCTCATAAGGAGTTCCATCCAACTCCTCCACATCAAGCTCCTCCATAGGGTCTTCTCGCACGATCACATAATAAATATACCAAATATAGAAACATAGGGGATAAGAAACAGTTCTATCATCAAAAGCGGAAAGGAATCCATATCATATAATACAATAATAGCCAAAGACACCCAATACATATATATAGCAGTCATCCTCAATTCACGATATCATCTTCTACCCTTACTTTCATGCAACGAATCCTCGTATGCTAACGTGACCACCACCTAATCCTCGTTACCATCCCTCATTTGCATCGGGGTACACCCTCATTCCCGTTAGGGTGTTCATCCAATGAATGAGACATACCCCCGTTCCCGTTAGGATGATTATTCAAAGAATGACACTATTCCCCCATTCCTGTAGGGAAATGGCTGATCCATACAAAAGTATCCTCATTCCCGTTAGGATACGGTGACGACTCATCTAGAACTATCAAGATATTATGGTAGTTTCCCCTATTCCCGTTAGAGAAATGACTGTGACATCCAATATATGTACTCATATACTCGACCTCATGTGTTCTACTTACACTCATCATGAGTAACCATGCATATGCATATATATATATATATATATATATATATATATATATATATATATATATATATAAATATATATATCACGGACTCTCATTGGTTACAACCTAGTGCCCCAACCATACATCATAGTCTCAACACATGTTCTATGTAATCTCTCATCTATGAAATAAATAATTTAGGCTAGGCACTTCTAAGTCAATTCATTCTCTCACCCACACGAACATCTCCCAAACAACATATATCTTTACTTAAATGACAACTAAGCACACTATCAAACCAGGTAGATCATGCATAACACAATCATCATAAAATATTCAAACATCAAAATAAAATGTCACATGTAGTAGAATACCTCAACCAGCGTATCACAAACAGTCAATATAATAATAATAAATAAAGTCAGACATCCTCAAATATTCTAAATTTACCCTAACGTCGATAAACCTATAATCCCCGAATCATCATTGGTATTACGGAAAAGATTCCAATGCGATTTTGGTATTGTCGATTACTCGACTACCAGTAGGGTTTAGGTCACCCTACACAATTATTATGATATATACTACTTATCCATTCCGACGACAGGTTGATTCTTTCCCCCACCTGACTTATTACCAAATTTCACGAACCTTCCGATCCTCGTCACTACACCATGATTTAACTTAACCTTCAACCAATTCAAAATACAAATATATTAATCAAACAAATGTAACTATGGACATATGGTGCTAGTAATCAAAATGATGCTAGAGTTATTTTCTTAGTCCAATATTTTAGATAATAGTTCCTAGAGTATTAACTAGCATAAGTCAAGTGAATGGCTCCACTTAATCTGTGCTCAATGTGGTTGCTATGGCCACTTGTTGAAAGACTGTATGGTGAAAGCCAAGGCCAAGGCTCCGGCGATAGGAAAGGTTGGAGAAGGAGGTGTGGCCATGGATGAATCTGTTAAGGAAGGCGCTGCTTATCAGGAAAAAAATCCCACAAAATTAGCAGGAGTTTCGAATATGGATAACATGCAGATTATGGAGGATGATCTTCATGGTGATTGGCTAGTGGTAAAAGATAGAAAAAGGATAAATAAATCTGGGATTAATTTTGCAGAAAACAAGGGATTTCAAAATCAAAAGAATATGGGTTTTGATATCCTAAATGATAAGTTTCTTTGATGGTTTAGTGAAACAAAATGCCACATCGGTAACAAATTTAATACTAGTAAAGGTAGTGATAATTCTAGGTATTTGGTGTAGAAGACTAAGCTAGCTTATGTCCCTAAGGTTCCAGAGCAAAAACCAGATGAAGATAATGGGTAGATTCATACATCACCGGGTGAAAACCAGAGTGATAGTGAATTAGTTGAGATAGTCTATGAGGAATCTTTATCCCCTGATCATGTTTCAAATTCCATTCCACAGAACTCATCTTCTATTGCAACAAATGCTGTCAATGGCTCTATAGAGAAGATCTCAACTTCTCCGCAACTAATGTTGACTCTACAAATCATGATACTCAAGTGTCTTGAGCGGCCCATAGCTACCTGGTGATTTAACAATTAGTTCAAATGGTACTCGACTCCAGTGTTCGTGCATTCCAAGGCTAACTGTGATTTAACAATTAGTGGAAAGAATCTTGAGACTCTTGAGATTAATTCAAGTCCAGCTTTATGTTCAAGATCTTAGCGCTTTTCCAACTATTGTTCATAATGATTTTAATGTTTTATCTTCTTGGTTGGAAAAGCAAAAAGATGCAAGTACTTCTAAGGAAAGAGAGCGAACAATGATAATGTTGTCAAGATGGTTTCGCGGTGGTTACGCTCCAAATCTCGGAAGAAGTATAACTTGAGATCGAATAAAAACCTAATTCTAGGTATGCTTGATTCTCTTTACTTTCCATAGGTTTTGGTTTTGGTCCCCCCATGTTCTTGTTTTCTTTTCTTTTTTTTTAAAATAAATTTATGGTGACTTGTCACCTTGCTTAAAAAAAACATAAATCAAGTGTTACTAGTTAAAAATATGAAACAAAATCCTCTAACCAACTAGGTTAGGGTTTCAGCCATAAGGGTTAAAATAGGCTAGAAATTTCTTTTTGAGTTCAAACTCTTGGATCTAAAACCTACATACCTTAGATAGTTCATATAAATCATGATCTAGCTAAAGATTGAAGAAAACTTATTTTGTTCACATGAACACAAATTCGGCCAACACTATAAAATAGGGTTGAGTTTCTTTTGATTTCAAGCTTCTAGATCTAACTACTATAGGTATTAGAGAGTTCAAATCAAGTGTCATATTTTAAAAATTGAACAAAACTCCATTTACCTTAAACCATGTAGGTTCGGCCTCAATAAAAAAATAGGAAGGAAAATGATTTTGCTTACATGTTCTTAGATGATGATAGTAGAAATCATATGAAGATTACAGAAATTGGTTTCACATTAAAATGACTTTTCTACAATTTTATAGAATTATTTCAAATTCTAGATCTAGAAATGGAAATTTGTGAAAAGTTGATGGAAATGAAGATTTGATGCATGACAAATGAAGCTAAGATGATGAGGAAGGGATTCCTCACCTTGGAATGAAGAGGTTTGATGAAGTAAATGAAGGACAAATGAAGAACTTAGTAAGAACACTATGAAGTTCTTAGTGTTTTGGTGAGTAAAATGACTTAGGAAAGAAATGAAATGTCTAAGTGTGTGAGTGGGGGGTTTGGGCCGTGGCTTTTAGTGAGGGAGTGAGGGAAATTAGTTGTTTAATGTTAAAATGGAACCAAGGTTAAGTTAATTTGACATAGGTTAAGTTAGAAAATAATATAATAACTTAACTATGGTTATAATAACCTAACTAGAGTTAATATGTAATCACGATTAGGTTAGATTATGTGGTGGAGAATGAAGGGAGGTGTGACTGATTTTGGGCCACAAATAAGGAGGAAGAAGCCAAATTGGCTTTGTCTTGCCTTAACCATGGTTAAAAACTAACTAGGATAGGTTAGGTTAAGCTTAAGGGCATTTTGGCCATTTCACTTAAAACTCATAATTCCTAGCATCAATTGCTTCATAATTTCTCGGTGAGTCATCTCATAGCTCAGCTCCTCAAATGTCCGGTTCCATCTCTGCAGTTCCGTTTCTGATTCCGTCGATTTCCCGATTAGGGTTTTACGCCGTATAAAAACATAATATTTCGTTTTTGATCGAAAATTTTCAAAATAACCAAACTCATTGGAAATATGATTTAAACATAAACCATTGTGTTCACGAGTCAAAATTAGGTTTTCTGATCATTAAAATCTTACTGTCAGTGAAAGCGTAAACCGTTTTCCGTTCGAACTTTCACCAAAATTTGTCCGAATAAACATAATATTTTATTTTTGATCATAAATTTGGAAAGTAGAAATCCTCACGAACATAATATAAAAAATCTACAAATTTTCAGTTTCAGGTCAAATTAGGGTTTTCTGCCGGTATAAAATTATACTGTCAGTAAAAACACATACTAGTTTCCGTCTGAGTTTTAAACCCAAATTTTAACCAGAGCTTCCTATCATAGAGTAGGTTCTAGCTATGATTTTTTTTCTCCGAAATCCTAAGTCTCAGATAAAAAGTATAAATAAATATATCTTTACCGTTAATACAGCGTTTACAAAAATCGGGCTGTTACATTGATGCTTTTACAAATAGTTTTAATATGTGTGTAATTAAGAGAATTATATATAATGTTGTCATATCATCATGGTAATATTAATGAGTGTGAGAATGTGTTAGACTATTGAAAATGCTTTATTTTAGTTGGTGTACAATAACGGTAGGAAAGGAAAAGAGCATGATTAAGGGCTATGTTTATAGGCTATGAGACTATGAAATGGAAAAGAGTAACGAGAAAAATAGGAAACCTTGAGTGTAGTTATATGATGGCGATTTACTTACACATAGAAGTAAGAATATTATATGGTACAAGTGTTTAATTCAAGCGGAATAATATATGCTTATATTCTTGTTGGAGCTAAGAATGACTCTTACTTATGGTTGATTTAGTTCATATGAAAAGAAGAGGGTATCGTGGTGAGTGTTATTTAGTAATTATGTTAGCTATGATAAGGAACGTTAATAAAGGAATTAAATGAAAATGAAATAACGGAATATTTGAGTTATTGTTGTATTTATGTTTATGATCGTCTATGGAAATGACTTTTGACACATGTTTATTGAATTATGAGCTTGTTGCATGTTTGTGATTGGAGTTGGTTGAGCCTTGAAGGTGATGAGAATGATTTTTGTGATGAATAATGTTTTCTATGAAATTATTGAAAAGTGTCAAGGCAAGGGTGTTGACTCCTCTATGTATTTGCATACAAAGTAAGTTGTTAGAATCGATTGGTAAGAAGCTACTATTTATGAATGGAATGGCTATAATGTGGCCTACGTGTATTTGTGATCGAGAACCATGTGAACTTTATTAAATACCGCTGAGGTGGTTATTATTCAAGTTATGTCGCGATACATAGTGAATGTATGCTATGGTAAGGCATGATATTTGGTATTTGGTGTTTTGGTATGATACTTGGACATTGGACAAGACTTGGTGTATCTGACCGGTCAGCGGATTCGACCAGTATATAAATGTGACCGTCGGAGTATGAGGCCTCTAGTCAATTGAGACCGCATGAGGAAATTACCCTACATATGACCTAGATCTAGCAGCCATAGTGTTCGCTTTGAAGATATGGCGACACTATTTGTACAGAGCCAAGTTTGAGGTTTTCAGTGATCATAAGAGTTTGAGGTGCTTATTTTATCAAAAAGAACTAAATATGAGGCAAATAAGATAGATGGAATTCTTAAAGGAATATGATTTTGAGTTGAAGTACTGACACGGACTCGGCAAGTGTACCGGTTCGTTGCAAGTAATAAAAACGGTAAGACCGGATATCGTATCCACAGGGATTGGTTGTCAATTACCAATTCGCAAATTCAACAACTATCTAGACTAATCTAAAATATGAGGGATTAAAACAGAAAATAAAGAAATAAAATATTTTTTGTCTTTTTGGAATTTTGTCAAACACTTGGTATGCAAACAGGAATGTGGCTAGAATTGTCAGGGTTAGACTACACTAATCCTCCCTTAGTTGCAATGAAATGGTTTCTAACACAAGTCCTAATTCAATTATGCCAATAAAGCCTTTTCTAAATTACTCAAGCCTAATGTCTTAGGTGCATTGAGCCTAAAACCCCAAATTAAACCCTAATGTCTTAGGTGGAATAACTTGAGATTTTGCATTAAGTTAAGACTTATAAGATTGCAAGCAGCCAACACCTATGTCTAGATTCTTGACCTACTTGGCATATGATTCATGAGCATGCCTTAATACCAACCTTCCAGTCATCTATCAAAGCAACAAATCATTCCTATGGGTAGCTAATCCAAGGAAAGCATTACACACAGAATCACATACTCATATGAAATAGAAACTTGTATTAAAATACCAAATCAATTACACAAGTTCGGGACAAGTTCATCTAACCCCAACAATGGGGATTTAACTACTCATGATAAGGAAATACAAAAAGGAAAAAGAGAAGGGATGAAGAACACTCATAGACAAGCTTCCTCCAATCTTCTCTCCATCCAAGAGCAGAGAAAATGCCCCCCTTTTTGGGTAGAAACCCTCTCCAGCCACCAGCCTTAGCCTGCCTCCAAGTGCAGCTTATTTTAGGTCAGAAGTTCGTTTTCTTTTCTGTTCAGTGCAGGTTCATTTATAGGTCCGTCGCCCGTCACGGCCGTGACAGCCATCACGGCCAGGCCGTGATGGTCTCTGACTTGGGCGCCTCTTCATTCACTTATTCATCACGGCCGTGATGGTCATCACGCCAGGCCGTGATCGCTTTCGACTTTTCCAACTAGAAGGTCACGGCCGTGATAGCCATCACGGCCAGGCCGTGACGTGCTTCGACTTTTGGCTCAATCTTTCTTGACTCATCGCTCCCTCACGGCCGTGAGGGCCATCACGGCCAGGCCGTGATACTCTCTCTTGGCTCATAATCTTCACTTCGATCTCTTTTTTCATCCAAGCTCGACCAAGGCTGATTCCTGGGCATTTTTCCATTAAATCCTGCAAAACAACACCATAAACCACCTCATCCGTTCCAAAGGAAAAACTATACAAAATCAACTCTAAATTGGCCTAACTATATGCAAATGCATGCAGAAATGTACATGAAAAATGAGGTAAAATCACACTCATCAAATCACCCCAAGCTTAAGACTTTGCTTGTCCTCAATCAAAAACTAAGGCCGTAAGAGATAAACAAATAAAGCATGGATAGTGAACTAAGAACCCGAGTAAAATGATCCAAGCAATAGGCAATTCAAACAATTCAGCAAGAGACAATCAATTCAAGTCCAATTAGGGGCTTAAGTTTCCTAGACTCACATTCTCACTGATTCGGGCACTCTTGCTCACTTGAAGCTCACCCCAAGCTTGTTTACTTGCTTGGCTCTCTTTCTTGCCTCACTCACTCAAATGTTCAAGTATATATAACAATCCGCTCCATTTTCCTCAAGGAATGATTCCTACCATATGCTTGACTATCAACCAAATTTCCACTTTATTTATGAGAAACACTTAAGAATCAAGAGGTCTTTTATTTGGTTGTAACGTGGCCATGGGATTAATCTTTAGGTGGGGATAACAAGAAAGGGATATCTCAAAAGGCTAAAGCAAGTATCAAACATTTCAACACAAGAAACCTTCTAAAATACCTTATTGGGTTTTCAATACATTTTTCCACCCTTCTTTTCTTTCTTTTTCTTTTTATTATTTTTTTGTCATCCCCTTCTCTATTTATTTTTCTTTTCTTTTCTTTTTTTTTTCTTTTTTTTTTCTTTTTCTTTTATTTGGAGAAGGGGAAATTTTTCAAATCAAGATTTTTTTTTTTTTTGATTCTTTTCCCAAACTTTCAACTACCTTTTTACCCTTTTTGTGATACTTTAGAAGGTCCCTTATCAAGTATATGTATCAAAATTTTTCAGGGTACCAAGAAAAGCATTTTATTCATTTTGGCTCAAAATTGGGCAACTAAGGGTAGCATTTACACATTCAAAGCTCAGAAGGCCAGAAAAATACCTATTGCCTCAATCATTTTCAAAAATGTTTCCAAAAAATTTTAAGCTTTAACATGGTTTTAAGTCAAGTTCTAGAGGAAACAAACCAAGAGGAATAACACTCTACACAACGAATGGGGGCAGATTTAGTGAGTACCCCCTAATGGCTCAAAAGCTCACATTTATCAGTTCAAGAACCAGTGAGAAACACAAGTCTAAAGAAACATATGCTAATCATCAACTATCCAAGATCATCTCAAGCATATTTAATTTGCAGCCATATCACAAGAATAAACAGAATTGGGTTCAAAAATCCACTATCACAATTTAATTAGCACTTAGTCCTCACAATCATAAGCTTAATCTAAGCAGGGGCAATCAATTCATGTGATCATGCAAGACTAAACCTATATGAATGCAATATTTACAATGCAAGATATGAACATATGCAAAATACCCCTACCCCAAGCTTAAAGATTTACATTGTCCCCAATGTAAACAATCAGGTTGGAGAGGAGAGAAAAATAAAATAAAGTAAAAAAAAATTGGAACGGCTTACCGAGGTGGTAGCGGGTGTTGGCTCACATGCTTTTTGGCTTTGTTTCTCCCTGCTTCTTTTCTCCTTCCTTTATTCAAAATCTGAAGACACTTAACAAAATTATTAACAAACCTCTTGAGCTTCTCAAATTATTCAAGAGGTTGAAAATCAAAAACAAAAACTAACTAAAGAGAAGGGTTAAGAAAAGTTGGGTTGCCTCCCAATAAGCGCTTCTTTAACGTCACTAGCTTGACTTATTAAAACTCATCACTTGAATCCTCCTCCCGGATCAAATGGAAATTGGGATGGTGATTGTAACAGTAAAATAACTTTATTTTCAATTCCACCCAGCCATTGGGTGGAAATTCCATTGACCTTTACAATTATAAATTCACTTCCTCTCGGGTCAAATGGAATTGTCAAGAGGAAGTGTGACAGACAAGTGGGAGGGGTTAACTTACCAATTTCCACACATGCATGCAGGCCAACATATTTATCTAGTGCAAGTAAATCAGATTGCTCAAAGCATGCATGGTGGAAGGAGTGCTATCTAGATGCCCTGCCTCCTCACTTGTTGTTTCCCAAGGATTTTTGGAAGGTAATTCCTCTTGTTGTGGTTCACTCACCACCACCACTTCATTTTCAATTTCATCCATTCCCAGAACCAGATTTTTCTCATGTGGCTCTATGGGAATCATACATGGTGGTGGAGGTGGTAAATATGCCCAAAAGGTTTCCCAATCCTCCTCGGAGTATACATATATAAGCTCACCAGTCATAGGATCGACTCGTGATGGGATGTTATGAGATAGAGAAAACTCCTCGAAGAATTCTCCCAAATTTATATCGCCATCCCACCACAAGTTGTCCTCCAAAACATGACTGGAAGCTTCCTTATCAGGTGGACAATAAAAATTTTTCATGACTTTTGTCCACCTTACAAAACAGAATACAAAACACAAAATTCAAATATATACAGAAAAATATCAAATATACACAGGCAATAAAAAAAAATGTCTAAACTAGTTGTCTCGTTTGTTACTACTGATATTGACAAAGCCAATCCCCGGCAACGGCGCCAAAAACTTGACACGGACTCGGCAAGTGTACCGGTTCGTTGCAAGTAATAAAAACGGTAAGACCGGATATCGTATCCACAGGGATTGGTTGTCAATTACCAATTCGCAAATTCAACAACTATCTAGACTAATCTAAAATATGAGGGATTAAAACAGAAAATAAAGAAATAAAATATTTTTTGTCTTTTTGGAATTTTGTCAAACACTTGGTATGCAAACAGGAATGTGGCTAGAATTGTCAGGGTTAGACTACACTAATCCTCCCTTAGTTGCAATGAAATGGTTTCTAACACAAGTCCTAATTCAATTATGCCAATCAAGCCTTTTCTAAATTACTCAAGCCTAATGTCTTAGGTGCATTGAGCCTAAAACCCCAAATTAAACCCTAATGTCTTAGGTGGAATAACTTGAGATTTTGCATTAAGTTAAGACTTATAAGATTGCAAGCAGCCAACACCTATGTCTAGATTCTTGACCTACTTGGCATATGATTCATGAGCATGCCTTAATACCAACCTTCCAGTCATCTATCAAAGCAACAAATCATTCCTATGGGTAGCTAATCCAAGGAAAGCATTACACACAGAATCACATACTCATATGAAATAGAAACTTGTATTAAAATACCAAATCAATTACACAAGTTCAGACAAGTTCATCTAACCCCAACAATGGGGATTTAACTACTCATGATAAGGAAATACAAAAAGGAAAAAGAGAAGGGATGAAGAACACTCATAGACAAGCTTCCTCCAATCTTCTCTCCATCCAAGAGCAGAGAAAATGCCCCCCTTTTTGGGTAGAAACCCTCTCCAGCCACCAGCCTTAGCCTGCCTCCAAGTGCAGCTTATTTTAGGTCAGAAGTTCGTTTTCTTTTCTGTTCAGTGCAGGTTCATTTATAGGTCCGTCGCCCGTCACGGCCGTGACAGCCATCACGGCCAGGCCGTGATGGTCTCTGACTTGGGCGCCTCTTCATTCACTTATTCATCACGGCCGTGATGGTCATCACGGCCAGGCCGTGATCGTTTCTGACTTTTCCAACTAGAAGGTCACGGCCGTGATAGCCATCACGGCCAGGCCGTGACAGCTTCTGACTTTTGGCTCAATCTTTCTTCAGCTACTGCTCCCTCACGGCCGTGAGGGCCATCACGGCCAGGCCGTGATACTCTCTGCTTGGCTCATAATCTTCACTTCTGATCTCTTTTTTCATCCAAGCTCCACCAAGGCTGATTCCTGGGCATTTTTCCATTAAATCCTGCAAAACAACACCAGAAACCACCTCATCCGTTCCAAAGGAAAAACTATACAAAATCAACTCTAAATTGGCCTAACTATATGCAAATGCATGCAGAAATGTACATGAAAAATGAGGTAAAATCACACTCATCAAGTACCATCCTGGGAAAGCAAATGTTGTGGCAGATGCCTTGAGTAGGAAATGTTTATAGATGGAGCCTCAACCGCAGCTAGGTATAGAGGGAAGTTATGAGCATTACATTCATGCATAACTTCCATACCAAGGTTAGCCCAGTTAATAATATCAGCCCAGGTATTAATTACATGACCTTGACTATCAACTACAGATTGGTTGAAATTGAAACATGTGTCTGCTATGATGATCCAGGAATTGAGGTTAATAGAGGAGTTTAGGAATCTAAATATGAATACCCTTATTACCTTAAATAGTATTAAGTTGAAAATGTTGAGGATAGAAAGTGACTTGACTGATATAGATTAAAGATGAACAGAAAAAGGATGAAGAATAGAAAAGATTAAAGCTTTGATAAAAGTTGGAAAGATGTAAGATTTCCAATAAGGATTCGGTGGTATCCTTAGGTTTAGGAAAAGATTATGTGTACCAAATGAGACAATCATTAAGAGCAAGATTCTGGAAAAGAGGCATAAGAGTAGATATAGCATCCATCCTGGTGCCACTAAGATGTATCAAGATTTAAGAAAGATGTTTTGGTGGCCTATGATGAAGAGGGAAATAGCTCAGTATTTTGGAGCCTGTTTAACTTGTCAAAAGGTGAAGGTAGAACACAAAGACCCTCAGGCTTGTTGCAACCTTTTGATATCCCCGAATGGAAGTGGGACAATGTGTCAATAGACTTTGTGGGAGGATTACCTAGGACACCCGCGCAACATGATGGCATATGGGCAATAGTGGATGGACTCACAAAGTCTGCGCATTTCTTACCGATGAGTGAACAAACTAGCTAAGAGAAGAAGTTAGCAGAGTTATATGTCAAGGAGATTGTGTGATTGCATAGAGTACCATCTAGTATCGCTCTCGATAGGGATCCCCAGCTACTTCTAGATTTTGGGAACATTTACAAAAAGCCTTAGGAACACGTACTAGATTTAGCACATAGTATCATCCTCAGACTAATGGACAAACAGAAAGAACTATCCAAACCTTACATGATTTATTGCGAGTGTTTGTGCTAGAACAACCTGGGAGTTGGGATAGGCATCTGCTATTGATAGAGTTTACCTATAACAATGGCTACCACTCTAGTATAGGAATGGTGCCCTATAAGGCTTTGTATGTAAGAAAGTATAGATCACCTTTAGGATGGTTTGAGACTGGATAAAATGCCAGAGAATGACCTGAGTTAGTGCACCAAGCTAATGAAATGGTGACATCCATTATGGAAAAGTTGAAAATGGTGTAAATTAGGCAGAAAAGGTTATGCTTGATAAGCGAAGAAGGCCTTTGGAATTTGATGTGGACGAGCATGTCTTCTTAAAAGTTACACTCAGAATCGGCATAGGCAGAGCTCGAAGACTAGAAAGTCGAATCCTCATTATGTCAGACCTTTCCAGATCTTGAGACGGATTGGTCCCATTACTTACCAAATCGCTTTACCTACGAATATTTCAAACCTCCACGATGTTCTTCATGTGTCACAACTTCAAAAGTACATTCCCGATTTATCACACGTTTTTTAGCCCGAGTCAATTCAAGTGAAAGATGATCTTACTTATGAGACTAACCCATTGAGATTGACGGATAGACACGTGAAGGAGTTGAGAGGAAAGCAAATTCCCTTGGCCAAGGTTGTGTGGGATGAAACAGGAAGATAGGGAGCAACTTGGGAGTTGGAAGATCATATGCGAGATTCGTATCCTCAGTTGTTCGAGGAGAGTACTTGAATTTCGGGGACGGAATTCCTTTTAAGGGTGTAGAAATTTCACATCCCAAAAATTGTATAAATAATAGTGTAAATAAATAAAAGGGGTTTAATGAATAAAGCTAGAGGGAAATTACCAGAAAGGGCAAGGAGGAATGAGTAGAGGAGTTTTCATTAAGGGCATTGTGGTAATTTCCAAAAGTGGCTATATAAGCCCCAAACCATACCTCTCCTTCACTTTACAACCTAATTTTAAGCTCCACCTCTCTCTCTTTCTCTAAACCTATTCTTTTCAAATTCTCTCTAAACTCTCCACCATCTCCTCCACACCACCACCACACGACCACCTGACAATCACCACCAACTACTGCTTATAATCATCATTTCCTCTTAAAACATGGACCTATACACCTAGAGACATCATAATCTTCACAAGATTTCATCAACAAAAATCTCCAACACCCATTCTTCTCTTGGCCGAATCACATCATTACGGTAAGAAGGTTCATTTTTGTCATCCACACTTCAAGAACTTCATATCTTCGAAGATAAGGGTAAGAACTTCACATGCATATCCATTTCCTTGTTGATTCTCTCAATGCATGTGGGTTGAACTTTCTTTTCTCTCTAGATCTAATCTTAAAGGTAGGAACTTGAAGCTTGGAATGGAGACCTTAGCTTGGACAAAAGATCACAAGGTTATCAACTAGATAAGATAGGGGGAGAAAAACCTTAACCTCTTATCATGAGCATATCTTGGGGCTGCGATTAAGTTGTGATTTTGATTTTTCATGTTGAAAATCTCAAATTTTTCAAAAAAAGGGTATATCCGGCCATGATAATTTTTATGGGTTTGAAGTTGATGTTTGATGTTTGGCTTGGTTGCATGTTC
Source organism: Sophora flavescens (assembly GCA_030762895.1). NCBI lineage: Eukaryota > Viridiplantae > Streptophyta > Magnoliopsida > Fabales > Fabaceae > Sophora > Sophora flavescens. Next base: position 89,858,837 of record CM061064.1, on the reverse strand, counting down.
TTATAAGTGTTTGAGTGGTTGATAAAAATTATGTTTGCCTTAAAATGATGTGTTGATCGAAATCCCCATGTATATGGATGTATGTTTTTATGTTCTTGAAAGTATGAAAATAATTGATGCATGTATATGAAATGTTATGTATGACCGAATGTTATGTATGAATGTGGCTTGTGAATCTTAGTTGTTTTGGTTGGATGAATGAGTAAAAAGAGATAAGCCATAAAAGACATGAGCATGGTGATTTTTACCACCTTGGTCGTGAGCTATGGATGAGAAAAGAGAAGAATTTTAGTTGATCTAAGGACCATAAACATATGCTAATAAGAAGATATGAAAATGTTGGATCAATATGTACATAAAACATAATATTTGAATAAGTGTAATTCAAGTGGGCTTGAAGAACACAAAGAACACATTCATAGTGTTCTTGCTAAGTTTATAGTTAAGCACTTGAAGCCATGAGTTTGATCCTCTCAAACTCTATGCACGAAATACAAGAAGTTTAAGATAAATCAATTTTTAATTAAAGGATAAGGAAATATAAGTGACCTATATTTTTAAGCCAAGTGTCACTTAGAGATCTACTTAAAATATAACCCTAATGTTAAATAGGATAATGTAATCCTAAATGGCCTTAACTAACTTGCCATGTGTCACAAGGGATAAAGATAAGAATGAAATCTTGACTTACCACATGCGTGGGTGCCATGTGGCAAGTCTATCAACTTAAATAAAATTACATTTTTTTTCTTTTAGAAGAAGGATGCCAAGCGTTGTTAGAATCAAAGTGGTTTTGGATTAAATAATCTCTCAAGTTTTGATGTTAACAAAAATGTTAAATTTGTATGGCAAAGTGTTGTCAAAGATCTAACTTGTTTGTTATAAGATTGCAGGAACTGTTTGAATTATACTAGTTAAAGGAACTTAACATAAAGTATGGAATTTTATCTGATTCTATGTTGATCCTCTAGACGAGTCTGTAACTCTTGGTAAAATTCTGAGCCTATCAATTTTATGCTAGACAAGATCTTAAAATTGACTAAGGTAGACGAGTTACTAAGTCTAAAAAGAAAAGTCAAGTAGACGAGACAATAAAACAATTTTTCAGAAAAATACCAAGTCCGAAGACTTGATAGATGAGTAGTCTCACTAGACGTCACGTCAGTAGACGAGCTATTGAGTATAGCGAGTCCAATACTTGGAACTAGTCAAAAGTCTCTAGACGCAGTATCAGTAGACGAGCCCGTCTCACTGACAAGTTAATCTTGCATGTCCAAAGACCTGCGCTTCCACATGTTTTAAAATGTGAACCCGTCTAAGCTTAACTGTATTATTTCAAATGATTGTTTATTTAATTCAAGAGAATATATGTCTCTTTACCCTTGATGCTTCTATTGTTAACTCTTTGTTTCTTGAGAATAGAAACATAGTACCATTGAAAACATAAACCTTTGTACTCTTTCATCTACACTCATGGAAAGCTCAAGTCAAGTACAAAGAAGGAAAGTCAGAAAGCAACTTTCGGTACAACAGGGAAGTGACAGCTCTACTTTGAGCATTCCTCTGATAAATAAGAGCACTTTTCTATAAAGCATATCAAGTTATCAGTCTCAACGGATCCAAGCATTTAATGATATGTCTAAATGGATACATTTGAAGACCGTTGAAGAAGATCAAGACAGAGAAGCACTTCATCTATAAATGCTTGAAGAACTTCAACAGAAAAGAGACATATATATACAAGAACATATACACAAGCTCTGATATCAAAGTGCAAAAACGTTGTTGAAATTATAAAACAAGTTTACTTGTAAAACTTGATGATCTTAAACTTTCAAATCCTCACACATAGTGAGTTCTTAGGTCAAATCTGTTAATCTCTTTGTTAGAGTTAGAGCTTGAAGAGACTTGGTAGAGAAAGAATACTTGTAGCCTGAAGAGGTGTTGAATACTTGTAATCTATTTGGAGAATAGTGGATCAAACCTTCAGGTAGAAGGGACTGGTAGTAGCTCTTGGTTGGAAGAGAGTGAACCTGGATAAAATACTTATGTGAATCTTCTAACCCTTATCTTTTACAGTTTTTTATTATACTAACTGTGGGGTTTTGAATCTGAGTTTGTTAACTCTGTAAAAACATTTTCCTGTTTGTGTGTTGTTTATTTTGGTTTGCTTGTAAAAGTGTTTGAGAAAATGTTATTTTCGAAAAACTGTTAAGAAACACAATTCAACCCTCCTTCTTGTGTTTCCCTGTGTCAACTTCAGTTGGTATCAGAGCTCAGCCTTGAAAGGGTTGAGCATCTAACAAGTGCTGAGGGAGTATGATCCAACAAGCATGGATTCAGAAGGACAAGCAATCAACAGACCTCATCTCTTTGATAGTAGTGATTATGACTACTAGAAAAAGAGAATGATGGCATTCCTTGATGCACAAAATGTGGATATCTAGGAGCTGATTGAAACAGGCTACACTGAGCCAAGAGGTGATGTTGGAGCTGCTATTCTTATAGCTCAATGGACACAAGAGCAGAAAACTCAACATCAACTCAATCTGAAGGCTAAGCACTATTTGATGTGTGCTATCACCAGATCTGAGCTTGATAAAATCCATAGCTGTACAATCTAAGGAAATATGGGATACTCTTTCCCTAGCTCAAGAAGGGTCATCCCAAGTCAAGGAGTCAAAAATAAACATGCTGGTTCATTAGTATGAATTATTTAAAATGGTTGAACATGAAACTATAGATCAAATGTTTGGAAGATTCCAAACCATCACCAACAATCTTAGATTTCTTGGAAAAACCTATGAGAATGGAGATCATGTCAGAAAAATTTTCAGGAGCTTACATAAATAGTGGAGACCTAAGGTCACTGCTATTTAGGAAGAAAAGAATCTTAATACTCTTACTTTGGAGGAACTTCTTGGATCTCTGAAAGTTCACGAGCTTGAGCTCAATGAAGAAGAAAGTTTCAGAAAAGGAAAGTCTGTTGTCCTAAAGGCAAAGAAGGTTAGCTCATCCAAAGTTCTTAAACCTGAGGAATCCTCAGATGAAACAGAACCTTTTGACAGTGATGAAGGATCTGATGAGGATGAACTGTCTTTCATCTCCAGAAAGATTCAACTTATGTGGAGAAAAAAATGTGGCTTTAGAAGAAAACAGTTCAACAAAAAGTTTTCTAAGGAGAAATCAGATTCCAAAGAAAAAGGTCCACCTCTGTGCTTTGAATGCAAGAAGCCTGTTCATTTCAAAGCTGACTGCCCAGATTTGAAGGATAAAAAGAAGTTCTTCAAAAAGAAGAAGGGCTTGATGGCTACTTGGGAGGATCTGGATCTGTCTTCATCTGATGAAGAAAACAAAGCTGAGGAAGAGGAAAATATTTGTCTCATGGCCGATACATCATCAGAAAATGAATACATTGATTCTGAGGTAATGGATTATGACCCACTCATTCTTCAAGATGTATTTGATGAATTGTTACACAACTTATCTATTATGTCTCATGAGTATAGAAGTCTCAAAAAGATATTTTCAAAATTATCTAAAAAATATGATAGGGTTTGTATGGAAAAATTAAGTCTGGTAAATGAGAATAATAACCTTAAATCTGAGAATGTCAATCTAACTGACAAACTCAAGTGTGAGCCCAATGTTTCTTGTGAAGTTGCAGAACTGAAACAAGATGTGACATATTTGATAGACACTCTATCTAAATTTGTAGGTGGCTCAGATAAACTAAATTTAATTTTAAGGTATTCTAGGTCCCCTCATGATAAATCTGGTCATGGTTATGATAAAGAGAAGAATGAAGCATCTCATAAAAAGTCAAAACCACATGCACTTAATAGAGCTTCAAAAGGTCAAACACAATATGTTAAAACTAGAATTAGCTCATCCAATACTTACTGTATAGTATGTGGAAAAAGTGGTCATACAACATCTAAATGCATACATCACAAGCATGTCAGTTTGCTCGTCCAGTGACTACTAACTGAAGTTGACACAGGCAGACACAAGAAGGGGGGTTGAATTGTGGTTGTTAATAATTTTCGCAAATAACCTTTTTCAAAACTGATTTTCTTACACAAGGATATTTAAAACAGATGTACACACTGAAAAAAACTTTTGAAACTTAACAAAAGCAATATCAAATCCCCACAGTCAGTATAAACAAATAAAGCTGCAAGAGTTTAGGGTTAGAAGATTCACACAAGATGTTTTATCCTGGTTCACTCTCTTCCAACCAAGAGCTACGTCCAGTCCCTTCTACTTGAAGGTTTTTCTCCACTATTTTCCAAATAGATTGCAACCATGTATTAAACACCTCTCCAGGCTACAAGTATTTCTTTCTTACCAAGCCTCTTCAGGCTCTAACTCTAACAAAGAGATTTAACTTATGATCTTCTTAACTCACTATGTGTGAGGATATAAAAGTTTAAGACCAGTTGAATATTACAACAATATTCAAACTAAAGAATACAGACTCTTGCTCTTGAAAGAATATTAGAATGAGTGATTATCGATTGGCAAAAGTTGTTCTTTAGAACTTGAGGTCTTCTATTTATAGTGACCTTCTTCTTTACTTGTATTTCTTCAACGATTATTTTGAATAGTCCCGTTTAGCATTGAATTCATGATATCCGTTGTGGCTGATAGCTTGATTGTGGCCTTTGTGAAATGTACTCTTGGTTATCACATTTGTACAGAATAGAGGGTCATTGTTTCTGAGCAATTTGTACCTTGAAAACTTTCTTTCCTCCTTTGTGTTCAATCCAGTTTTTTCCAGCAGTAAAGAAGAATTCGTACAAGTCACTTTTCATTTCCTCACTGTACGATTTACATTTTGTATTTCCTCGATGGTACTATGATTTTCTCACAAGGAAACAAAGCATTAACCAGATAAAACAAATGGAAAGAACAAATATTCTATTGAATTAAATATCAATCATTTGAAATAAATTCCTTGTCGCTCAGATTGCATTTATTCATTTTTAGAAAAACATATACATAAGAGATATAAGCATGTCTATTCAAAAATCTCCATCCACACAGTTATGTGTAAGAACAAAGTCTATTCACTCTTTCATTTAACTCGTCCACTGACGTAGCATATTCTCTTGTCTACTATCAAGTCTTTGGACTTGCTATATCTCAGTGAGTTATCTTGGTCTCCGTCTAGTGACATGGCAATTAGAGTTCGTCTACTCGATCAATGAACTCGTCTACTGACATGGCAAGTTCAAACTAGTCTATTTAATTTTAAACTTAAAATCCGTCTAGTAAACATTTAGTGCCTCGTCTACTTAAAGAAACCAATCTACTCAATTAAATAAATACTTTACCAAACACTGAGTAGCCCGTCTACACGGGTGGACGTGCATTTCTCTTTATGAGTCCAAGTAGATACATATGAAAACTTATTCTAAGTTTCCATGTCTTATAATTTTAAGTGTTCCAGCATAACTAAATAGCACATGTTATATTTCATCTAACACTTTGCCAAGCAAATTTAATCCTTTTGTTAACATCAAAACATAGAGATTATTTAATCCAAAACCACTTTGGTTCCAACAATATCCTCTTTTTTGATGATGACAAAAACTAATTAAATCTGAGTAGCAAAGTCTAAGAGAGCTTACAAAGCTCCCCCTAAGACAAAGCATTCAAACTTTTAATCAGGAAAAACATAAGACATAAATTCAGTAGCACATGTAATAACTTATCAGATCAGTGCAACTACTTATCAGTTAAGTATAGTATCAGACCTTTTAAATTCTTTATCAACTTTAAAAAAATTTCAGAGCAATTGATGAGTGTGATTTCACCTCATATTTCATTGACATTTTGCATGCATTTTCATATAGTTCAGGCATATGGAATTTGATTTTTGTTAATTTTTACCTTAGAACGGGTAAGGCGGTTTTGTGGTGTTGTTGTGCAAGAATTAAGGATTAAAATGCTCAAGATTAACCATGATGGAGCTTGCATGAAGATAGGACTTGAAAAGTGAAGAAAATGAGCCAAGAAGAGCCCATCACGGCCTAGCCGTGACAGCCATCACGGCCGTGATCGAGTAGAGCTTAAAAGAAAGAATGGAAAAGTCCGAACTGGTCACGACCAGCCCGTGATGCCCATCACGGTCGTGACATGTCAGCTGAACCAGACCCTCACAGGAAGAACTGATCACGGCCTAGCCGTGATGGTGGTCACGGCCGTGACAGACCAATCAGTGAACCAACGCCCAAGGCAGAATCCATCACGGCCTGGCCGTGATGGCCATCACGGCCGTGACGCGCAATATTTGGATCTGAAGAAACTGATTTGATCTGAATTTGTGTTTGATTGGGATTCAAATTACCCTAAACTATAAATAGGGCAATTAGGCAGAGACTTGGGGGACTTTTTGGCTGCTACACTTAGGCAAAAATTTAGGATTTCTCTTCTTCTTCTTCTCCTCTCTTAGGTTTTATTTCATGTTTTTGTTAACCAAGCTTGTCATCACCATGGCAATGCTTGAGTAGTAGCTTTATTTCTAGGGATTGGGGCTATGCCCAAGATCTGATTTATGTTATGAATTGATGTTTTACCTTTGTTAATTTTGATTTTGCTTTAGATCTGATTTCTATTGTTTTAATTACTCGTAAATTCGGTGGCCACTTATTTGCGTGTCGTAGATACCCTAAGGAGGAACCTAGTGAGACACCCCGCTGTGCCTCGGTGTTTTATTTGGAATTAAACTTGATTATTATGTTCTTATTCTTAAACTTAACATGAAAATACGGCGGAATTAAAACTTAAATTATTAAGTAAACATATTCATGTAGAATAGGAATAAGAAAACATGACCATATTAAGCATATGTAAGTGAAATCAGAGTTAAACAAAACACTGTTTTGGAGCATCCCGACAATAGGAGCCCTAACAGTGTACAAGTTATACAAATGTAAAGGCGGAAAAGATAAAGCGTCGTGATGCGAGACATGACTGCCATAACTAGGACTAGACCCTACTCATCATGGGTCACAGCTCGTCCTCCGGCATCCGGCTCGTAAGGAGTTCCGTCCAGCTCCTCCTCGTTCGGCTCATCAACAGGATCTTCGAACACGAGCCATAAAAGATAGAACAAAGCAGAGAAAAGTACAGGGGATAAGAAACATGCTATCATCAAAAGCGGAAAAAGATTCATAGTAAATGATACAATAATTGCCATAGACAATCAACACACATTTCTAACAAGTCATCCTCAAATTAATATATATCCTCCTCTACCCTTTGTCATGATGCAATGCAATGCAGTATGAATGTTTTGCCACAGCCACGTATCCAAATTTCCATCTCAAGTAAATCAGACTATATTTCAAGTCAACCAGACTATGTTTCAAGCCAACCAGACTATGTTTCAAGCCAACCAGACTATGTTTCAAGTCAAACAGACTATGTTTCAAGCCAACCAGACTATGTTTCAAGTCGATCATATGAAAATATCACATACCATGTTTCAGGTCACCCCCTAGTGCCGTAACATCTCATCACTATTTCATGAATAAACCCAACAATAATCACATCTCGGTTAGGTACTTCTAAACTCAGATCTCATGAACCCCCGCACACATTACTCTAATTATCATGTATTAATACACATCAAAATCTCTAACCATATATCAAAACATTGTGGAACAAAGCAGTTCAATTATCATCAAGCTATAATACATTCTCACATAAACATATCAATCATCATAAAATATCACAGTAATATCAGCATCAATAAATTCATACATTCCCAATATCACATAAGCAATCCATCATCGATAAACCTACAATCCCCGAATCAACATTGGTTTTACAGAAAACAACTCCAACGTGATTTTGGTCTTGTCGATTATTCGATTTTCTAGTAGGGTTTGGGTCGCCCTACACAATTAATATATAATCTACTACTTATCGTTCCCGACGGTAGATTGATTCTTTCCCCCACCTGAGTTCTCACCGAACTTCCGAACTCGAAGCTCCTCGTTGCCACACCACAAGTTACCAACACCACCTTCAACCAAGCAACATAATTAAAAATAAATCAAACAAATTCATCTATGCCCTCATTATGCTAGGTTCGGCCATTTAATTCAAATGAGAGCTAGGATTGTTTTCTCAACCTAAGCTTTTGGATACTTATCACTTAGACTCTAGGTAACTTAAATAAATTGGCATAAGTTGAAAATATGGAATAAAAATCATCCAACCACTTAGGGTAGGTTTCGGCCTTGTATAACAAAATAGGCTAGGATTTTCAAATCGACACAACCTCTTAGATCAATGATCTTAGAGTATTAAGGAGTATGAATCAAATTCTAGTTTTCACAAAGCAAATCAAAAACATTTTATTTCCTTTAATATAAGTTTCGGCCAACATAATTGAATTGGCTAGAAATTTCTAAACTTTCCAATCTCTTTAGCTTAGCATCCATACATAGTAAGGAGCTTAAAACCATGATCATTTTGGAAAATGAAAAACAAGGCATCCTAGGTCCATAAACCTTAGGTTTCGGCCATCATAGGATTTTTAAGCTAGAAATTTTTAAATCATCCAATCTTTTAGACATAGCATCCTTTGATATTAAGGAGCTCAATCTATAATCATTTTGGAAGAGAAACAACCTAAAACGTTCCAATCTTTTTAGATATAGCATCCTTTCACATAAGGAGCTTTAATCCATAATCATCTTGGAAAATAAAAACAACACATCCTAGGTCCAAAACAAATGAGTTTCGGCCATCATAGGAAACTCAATGAAAAAGATTTAAACTTTTCCAATCACTTAAACCTAGCATCCTTTAGTATAAAGGAGCCCTTGGTCATGATCATCTTGGAATAGAAATCAAATATAAATTCATAAAAGCAAAAGTTGAAACAAAATCCAACCTAAACCATAGGCATGGTTTCGGCCTTTCATGGATAAAGGGGTTAGAAATTTTTGTTTTACACAGTCTTTTAGTATGTTGTAATAGGAGTAAAAACAAGAACATAGGAAGTGGTTTCAACTCAAACGGAGTTTTCTACCATTTTTAAGAGTTTTTAGAAGTTTGAGAGCTTAAAGAAAACATAAAGCATAAACTATGAAATGAATGCAAGAACTTGAAAAGAAAACTAAATAGGATCATTACCCTCAAGAATATGAACAACTTTGATGAAGAAATCAAGTTGAAAAGAGAAGTAAAAACCAAAGCTTTAAAGGTTTGAACTTCTTGTTTTTTTTTTTTAAAAGAAAGGAAGAAGATGAAGAAGAAGAAAAGTGTGAGTGAAGTGATGAAATGGGTATATATAGATGGAGGGAAAGGGGGCACGGTTTTGGAGAGAAAAGGAGAGTAAAAATGAGAGAAAATTGAAGTGGATTGTTGAGGAAGATTGGAGGTATGGGAGGTATGGTGATAAGGTATGGTGTTGTGAGGTGGAGGTAAGGTAGGAGAGAGAAAAGAGTTGAAAAAGTAAAATTTTGAAAAGGTGAGTGATGGTGGTTAATATTTGCCATCACATCATGTCTCTTCTAGTCCTTTCGTTTCCTTTGTGCTCTGTTCCATTGCGTATCAGATGACTTCCCCGATCGTATTTCTCGGCGATTTCGCTCGGGTAATACTTAGAATTTGGCCCCGGACGAGATTTTGTGAAAATCTCCATACCCACACAAAACATCCTAAAAACACTAACCGTCTTGTTTAAGGGTCAAAATTATGTTTCCGGCTCAAGAAATTATACTTGGTAGAGAAAACGCAGACCGACTTCCGTCTGAATTTTCAAATTTAAAATTTTACTTGTGAGCTATTATCGTAAGGTAGATCAAGAATATGATTTTTATTTTATTACAAACATTTCCTAAACTTAATATTAAAATATAATTACTTATATTTTAATTTATTAACCGCATATCCGAAAATCAGTTTGTTACATTACTACCCCTCTTAAAAGAAAATTCCGTCCTCGGAATTTACGTACCTTAAAAAGATGTGGATATTGTTGTTGCATATCCGCCTCGCATTCCCAAGTTGCATCTCCAGTAGCTTCATCCCATAAGATTTTAACCAAAGGAATCTTTCTACCGCGAAGTTCCTTGATCCGTCTATCTGTGATCCTTACAGGTAATACCTCATGCTCCAGGTTCTCTCGCAATTGTATAGACTCAGACTCAATCACATGAGATGGATTAGGGTGGTACTTTCTCAATTGAGAAACATGAAAGACGTCATGAACGTTGGAAAGATTAGGTGGCAAGGCAATTTGGTAAGCTACTCGCCCAATTAGTCGAAGAATCCAAAAGGACCAATGAAACGAGGAGTAAGTTTTCTGGATTTCATAGCTCTGCCAATTCCAGTTTTTCGAGTAACTCTCAAGAATATGTGATCACCTTCCTGGAATTCTAATGGTCTCCTCCTCTTGTCACTGTAGCTCCTCTACCTATCTTGTGCTTCCTTCATCTTTTCCCTTATCTTCCTGACTTGTTCCGTAGTCTGCTGTACCACATCCGGACCCAAAACTTGGTTTTCACCAGTCTCATACCAACATAACGGGGTCCTACACTTTCTGCCATACAACGCCTCATATGGTGCCATTCCAATACTGCTGTGGAAACTGTTGTTATAAGTAAATTCAATCAATGGCAAAAACGTATCCCAACTGCCAGTGTGTTCCAACACACAAGCTCTCAATAGGTCCTCCAATGATTGAATTGTCCTCTCTGATTGCCCATCGGTTTGGGGATGATAGGCAGAACTCATTCTCAACTTCGATCCGAAAGCATTTTGCAATTGTCTCCAGAAATTAGAGGTGAATCTAGGATCTCGATCTGAGACAATACTGGATGGCACACCATGCAACCTAACCACTTCATCGATGTAAATCTGGGTTAACTTCTCTAATTTATCACCTTCTCTAATAGGCAAGAAGTGAGCACACTTCGTCAATCTATCAATGACAACCCAAATTGCATCATGCTTCTTAGGAGTCCGTGGTAATCCGACCACAAAATCCATAGCTATACTATCCCATTTCCATTCTGGGATATCTAGAGATTGCAATAATCCTGCTGGTTTTTGATGTTCGATCTTTACCTTCTGACATACTAGGCAAGATAAGACATACTCCGCTACTTCTTTCTTCATCCTCTTCCACCAGAACATTTTCTTCAAATCCTGATACATCTTTGTGGATCCAGGATGGAAACTCAACTTAGTTTTATGTGCCTCCTCTAAAATCATCTTCCTAAGCTCTGCATCCTCTGGCACACATATTCTATCTCTAAACCTTAATGCACCATCTGTTCCTCTTGTGAACTCAGAAACTTTTCCCTCGTCTATTCCTTTACTTATCTCCTGAAGGTACAAATCCTGAATCTGCTTATCCTTGAGATCCTGCATGAAATCACTACTAATAGTGATCCTACCCAAACAAACTTTATTTTCTCTTAACTCCATTCCTATGTTCAGGTCTCGGAATTGTTCTAACAACTCCAACTCCTTAACCATCATTGTGGATACATGCAAGGACTTCCTACTTAAAGCATCTGCTACCACATTGGCCTTCCCAGGCTGGTACAGTAACTCAAAATCATAATCTTTGATGAACTCCATCCACCTCTGCTGTCTCATGTTCAATTCCTTCTGATCAAAAAGATACTTTAGGCTCTTGTGGTCACTGAAAACATTAAATCTTGCTCCATACAAAAAGTGTCGCCAAATCTTCAATGCGAACACTATTGCTGCTAACTCCAAGTCATGAGTCGGATAGTTCCTCTCATGAATTCGCAACTGTCGGGAAGCATAAGCCACTGCTCTTCCCTCTTGCATCGGAACACAACCTAAACCTTGGTATGACGCATCACAAGATATCGTCAAACTGTCCTAGAGGGTCGGGTAAGATCAACACAGTGATGTAGTCAATCTTTCCTTCACTTTTGGAAACTCTGCTCACACTTGTCCGTCCACACAAAAGCTGTATCCTTTCTCGTTAATCGTGTCATAGACAGCGCAATCTTAGAGAATCCTCTATGAACCTCCGATAATAACCAAGCAAGTCCTAAGAAACTCCGTATTTCACTCACTCGACTTGGGTCGTTCCCATTTAAGAACTGCTTCAACCTTAGCCGGGATCTACGACTATTCCTTCTTTGTTAATTACATGCCCTAGAAATTGTACTTCTTCCAGCCAAAACTCACACTTGGAAAGTTTGGCATAAAGCTGCCTATCTTTCAAGACTCGCAGTACCAATCTCAAATGCTCCTCATGTTCTTCCCGCGTACGAGAGTAGATAAGAATATCGTCGATGAACACAACGACAAACTTATCGAGGAACGGTCTGAAAATTCGGTTCATATAATCCATGAACACGGCTGACGCATTAGTTACACCGAAAGGCATAACTAAATACTCATAGTGCCCGTACCTCGTCCTAAAAGCCGTCTTGGGTATATCTTCCTTCTTTACTCTAATCTGGTGATACCCGGACCTCAAATCGATCTTAGAGAATATTGACGCTCCCTTCAACTGATCCATTAGGTCATCGATTCTAGGCAACGGATACTTGTTTTTAATCGTCACCTTATTCAACTGCCTGTAATCCGTGCACAACCTCGCACTTCCATCCTTCTTCTTAACGAACAACACCGGTGCACCCCAAGGTGAAACACTCGGTCTGATGAACTCTTTCCCCATCATATCGTCCAATTGTTCCTTCAACTCAGCTAGTTCCACTGGTGACATCCGATACGGTGCTATAGATATAGGCCCTGTCCCTGGTACGAGATCTATAGTGAATTCCACTTCTCTTTCTGGTGGCAAACCTGGAACGTCTGGGGGGAAAACTTCAGGAAACTCCCTCACGATAGGCATAGAATCTATGATGGGGATCTCATTAGCCTCCATTGCAAAAAGCATCACAAACTCCTGAGAGTTGTTACTCCTCAAAGGTACTCCTTCATTGGCAGATACTATACTAGAAGGCTCAAGAAATGATAAGGTCTTACTAGAACAATCTAGCATTACATGGTTAGCAAAAGCCAATCCATTCCAAGGATAACATCTATCTCATTGCATAGGCAAACAGATAAGGTCTATAACAAAAGCTCGGTTTTCAAGCACTATAGGACATTTTAAGCAAACAGATATGGTAATCAAAGGTTTACTAGTTGGAGTAGATACCGTAAGGGTATAAGGCAATTTAGACACAAATCAATTTCAAATGATCCACACACTTATGCGATATAAAAGAATGAGTAGCGCCTGAGTCAAACAACACATTAGAGAGTTTACCACCTATCGTGCACAAACCTTGTATAAGATCAGGCAGATTGAGTGGATTCATCTCCCCTCACGGTAAACACCCTCCCGAGTGGCTTGTGGTCTGGTTCTTTGGGTCACCTCTATGATCTCTCGACACTTTTTCCAAGTAGTTGTTGATCGTTGTTTAGCCTGATCTGCAGTCTCGTGCTATGTGGCCTTGTTTCCCACAGTTGAAACAGTTGGGACTACTTGGACAGTTGTTGGCATAATGTGGCCCTCCACATCTGAAGCAAACTACATTATGCGATCGCGACCCGTTCCCCTGCTGGTCCCGGTCCTTGCTTCGCGCCAGTGCTTAGCATATGGTTTCTGTCTCCACCGAGAATTACTTCCTCCACGCCTCGGGAAATTTGACCGATTAGGACCCCCGGTCCTCGCTTGTTTTTGTTCATTAGCCATCCTCAAGTTTATGCTTTCGATGGCACCGCATCTCTACTAGCTCGGGAAGTACTCGTATGTCCAGGAGACACTACACCATTGCAGCTCATCCCCGAGTCCCTCTTCAAACCTTCTGCATTGCCGGTCCTCATTAGGGAACCTCCGATAGTATTCTGAAAACTTGATCAGCGCCTCAAACCTCGAGGCATACTCGCCGACGGACATGTTGCCCTCGCTTGAGATTCGTGGAATTCCTTCTCCTTCTCGCGTCTAATCAGTACGCGGAAAATACTTCTCAAAGAAGCAATGAGTGAATAGCTTCCAGTTGATCACACTACCCTCGCCTTCCAATAACATTCTCTTGCCCTTCCACCGCAATTCTGCCCCTCGGTCAAAGATAAAGGCAAAGCATAAGTCACCTTCTTATCCTCTCGGCAGCGCATAGTGTCGAATATCTTTTCAATCTCTTGTATCCACCATTCAACCCTTTCAGGATCATACTCTCCGTGGAACTGAGGTGGCTTTCCATTCATAAAAGTTGTCAATCCGGCATCCTCAGCTGCTGCTGCCCTCCTCTGATTCTTTATCTCGAGCTACTCCTTGTTCATTTGCAGCATCTCAAAGATTCTCGTTGGGTTTGCAATAGCAAAGCAGCCGCTATTGTCTCCATTGTGTTTGGAGTCGAAGATGATCCTCCTCCATTGACAGCTCCGATTACTCTTTCTGGAGTCCTTCCTCCACTGTTTGATGGACGTCCTCTTCCACGTGCCATGATTCTGAGTGAAAGAAACCATTCACTCTAATTAGTATGACATATAATACTACATAAGCAAGTATATAAATACCATATGCCATACTAATGTTAACTGTTTCGCATTAGGTTCAGACACTCTACCCCACTTCTAAACATAGTCTAAATCCGATGTGGATTCAACTAGACACGGCCAGTAACAACACCTAAACTTAGCAGTCCTTGATTCTGATCGGACATAACCCACAGTCCGTTTTTAGAACCAAACTGCTCTGATACCATAATGAGACACCCCGCTGTGCCTCGGTGTTTTATTTGGAATTAAACTTGATTATTATGTTCTTATTCTTAAACTTAACATGAAAATACGGCGGAATTAAAACTTAAATTATTAAGTAAACATATTCATGTAGAATAGGAATAAGAAAACATGACCATATTAAGCATATGTAAGTGAAATCAGAGTTAAACAAAACACTGTTTTGGAGCATCCCGACAATAGGAGCCCTAACAGGTGTACAAGTTATACAAACGTAAAGGCGGAAAAGATAAAGCGTCGTGACACAGACGCACTGGCCATAACTAGGACTAGACCCTACTCATCATGGGTCACAGCTCGTCCTCCGGCATCCAGCTCGTAAGGAGTTCCGTCCAGCTCCTCCTCGTTCGGCTCATCAACAGGATCTTCGAACACGAGCCATAAAAGATAGAACAATGCAGAGAAAAGTACAGGGGATAAGAAACATGCTATCATCAAAAGCGGAAAAAGATTCATAGTAAATGATACACTAATTGCCATAGACAATCAACACACATTTCTAACAAGTCATCCTCAAATTAATATATATCCTCCTCTACCCTTTGTCATGATGCAATGCAATGCAGTATGAATGTTTTGCCACAGCCACGTATCCAAATTTCCATCTCAAGTAAATCAGACTATATTTCAAGTCAACCAGACTATGTTTCAAGTCAACCAGACTATGTTTCAAGCCAACCTGACTATGTTTCAAGCCAACCAGACTATGTTTCAAGTCAAACAGACTATGTTTCAAGCAAACCAGACTATGTTTCAAGTCAACCAGACTATGTTTCAAGTCGATCATATGAAAATATCATAGACCATGTTTCAGGTCACCCCCTAGTGCCGTAACCTCTCATCACTATTTCATGAATAAACCCAACAATAATCACATCTCGGTTAGGCACTTCTAAACTCAGATCTCATGAACCCCCGCACACATTACTCTAATTATCATGTATTAATACACATCAAAATCTCTAACCATATATCAAAACATTGTGGAACAAAGCAGTTCAATTATCATCAAGCTATAATACATTCTCACATAAACATATCAATCATCATAAAATATCACAGTAATATCAGCATCAATAAATTCATACATTCCCAATATCATATAAGCAATCCATCACCGATAAACCTACAATCCCCGAATCAACATTGGTTTTACAGAAAAACAACTCCAACGTGATTTTGGTCTTGTCGATTATTCGATTTTCTAGTAGGGTTTGGGTCGCCCTACACAATTAATATATAATCTACTACTTATCGTTCCCGACGGTAGATTGATTCTTTCCCCCACCTGAGTTCTCACCGAACTTCCGAACTCGAAGCTCCTTGTTGCCACACCACAAGTTACCAACACCACCTTCAACCAAGCAACATAATTAAAAATAAATCAAACAAATTCATCTATGCCCTCATTATGCTAGGTTCGGCCATTTAATTCAAATGAGAGCTAGGATTGTTTTCTCAACCTAAGCTTTTGGATACTTATCACTTAGACTGTAGGTAACTTAAATAAATTGGCATAAGTTGAAAATATGGAATAAAAATCATCCAACCACTTAGGGTAGGTTTCGGCCTTGTATAACAAAATAGGCTAGGATTTTCAAATCGACACAACCTCTTAGATCAATGATCTTAGAGTATTAAGGAGTATGAATCAAATACTAGTTTTCACAAAGCAAATCAAAAACATTTTATTTCCTTTAATATAAGTTTTAGCCAACATGATTGAATTGGCTAGAAATTTCTAAACTTTCCAATCTCTTTAGCTTAGCATCCATACATAGTAAGGAGCTTAAAACCATGATCATTTTGGAAAATGAAAAACAAGGCATCCTAGGTCCATAAACCTTAGGTTTCGGCCATCATAGGATTTTTAAGCTAGAAATCTTTAAATCATCCAATCTTTTAGACATAGCATCCTTTGATATTAAGGAGCTCAATCTATAATCATTTTGGAAGAGAAACAACCTAAAACGTTCCAATCTTTTTAGATATAGCATCCTTTCACATAAGGAGCTTTAATCCATAATCATCTTGGAAAATAAAAACAACACATCCTAGGTCCAAAACAAATGAGTTTCGACCATCATAGGAAACTCAATGAAAAATATTTAAACTTTTCCAATCACTTAAACCTAGCATCCTTTTGTATAAAGGAGCCCTTGGTCATGATCATCTTGGAATAGAAATCAAATATAAATTCATAAAAGCAAAAGTTGAAACAAAATCCAACCTAAACCATAGGCATGGTTTCGGCCTTTCATGGATAAAGGGGTTAGAAATTTTTGTTTTACACAGTCTTTTAGTATGTTGTAATAGGAGTAAAAACAAGAACATAGTAAGTGGTTTCAACTCAAACGGAGTTTTCTACCATTTTTAAGAGTTTTTAGAAGTTTGAGAGCTTAAAGAAAACATAAAGCATAAACTATGAAATGAATGCAAGAACTTGAAAAGAAAACTAAATAGGATAATTACCCTCAAGAAGATGAACAACTTTGATGAAGGAATCAAGTTGAAAAGAGAAGTAAAAACCAAAGCTTTAAAGGTTTGAACTTCTTTTTTTTTTTTTTTAAAAGAAAGGAAGAAGATGAAGAAGAAGAAAAGTGTGAGTGAAGTGATGAAATGGGTATATATAGATGGAGGGAAAGGGGGCACGGTTTTGGAGAGAAAAGGAGAGGAAAAATGGGAGAAAATTGAAGTGGATTGTTGAGGAAGATTGGAGGTATGGCGATAAGGTATGGTGTTGTAAGGTGGAGGTAAGGTAGGAGAGAGAAAAGAGTTGAAAAAGTAAAATTTTGAAAAGGTGAGTGATGGTGGTTACTATTTGCCATCACATCATGTCTCTTCTATTCCTTTAGTTTCCTTTGTGCTCTGCTCCATTGCGTATCAGATGACTTCCCCGGTCGTATTTCTCGGCGATTTCGCTCGGGTAATACTTAGAATTTGGCCCCGGACGAGATTTTGTGAAAATCTACATACCCACACAAAACATCCTAAAAACACTAACCGTCTTGTTTAAGGGTCAAAATTATGTTTCCGGCTCAGTAAAATTATACTGGTAGAGAAAACGCAGACCGACTTCCGTCTGAATTTTCAACCGAAAATTTTACTGTGAGCTATTATCGTAAGGTAGATCAAGAATATGATTTTTATTTTATTACAAACATTTCCTAAACTTCATATTAAAATATAATTACTTATATTTTAATTTATTAACCGCATACCGAAAATCAGGCTGTTACACCTAGCGTGAACTTAGGTATCGGATCTATAAAATCAGACTTAGGACTTAAATCACGAGAGTTAGAAGCGGTCCTTCGAGGATTAACCAATTGTCACAAAGCTTAAAGAGTTCAATCTAAATTCAACTACCACGAGAGTAGGGGTTATTTTTTTGGGCACGGTTTTTGTAACCCGAGAGGGAGCATTAATTTATTTAGGATAAATTCGCCTTCAAAGCAATTTTGATAATTAACAAGGGGTAGTCAATTTAGTACATTAACAATCTTGTTGGTAACCCAATTCCTAGGAATCCCTTTTGATTTGAAAAACCCCAAATTGATTTACTTTCCTATTTGTTTAATTGCAATTTTAAATTTGATTGTTACTTGATTCTTATTTCAAAAATCAAAACCTTTTCAAAATCATTTTTATATAGTCCAGTTTAATTGATTTAATAATTAGTTGTGATTTGAGATCACGGTCTCTGTGGGATCGATCTTTTTATTACTTGGCGACGAATCCGGTACACTTGCCGGAGACACATCACATCAAGTTTTTGGCGCCGTTGCCGGGGACTGTGCTTTCTTGAATCTCAATTTAATTTTTAAATTGATTTTTCTGGACTTTTTCTTTTTCTTTTTAATTGTTTTTTGTTAAAAAAAATTTCTTTTTTTTCATTTATCTCCTTTTCTTCCTAGAGTATCTATCTCTGTGTTTTTCTCTTTTATGCAAAGATCCCTAAGTCTTGGAAGCCTTATTGAGGTTGACCCTGAAATTGAAAGGACCTTTCATAGTCGTTGGAGACTACAAAGAGAGAGAGAGAGAGGTTGATTCCCATTCCACTCATGGTGAATCTACCGGATACCAAACCATTGAAGGACTACGCAGCCCCAAATGCGAGGGGTTTGTGAACTGGGATTGCTAGACCAGAGATCGAGGCGGAGAACTACACTATACTGCCTATGCTAATTAGCATGATTAGGCAACATCAATTCGGAGGATTGCCCTCGGAGGACCCGACTGATCATGTGGATACATTCTTGGAGTTCACCGATGCAATTAGGATTCATGGCGCCCCGATTGATGCTATACGCTTGAGGTTATTCCCCTCCTCTCTTACTGGAAAGGCAAAAGCTTGACTGAAGCAAGTGCCCGCTAATACCTTGTCGACTTGGGACCAACTAGAGCAGGCATTCTTGGAGAAATTCTTCCCTCCATCCAAGATGGCATACCTACGAACCCAGATCATCGGCTTCTTCCAAAAAGACGGAGAATGCTTATCCGAAGCTTGGTATCGCTACAAGGGATTGCTAGAATCTTGCCCATATCATGGACTCGAGAGGTGGCTATCAGTGCATACCTTCTACAATGGATTGGATTACTCTTTGAAGGTGTCACTTGACTCTGCAGCTGGTGGAGCCTTTATGAACAGACATCTGACTAAGGCATTCAATATCATTGAAAACGTAGCCACCAACTACCACCAATGGGACTTGAAAAGAGGTAATAACCCGAAAAATATTTCGAAGGGTAAGTTTGAAATGAATAGCACTGATCTTATTATGTCTAAAATTGACTCATTGAATAAACACTTTGATCAGCTTGAAAAGGCTAATGTGAGTTCAATAGGTGCTATTAACATTGTTTGTGATATTTGTGGAATGCAGGGACATGACATAATGGAGTGCCCACGTGGTATTGCTCCTGGATCCGGCGCTTCGGGGGAACAAGTGAACTCTTGTCACAACTTCTACGACATGAACCCGAAGTTGCCAAACTATGTTCCCCCAAATTCTTACAACCAAGGAAGGAAGAACAACCCTTACCTCTCCTACGGGAACTACAACAACATGATGAACCATGAATTCCAAGAAGGCCAAGGTAATAGGAAACCCGCACCGGGGTATCCTCAGGTACAAAAGTCTAAACTTGAGTCTCTCTTGGAAAACTTTGTTGAAACTCAAACAAAACAAAATGAAGAGTTTAGGCAACAAGGTAGGGCAGTCAATGAGGCAATGAAAGAGTTAGAATCTAAGGTAGATAACCTAGCCATCCATAATAAGATGTTAGAAACTCAGATTGCCAAACAAGCTAGTACATACTCTAGACCTAAGGGTACGTTTCTGGGACAACCCGAAGTTAATCCCAATGAACATTGTAATGCTATATACTTAAGGGATGATAAGCTTGGGGTAGCTGAAATGGATGTGGAATGTGAGGAGGACATGAGCGAAGATGAAGAGATAGAGCCAAAGTATGTCCCTCCACCACCTTACCAACCCCCAATACCTTTCCCACAAAGGTTGGTCAAGAGAAAACAAGTAGAAATAGAAACCAAGAGCTTAATTGAGGAGCACAATGCCATGATAAAAACCAATATGCCTCCTAAACTAAAATATCCAGGTAGTTTCTCTATTGCTTGCTCAATTGGAGAGGTGAAAATAGACCAAGCTTTATGTGACTTAGGGGCTAGTGCGAGTTTGATGCCTCTTACTATCTTTGAGAGGTTGGGAACCAAGGAATTGAGTCCACCCCAATTCTCTTTACAATTTGTGGATGGCTCAACTAAAACTCCTCTAGGCATACTAGAGAATGTCCCCGTAAAGGTAGGGAAATTATTCTTCCCTACCGATTTCATGGTGTTGGATATGAATGGGAATTCTAAATTCCCTATCATTCTAGGAAGGCCGTTCTTGGCCACAGCTGGAGCGATAATAGATGTAAATAAATGGCAAACTCTCTTTAAATATAGAGGAAGGTAGGGTAGATTTTGATTTGACTACTCATACAACAACCCTCCTTTTGAGAGTCATGTGTGCAGGATCGATATAATGTCTCCAGAGGTGAAGGAAGAGCTTAACATGGAAGTAACTCCGAAGCTTTGCAAGACAAATGATGCACCAAATGGTGATGGAGTTGGAGTTGCTCATCATGTGGAAATGAAACTTCTGTCGGGAGGAAGTAAGGCCATGAAACTCAGAGTGAAAAGAGCAAAGAGAAAGTGCAATTGGCCATATGAACAAAATTAGCTCTTTGAAGGACTTCCATGGAAGAGAAATGTTCTTGCACTTCTAGGCCCAGCCGACCCCGATTGATTGAAAGAAGTATGGTCAAGCTTAAGACCGTAAATAAGCGCTTCTTGGGAGGCAACCCAAGTTTTCTTTCCCTTTTCCATTTGTTTTTGAATTTTGTTCTTGAATAATTTGAGAAGATTAGAGAAGAAAGATCACTAATTAATGGTTTTGCCAAGTATTTTCAGGTTATGAAAGCAGTAAGAGTAAAAAGGCAAGGAAAAATAAAGTCAGAAGTCATCACGCCCAAGCCGTGACAGTGGTCACGGCCGTGATTAGCTAACCAAAGAAGATCAGAAAGGATCACGGCCCAGTCGTGATATCCATCACGGGCGTGATGAGAAGGACCCTGAAGATCAGAATGTATCACGGACTAGCTGTGATGGAACTCACAGCTGTGACAAGCCAGCTCCTATAGACCAGAATTGATCACGGCATAGCCGTGATGAGCATCACGGTCGTGACACATTTTCCAGCATCTCTTTGACTGGCATGTGAGCCAGCACCCGCTACCACCTCGGTGAGTTGTTCCATTTTCTCCTCTCTCCCACTTGATTATTTACATTGGGGACAATGTAAGTTTTTAAGCTTGGGGTAGGGGTATTTTTGCATTTTTGCATTTTTCATGTTGCATTCATATAGGCATAGTTTTGCATGATGACATGATTAGATTGCCCTTGCTTAGACTATGCATCCAATTGTGAGAACTTAGTGCCAAATAAATTGAGATAGTGAATTTTTGAACCCAATTTTTTATTCTTGTGATAGGCTAAAAATAAAAATGCTTGAGATGAACTTTTGATAGTTGATAATTAGCATGTGGTTCCTTGGATTTGTGTTTCTCATTGATTTTAAACCATTAAATGTGAGATTTTTGAGCCTAAAAGGGGTACTCACTAAATCTACCCCGTTCTTTGTGATAGAGTGTTTTATTCCTCTTGGATTGTATTCCCTAGAACTTGACTTGAAACCGTTTTGAAACTTAAAATTTTTTGAAAACATATTTGAAAGTGATTGAGGCACTAGGTATTTTTCTGGCCTTCTGAGCTTTGATTGATTAAATGCTACCCCTTAGTTGCCCAATTTTGATCCTAATAGAATAAAATACTTTTCTTGGTAACTTGAATTATTTTGATGAATGATGTTTGGTATGGAACCTTTTAAAGTATTTCAAAAAGGGTAAAAAGGTAGTTTGAAAAATAAATTGTGGGATGAGAAAGTTAGAAAAAAAAATATTTCTCTTAAGTTGAAAATCCCCCCTTCTCCACATAAATAAAATAAAATAAATAAACAAAAAAAATGGAGAAGGGGATGACAAAAAGAAAGTGAGAAATAAAATAAAAGAAAGAAAGAAAGGTGGAAAAGTGAACTAAAAAACCCAAAAAGGTATTTTAGAAGGTTGTCATGCTTTGCATTTTTGATATTTTGTTTAGCCTTCTTGAATTTTCCTTTCTTGGTTTCCCCACCTAACGATTAATCCCATGGCCCCATTACAACCAACATAAAAGACATCTTGATTCTTATGTGTTTTCATTAATAAAGTAGAGATTTGGTTAATAGTCAAGCTTATGGTAGGGAACCTTCCTTGAGGAAATTGGGCGAATTGTCATATACCCTTAAACACTTGAGTGAGGTGAGAAGAGTGCTCGAATTAGTGAGAGACATGAATATAGAAAACCTAAGTTTCTAATTGGACTTGAAATTGATTGTCTCTTGGTTTCTTATTTGAAAATGCATGTCACTTGGATTAGTTACTCGGGTTCTTGGTTCATTATCCATGCTCTGATAGTTTATATTGACTGGCCTTAGTGATTGCTTAAGGATAAGCAAAGTCTTAAGCTTGGGGTAGTTTGATGATTGTGATTTCACCTCATATTTCATTTACATTTTGCATGCATTTTCATATAGTTCAGGCATATGGAATTTGATTTTTGTTAATTTTTACCTTGGAACGGGTAAGGCGGTTTTGTGGTGTTGTTGTGCAGGAATTAAGGATTAAAATGCTCAAGATTAACCATGATGGAGCTTGCATGAAGATAGGGCTTGAAAAGTGAAGAAAATGAGCCAAGAAGAGCCCATCACGGCCTAGCCGTGACAGGCATCACGGCCGTGATAGAGTATAGCTTAAAAGAAAGAATGGAAAAGTCCGAACTGGTCACGACCAACCCGTGATGCCCATCACGACCGTGACATGTTAGCTGAACCAGACCCTCACAGGCAGAACTGATCACGGCCTAGCCGTGATGGTGGTCACGGCCGTGACAGACCAATCAGTGAAGCAACGCCCAAGGCAGAATCCGTCACGGCCTGACCGTGATGGCCATCACGGCCGTGACGCCCAATATTTGGGTCTGAAGAAACTGATTTGATCTGAATATGTGTTTGATTGGGATTCAAATTACCCTAATATATAAATAGGGCAATTAGGCAGAGACTTGGGGGACTTTTTGGCTGCTACACTTAGGCAAAAATTTAGGATCTTTCTTCTTCTTCTTCTTCTCCTCTCTTAGGTTTTATTTCATGTTTTTGTTAACCAAGCTTGTCATCACCATGGCAATGCTTGAGTAGTAGATTTATTTCTAGGGATTGGGGCTATGCCCAAGATCTGATTTATGTTATGAATTGATGTTTTACCTTTGTAAATTTTGATTTTGCTTTATATATGATTTCTATTGTTTTAATTACTCGTAAATTCGGTGGCCACTTATTTGCGTGTCGTAGATACTCTAAGGAGGAACCTAGCGTGAACTTAGGTATCGGATCTATAGAATCATACTTAGGACTTAAATCACGAGAATTAGATACGGTTAGGATAAATGGTTCAATCTAAATTCAACTACCACGAGAGTAGGGGTTGGTTTAATTGGGCATGGTTTTTGTAACCCGAGAGGGAGCATTAACTTATTTAGGATAAATTCGCCTTCAAAGCAATTTTGATAATTAACAAGGGGTAGTCAATTTAGTAACATGAACAATCTTGTTGGTAACCCAATTCCTAGGAATCTCTTTTGATTTGAAAAACCCCAAATTGATTTACTTTCCTATTTGTTTAATTGCAATTTTAAATTTGATTGTTACTTGATTCTTATTTCAAAAATCAAAACCTTTTCAAAATCCTTTTTATATAGTCCAGTTTAATTGATTTAATAATTAGTTGTGATTTGGGATCACGGTCTCTGTGGGATCGATCTTTTTATTACTTGGCGACGAATCCGGTACACTTACCAGAGACGCATCACATCAGCAATTGAAAGTATATCATATCAAATAGTATCGGAGCTATACAGTATCAGAGCAATCTAGATGGATATATCAGAACAATATTTATATTAGCATAGCAAATCATGTCAAAGTATAAACAGAAGGAGACATGCATATGCAGACAAGTATATAGTTTTCAAAAATTGATTTTTCATATTAAATTTAATCCTCTTTCCCTCCCTCTTTTTTTGTCATCAGACAAAAAGGTAAAAGGAGTGGACCATCATTGTCAGTATGGGAAACAATAAAGGAAAAGCCTAAGAAGAGGATGGAGGTGGTGGTGGAGGAGGAGGATTTGTATTTGGTGGAGGAGGAGTAATCTGAGTTGGTAGATTTTGACTCTGTTGGAATTGAAGCATGATGTTCATCATCTGGTTCATCACGATGTTTGTTGGAACTAGGGCTTCAGCTACCTGCTCTTTCACTTGATCTTTGACCTTACTCTCTACTTTTTCATCTATAATTCTGTCAATAATTTCTTCGAAGTTTGGAGGCAGTGAGAGTGAGGGTCTTGAGCTTTCAGCACTATCCTGAGCATAGGCTTGACTTGGAACAGTATCTAAAGCTCTTGAAGTCCGAGGTTGCTCTGTTGGATGGATGACAGTTAGAGCAAGTGGTTGAGAAGAGTGCTTCTTAGAAGTGCTTTGTCTAGGAATGGACTCAGTAACTTGTTCAACCTCAGCTGTCGGTTGAACCACTTCCACTCGAGGATCAGACTTCACTTCTTCAACTGCCATGTCCTCAATGATGATTTCTTCTTTTGTGTGCTCTGATGGTGGAGAGGATGGAGGTGAAGCATCATATTGCAGTATTGGTGGAGGCAACTCCTTTCCTCAATGGATAGGGTCTTCTTCAAAAACAAGACTTATGACATGAATTCCAATGATGTCCTTATAGATAAGGAATCTGCAATAAGCAAGGCCACACTTCCCTCTGACTTTAGGAATAAATTTCTTTTCTTCAACAGTCAGTCCAGAGGAGGAAGCTTCCTGTGCACATGCCACCATGTGAGTCCTCCAGATATCCATAACAACATCCTCTTGAATATCTTCAGTTGGTTGAGTCAACCAGTAATCAATCACATTTTGGTCAGTGAGATTGATTGTTGCTGGATTGATTATGCAGCTGTCTGGAGAAAGCATCTTGCCAGTGTTTATTTGCTTCTTCTTGTCCTTGTCTTTATTGAGATCAATCATGGGTAGCCTAGGAAAGATCATGTATGGCCTGATCCCAATCTTGGTTTCCTCATTATGTCTTAGCCAGGTTGGAGGGACAAAGTTTGCAGCTCTGTCGATTCTAAAGTGGCCAAACTCCCACTTCAGCATCTCATACATCAATGTATCAACAAAGTCAGCAGCTATGCCATAGGTGTTAGGATGTCTGAAGGTAGTCCACTTGGTGTTTTTGTCCATGATGAATGGAATGTGCCTAAATGATCTGGATCTTTTGTAGATCACATTGGTGAGATCCTTCTTGACAGGGTTTGTGTGCCAATCAGAGATGATGTGTCTCTCAACTCCTTCAGTGAAGGGCTTGAAGGGTGGAAACTTTACTAGGTTTGGATAGATTTTTCTGGGAGGGAATTTCTTTAGGGGTAGGTGAGTAATGAGTGGTCCAAGGTGATTGTGCAGTTTGGATGGTGGAAGGTCAGTGGGAATGTCAGGGGTAGGTGACGGTTTCAGGTTCATAGTCACACTCAGGCAGGGGATAGAAAGGTCTGGTAGAGATAGGTTCAGGTTCATGTTTGTGATACAAGATCTTCCAATCTCTTTTTACTTTGGCCTAGTTTTCATCTTGGCCATAATAATAAACAGAGGGTGGAATGTAGGGGAATCTGGTTTTTCTATTTTTGGGAAAGGGGACTCCTAGTATGATTCCATTATTTGGTTGGTTGAACCAGTGGTCATTGGCAGGGATGATAGGTTAGAATGTTGGTCTTGTGGGTGAGGCTGTTTGTGGTTGGTCTGGTGAGGAATTTGTTTGTGGTGAAGGTATGGATGGAATGTAGACATCATCAACAACATTCCTATTTTCAGAACTAACAAGTAAAGACTCAAGACTAGACACTAGGGCATCTACTGCTAATTGAACAGGGTCATTAGCAGGCAGAGTTACCTCAGTGGCCTTAGCTTTCTTGACTGGTTGCCTTCTGGTCTGAGTTGAAACAGGCACAAAGGCCTCAACATTAGTGACATCAGCAGTATCAGCAGAAGTCTTCACCTTCTTCAGGATGGTACTGATAGGAACTTTGTCCTCATCAGCTTCCTCATCCTCATTGTGTGAGAGGATTATTCTTCTGTGTCCCTTCTGAGCAGGAGAAGCAATAGGTTCCCTAATTACAATGCCACCAGCTGGCCTCTTGGGGACAGGTTTCCTTGCTGCAGTGGTCTTCTGGCTAGTTCCTCTTTTCATACCTAGGACTTCAGCATTGTTGGCTTCAATCATTTCTTCCTTGATCTTCATTGCTTCTTCTGCCTTGGCCAGAGCAATTTGCTTGTAAGTATTCAGTTTCATTCCTGAGAGATTGCTTCTCCCAAAATCAGCAGCTGGCACCCCTTTCTCAGTTAGAATCTTGTTCTGCTCTTCCTCATACATAGCAGCAAGGACATCATAAACACCTTGATGCTTGAATATTTTTGACAGAAGATGAGTGTAGGAAATGACATATATTCTTTCTATTTTGCATCGTATGTTTGAATCTGCAAACAGAATCCAAGGAAGGTTGATTTTGGTTTCCAAGAAGAGATTGCACAGGCAGAATTTGTGAAGAGTGGAGAGGTTGTCCTTGGAGCCAGTCTTATGTAGGACGGTCTTGTTCAGAATCTGATGGAGGATTCTGATTTCATCATTCATTTCAACAGACTTCCAGGAAAGAGTTCTTACAGTTTTTTCCTTCATTAGGGTAACAACAATGGTCTCAGAACCTCCTAGGTCTTCCTCCCAAGTGTCATAAATCACCAAACCCTCTTGGGCACATATAATAGCATCAGAAATGGTCTTCTCAAAGACAATCACCTTCTTTCCCAACGAGAAGCCAATAATCTCAATTTTAGTGATTGTAGGTTTCCTCCAGAAGTTCCTAATGAGATTGGGGTAAATAGAGACTTTCTCTAAGAATATACCATCCCATTCAGCAGCATTTATGTACTTGCTAACATCCAAGTTATACTCTTTCAGAAATCCAAAATTAAAGTGATGTTCAACCGCCATGTTCAGAGTATCAGTGACGTAGGAATGGACAGGGATTGAAGTTGAAGCCAATTTTGAGGTTTGAAGGTTAGGGTTCAGAGACAGGGGAAACAGAGAGCTCGAGAATTTGAGAGAGATAGATGTCAGGGAAGATGGGCAGCGAAAGGTTTTTCAGAGGGAAAGAAACTTACTTAAAAAGGTTTTGAATTTCAAAGGTTTTTCATTTGGAAATTAATTAAAAGAATTGACAAGACATGTCATAAAGAATAAAACGGCATTGGTATTTTAAAACTATAAAAAGGTCTTGATGGGATTGATGAAAGTTACTGACTCAACAAAAAGAATATACTAGATAAATTTGTCTATAGGACAAAATAAATGCATTTAACAAATATATGCATAGACGGGTTCAAGCATAAGCAAGTATGGACTCGCATATTAACATGCAATGGAAGCGACAAGCAAAAGTAGTAGACACATTATGAAGTAGACGCGCAGTTGAATATGCAATAGACATAAATAAGTTTTATCATGCTCTGGAGCAAAATTTTTAACATGCATTGGACGGAAAAAATCTATAGACGTATATTTATCAGAACAATATTCTCAGGTCTGGACGCTTATATCAATCTACACATAACATATTCAGATGCTTCCTAATAAAGATAAATCTGTCCTCTAGAAGAGGTTTAGTAAAGATATATGCCCATTGATGATCAGTATCTACAAATTGTATATCAAACACACCTTTTTTTTTACATAATCCCTAATAAAATGATGTTTAATTTCTATGTGCTTAGCTCTAGAATGCAAAATTGGATTCTTAGATAGATTTATTGCAGCAATATTATCACACATAAGTGGAATACTACTTACAAATACACTGTAGTCCTCCAATTGATGTTTGATCCATAGAAGTTGTGAGCAGTAACTTGCAGCTGAAATATACTCAGCTTCAGCAGTTGATAAGGCAATGGTACTTTGTCTTTTGCTTGACCACGAGACAAGGTTAGCTCCAATGAAGTAACATCCTCCAATGGTACTTTTCTTTCAATTCTATCTTCACCATAGTCAGTATCACAAAAACCAACTAATCTGTAATCTTCATTTTTCTTAAAGCACAAACCCAGATTAGTAGTACCTTTTAAATATCTAAAAATTCTCTTAACTGCTGATAAGTGAGATTCTCTAGGATCAGATTGAAATTGAGCACACAAACATACACTGAACATAATATTAGGCCTAGACGCAGTAAGATATATGAGATATCCTATCATACCTCTATATACCTTTTGGTCTACCTTTTTCTCTTTATCATCTTTGTTCAGTATGGAAGTGGGGTGCATAGGGGTATTCATTGGCTTGCAGTCATCCATCTTAAACTTCTTTAATAATTCATTTGTATACTTTGTTTGATTAATGTACACCTCGTTCACTGATTGCTTAACTTGAAGTCCAAGGAAAAATTTGAGTTCTCCCATCATGCTCATTTCAAATTCTTTCTGCATTAACTTAGAGAATTCCTTGCACAGAGATTCATTAGTAGCACCAAAAATAATATCATCAACATATATTTGCACAACTATGAAATTAGACTTAATGGACTTTCTAAACAGAGTTGTATCAACCTTTCCTTTATTAAATCCATTTTCCATTAGAAATGAATTCTTACCTGCCATTCCTAAATGCAATTAATTCCTACATGCTTTCCTAATACAAATTTCTAACTAAGGATCCTATATGAAGACTCTTTCTATTTGTTTTTGGACTCTATAGATGCGGAAAAAGGATATCTAGCTTGGGTTTCCTCCCAAGTAGCGCTTGTTTAACGTCCCGAGCCTGGCGAAAATGGCCCCCTTTAGGGCTAAATTAACTGTAGCACTTGATTTCTAGTTGGGATTGGTTCCCCATGATAGTGTTTGAGCCTTTGGCCATTCACCTTGAAATTCTCGCCTTTACCCTCCAATTCCACCGCTCCATGTGGAGAAACATTAAGAATCTTGAATGGTCCGGACCACCTTGACTTAAGCTTTCCCGGAAAAAGTCTCAACCTTGAGTTGTAGAGAAGTACCCATTATCCTGGTTCAAACTTCCTAGGCAAAATGTGCTTGTCATGCCATGTCTTAGTCCGCTCTTTATAAATTCTTGCATTCTCATAAGCTTGCATGCGGATTTCAGATAATTCATTTAAGTCTAGTAACCTCTTTTCTCCGGCCTTCTTCAAATCATAGTTGAGTTCTTTGATTGCCCAATAAGATTTTTGTTCCAATTCCACCGGTAGATGACAAGCCTTCCCAAACACCAAGTTGTACGAAGACCTTCCAATTGGAGTCTTGAAAGCAGTCCTATAGGACCACAAAGCATCATCTAACTTCTTTGACCAATCCTTCCGTGAGGAGTTGACGGTTTTCTCAAGTATGAGCTTCAACTCATGGTTGGATATCTCTGCTTGCCCATTGGGTTATGGATGGTAGGGGGTTGATTCTATATGCTTGACTCCATATCTCGATAATAGATGGTTCATTTGTTTATTGTAAAAGTGATATCCACCATCACTAATCAAGACTCTAGGAACCCCAAACCTTGTGAATATGTTGCGCCTTAAGAATTCCACGACTACCTGCACATCATCCATTGTTGTTGGAATTGCCTCCACCCATTTTGACACGTAATCTACCTCCAACAAAATGTATTGATAAGAGAAGGAGGGTGGGAAGGGTCCCATGAAATCTATCCCCCAAACATTAAAGAGTTCTACTTCCAGCATACAATTTAGAGGGAGTTCATGCTGCTTAGATATGTTTCCAACCCTCTGGCAACAATCACAATTCTTAACAAAAGTGTGTGCATCCTTGAAGATTGTTGGCCAATAAAATCCGCTTTGGAGGACTTTTTCCGCTGTCTTGTTTCCCCCAAAATGCCCACCATAATCTGAGTTATGGCAATGCCACAAAACCTTTCCAATTTGGTCATGAGGAAAGCACCTTCTTAGGATCCCATCCGAACATTGCTTGAAAAGATAATGGTCCTCCCAGACATAGTATCTCGTGTCCGAGAAGAACTTCTTTCTTTGTTGCATAGTCCAACCTTGCCGAGCCACATTTGAAGATTTGAAGTTGAAAAGATAATGGTCCTCCCAGACATAGTATCTCACGTCCGAGAAGAACTTCTTTCTTTGTTGCATAGTCCAACCTTGCCGAGCCACATTTGAAGATTTGAAGTTTGCCATATCTGCGAACCAAGGAGAAATTTTTTTAAAAATTACAAATAGTTTATCATCAGGGAATTCTTCCTTGATGTCTAGTAATTTCTCCTCGGTGTCCGGATTGACCAACCTTGACAAGTGGTCCGCCACACTATTCTCTGTCCCTTTTCGGTCCCTAATCTCTATATCAAACTCCTGCAAAAGAAGAATCCACCGAATTAATCTAGGTTTAGCCTCTTGTTTTGTCATCAAGTGTCTTATGGCCGCATGATCGGTGTAAATAACAATTTTAGACCCCACAACGTAGGATCTAAATTTGTCTAAAGCAAAAACCACAGCTAAAAGTTCTTTTTCAGTGGGGGAATAGTTAACTTGTGCTTTGTTTAAAACCTTACTTGCATAGTAAATCATGTGAGCTAACTTTTCCACTCTCTGACACAAAACCGCCCCCACCGCATAATCACTAGCATCACACATGATTTCAAAAGGTAAATTCCAATTAGGTGCAGTGATTATGGGTGCGATGACAAGCATATTTTTTAAAGTATTGAAAGAATTTAAGCAAGAAGCATCAAAGTCAAAGGATACGTCCTTTACGAGAAGGTCACATAGTGGTTTCGCGATCTTGGAGAAGTCTTTAATGAACCTTCAATAAAAACCGGCATGTCCCAAGAAACTCCTCACCCCTTTCACATTGGTTGGTGGGGGAAGTTTCTCAATCAACTCAATCTTGGCTCTATCAACCTCAATCCCCCGTTGGGAGATTTTGTGCCCCAAAACTATACCTTCCTTGACCATGAAATGACATTTTTCCCAATTGATCACTAGGTTGGTTTCTTGGCATCTCTCAAGCACCAAAGCCAAATTCTTCAAGCAATTATCAAAAGAGGTCCCAAATACCGAGAAGTCGTCCATGAATACTTCAATGAATTTCTCCATCATGTCTTAGAAAATCGAAAGCATACACCTTTGGAAAGTGGCGGGAGCATTGCACAATCCAAAGGGCATCCTCCTATAAGCAAAAACTTCATATGGGCATATGAAGGCCGTCTTCTCTTGGTCTTGAGGATCCACAACAATTTGGTTGTAACCGGAGTAACCATCCAAGAAACAATAGTACTCATATCTGGCCAACCTTTCAATCATTTTACCAATAAATGGAAGAGGGAAGTGATATTTCCTTGTTGCATCATTTAACTTTCTATAGTCAATGCAAACCCTCCACCCCATGACGATCCTTTTTGGAATCATTTCCTTATTCTCATTGACCACCACGGTTGTGCCACCTTTCTTCGAGACCACATGAATCGGGCTAACCCAATTGCTATCCGAGATTGGATAGATGATTCTAGCATCCAAAAGCTTAATCACTTCCTTTCGCACCACTTCTTTCATGATGGGATTTAACCGCCTTTGTGGTTGAACCATCGGTTTGAAATCATTCTCCATCAAAATTTTGTGCATGCATAGGGAAGGACTTATACCTTTTAAATCCAAAATCTTCCACCCATGGCAAATTTGTTTTCCCTAAGAACTATCAAGAGCTTTTCTTCCTCATCCTTTTTCAAAGCATTTCTAATGATGACTGGATGTTGTCCCTTCTCACTCAAGAATGCATACCTCAAGTGAGTCAGGAGTTGTTTTAATTCTGGTGTTTTGTTGTCTTCTTCCATTCCTTCTTTGTTTAGTTTTTCTTTTTGACATTCATCCTTTGGGATACTTGGCAAGGCTTCCATGTTCTTTAAGCATTCCAAATAATCCTCATCCCCCAAAAGGTCTTCTTCTTCATCCTCATCATGGGATTTTACCAACACTTTTGCAAGTGAAGAACCATGGGTTTCTCTTGTGACCATAGATTTTACAATGGTCTCCACCACATCAACTCTATATATATCCGATCTCTCAACGGGTGTTTCATTGCTTCAAAGACATTGAAGACTACGTTCTCATCTTGCACCCTTAGTGTGAGTTTCCCTTATTACACATCTATCAGAGATTGCTCGGTGGATAAGAAAGGACTACCCAATATGAGAGGGATCTCGGCATCTTCATCCATATCAAGCACCACAAAGTCCATCGAAAATATGAACCTGTCTACCTTCACCAACAAATCTTCCACCACCCCATAAGGATATTTGATAGAACGATCCGCTAGTTGGAGTGACATCCTAGTATCCTTGGCCTCTTTTATGCCTAGCTTCTTCATGATAGATAAGGGCATCAAATTGATGCTTGCCCCTAGATCACACAATGCCTTCCCAAGAGTTACCTCCCCAATGGTGCATGGTATACTAAAAGAACCCGAATCCTTCAACTTTGGAGGTAGTTTCCTTTGAAGAATTGCACTACACTCCTCGGTCAAAGCAACTGTTTCCTCATCCACTATCTTCCGCTTATTAGAGAGAAGCTCTTTCGTAAACCGGGCATAAGGTGGCATTTGTTCCAAGACTTCCGCAAATGGAATATTAATTTGAAGCTTGCGGAAAACATCAAGGAACTTGTTGAATTGCTTGTCTTGCAAGGGCTTCTTAAATCTCTCTGGATATGGTACCTTCATGAAGGGAAGAAGATATTGAGGCTTTCTGGATATGGTACCTTCAAAGCATTTGACCATGTCAAAGAGAAGTAGTTATCAAGAGAGAGAAAATTAAATCAAAGATTAAATCAAAAAACAATTAATTAAAGATACTAAAAGATTGTGATGAGATTTGATTATGATTAAGGCTCTAAGGTCACGAATCCACCTACCATATCAAGCAAGTTACCCAAGCGTTTGCACCGCTTTATTAAGTTCCCAATCTATTCAATCCACAATTAGATTTATTAAGTTCTTGGTTCCCTATAGCGATTGAACCGCTTTCCTATTCTATCCCTAGCAATATTCAAACGATGTTCTTAATTCAAGTCCTAAGCATGAATCGCCTCCCAGCCTCAACGCACTAGACTAGTTAACCACTGGCCACATGATTAACGCAAACAAAATAGAATTAAGAAACAAGAAAAGAGACAAGGGTATAAGAAAATATTACTTGGTTAAACTATGCCATCAAAGGTGGCTTCATCGTTCCCTTACAAAAAGAGGATTATTTCTTCATAGAGAGGAAATGAATACATTCTTCTACCACTAAAGTTCTAGAATTATAAACTCTAAAGCCTTTTGAAGTTTCAGAATATCCTAATAGTATTCCATCATCTGTTTTTGCATCAAACTTACCAAGTTGATCTTTAGTATTCAGTATATAGCATTTACAACCAAAGGGATGAAAATATGAAATGTTGGGTTTTCGTCCTTACCGTAATTCATAAGGAGTCTTGTTCAGGATAGGTCTAATGTATATTTTGTTCTGAATGTAGCAGGCAGTGTTAACAGCTTCAGCTCAGAAGTGTCTAGGGACAAAATTATCATTGAGCATAGTCCTAGCCATCTCTTGAAGAGATCTGTTATTTCTCTCTTCCACACCATTTTGCTGTGGTGTTCTAGGTATTGAGAAGTTGTGAAGAATGCCACTTTCTTCTCAGAACTTATGAAATAACTCATTTTTAAACTCTCTCCCTTGGTCACTTCTGATTAAAGATATACATATGCCTTTTTCATTCTGTACACGTTTGTAGAATACATAAAAGACCTTGAAAGACTCATCCTTGTGAGCTAGGAACATAACCCATGTCCATCTAGTGTAGTCGCCTACTATGACAAGACCATATCTCTTACCACTGACAGAAGCAGTCCTTGTTGGACCAAAGAGATCAATGTGTAGCATTTCTAGTGGTCTATTGGTACTAACAACATTCTTAGATTCAAAAGAACCTTTGAATTGTTTTCCCTTTTGACATACATCACAGAGAGCATCAGATTTGAACTTAAGGTTTGGTAGCCCTCTCACGAGATTATGCTTATTAGCTTTGAGATGAATCTCAAGCTTGCATGACCTAGCATCTTGTGCCAAATCCAGCGCTCATCCTCAATGGACACCAAACATGAGACACTTTTATTTGTAAGGTCCTCCAAGTCAATCTTATACAGATTGTTTTGCCTCTTGGCAGATAACAAGAGTGATCCAGCATTTTTCTTGACATTACACATGTTCTTATCAAATGAAACAACATATCCACTATCACATAGTTGACTTATACTTAGTAGATTGTGTTTTAAGCCTTTAACCAATAGAACATTGTCAATGGAGGGAAAATGGTATTTACCAATTTTACATATACCACTGATCTTTCCTTTCTGGTTTCCTCCAAATGTAACCCAGTCACCATCTTTGGCTCTAAGTTCTTGGAACATACACTTTTCTCCTCTCATGTGTCGTGATCACCCACTGTCCAAGTACCAAGATGCTTGTTTCTTTCCTGTTGTTAAGCAAGTCTGCAACAGGTATGATCTTATCTTTAGGTACCCAAACTGACTTGGGTCATTTCTTGTTAGTAGTCACTGGACGAGTATGCTTAGCATGCTTATTATATATGCATCTAGATGTAGTATGCCCATTCTTTCCACACACTTTGTAAAAGGTGTTGGACGGGCCAGACTTTGTTTTAGCATGTTTAGCTTTAGCTTTAGCTTTTGAAGCTCTATGCTGAGTATGTGATATTGACTTTTGTTGAGATGCTTCTTGCTTCTCTTTGTCATAACCAATGCCAGATTTATCATGTGGTGACCTAGAGTACCTTATAATGAGACTAAGCTTATCTGAGCCACCTACAAGCTTTGACAGAGAGTCTGTCAGATATGTTACATCTTGTTTCAGTTTTGCAACTTCACAAGAAACATCAGGCTCACACTCCATTTTGTCAGCTAGACTGACATTCACTGATTTTAGTATGTCATTTTCATCTTTAAGGTTTTGTTTCTCAGTGCTAACCCTATCATATTCTCCAGAAAGTTTCTTTTTGAGACTCCTATACTCTTTAGACAGTATGGATGACTCATGCAACAATTCATCAAAAGCATTTTGAAGGGTGGACGGGTCAGAGTCCATTACCTCAGTATCAGTGTATTCACTTTCTGATGATGTGTCAGCTATAAGACAAATGTTTACCTCTTCCTCAGCTTCGTCTTCTTCATCTGATGAAGACAGATCAAGATCCTCCCATGTAGCCATTAAACCTTTCTTTTTGAAGAATTTATTTTTATCCTTCAGCTCAGGGCAATCAGCTTTGAAGTGTCCAGGTTTCTTGCACTCAAAGCACAAGGGTGGACCTTTTTCCTTGGAGTCTGACTTCTCATTGGAAAAATTTTACTTCCTTATGAAACCAGCTTTCTTTCTCCACATATGTTGAATCTTTCTGGAGATGAAAAATAGTTCATCCTCATCTGATCCTTCATCACTATCTAAGATTCCATCTTCATCTGAGGATTCAACAACCTTGATGAATTTTGATGAACTTGCTTTCCTTGCCTTTAGGGCAATAGTCTTTCCTTTTCTGGAGCTTTCTTCTTCATTCAGTTCAATTTCATGAACCTTACGAGATCCAAGAAGCTCTTCCAGAGAAAGAGTATTCAGGTTTTTAGCTTCCTGAATAGCAGTAACTTTAGGTCTCCACTGCTTGGATAGACTTCTCAGGATTTTTCTAACATTGTCTCTATTTTCATAGAATTTTCCAAGAGATCTGAGACTATTGGTGATGGTTTTGAATCTTCCAAACATTTGGTCTATTGTTTCATGTTCACCCATCTTGAACAGCTCATACTGATGAACTAGCATGCTGATCTTTGATTCCTTCACTTGTGAGGAACCTTCATGAGCTAGGGCAAGAGTATCTCAGATTTATTTGGCAGTGTTGCAGCTGTGAACTTTGTCATGTTCAGATCTGGTGATGGCACACATCAAATAATTCTTAGCTTTAAGATTGAGTTGATGCTTTACCTTTTGATCTGCTGTCCAGTCTGCTCTAGCAACAACAACTCCATTTTCATTTCTGGGTTCAGTATAAATAGTTTCTATGAGCTCCCACATGTCTAGACTTTGTGCATCCAAAAAGGCCATCATCCTCTTCTTCCATTAGTCATAATCAGAACCATCAAAGAGAGGAGGTTTGTTGATAGCTTGTCCTTCCACATCCATGGTTGTTGGATCATACTCCCTCAGCTCTTGTTAGTTGCTCAACCCTTTCGAGGCTGAGCTCTGATACCAACTGAAGTTGACCCAGGCAAACACAAGAAAAGGGGGGGGGGGGTTGAATTGTGTTTGTTAATAATTTTTGCAAACAACCTTTTTCAAAATTGATTTTCTCACACAAGGATATTTAAAACAGATGTACACACTGAAAAAAACTTTTGAAACTTAACAAAAGCAATATCAAATACCCACAGTCAGTATAAACAAATAAAGATGTAAGAGTTTAGGGTTAGAAGATTCACACAAGATGTTTTATCCTGGTTCACTCTCTTCCAACCAAGAGCCACGTCCAGTCCCTTCTACTTGAAGGTTTTTCTCCACTATCTTCCAAATAGATTACAACCAAGCATTAAACACCTCTCCAGGCTACAAATATTTCTTTCTTACCAAGCCTCTTCAGGCTCTAACTCTAACAAAGAGATTTAAATTATGATCTTCTTAACTCACTATGTGTGAGGTTATAAAAGTTTAAGATCAGTTGAATATTACAACAATATTCAAACTAAAGAATACAGACTCTTGCTCTTGAAAGAATATTAGAATGAGTTATTATTCATTGACAAAAGTTGTTCTTCAGAACTTGAGGTCTTCTATTTATAGTGACCTTCTTCTTCACTTGTATTGCTTCAGCAGTTATTTTGAATAGTCTCGTTTAGAGATAGCATTGAATGCATGATATCCGTTGTGACTGATAGCTTGATTGTGGCCTTTGTGAAATCTTGGTTATCACATTTGCACATAATAGAAGGTCATTGTTTCTGAGCAATTTGTACCTTGAAAACTTTCTTTCCTCTTTTGTGTACAATCCAACTTTTTCCAGCAGTAAAAAAGAATTCGTACAAGTCACTTTTCATTTCCTTATTGTACTATTTGCTTTTTGTATTTCCTCGATGGTACTAGGATTTTCTCACAAGGAAACAAAGCATTAACCGAATAAAACAAATGGAAAGAACAAATATTCTATTTAATTAAATATCAATCATTTGAAATAAATTCATTGTGGGTCAGATTGCATTTATTCATTTTTAGAACAACATATACATAAGAGATAGAAGCTCGTCTATTCAAAAATCTTCGTCCACACAGTTATGTGTAAGAACAAAGTCTATTCACTATTTCATTTAACTCGTCCATTGACATGGCATACTCTCTTGTCTACCATAAAGTCTTTGGACTTGCTATATCTCAGTGAGTTATCTTGATCTTCGTCTAGTGACGTGGTAATTGGAGTTCGTCTACTCGATCAATGAACTCGTCTACTAACGTGACAAGTTAAAACTAGTCTATTTGATTTTAAACTTAAAATCCGTCTAGTAAACATTTAGTGCCTTGTCTACTTAAAGAAACCAGTCTACTCAATTAAGTAAATAAATAACTTTACCAAAACATTGAGTAGCCCGTCTACACGGGTGGACGTGCATTTCTCTTTATGAGTCCAAGCAAATACATATGAAAACTTATTCTAAGTTTCCATGTCTTATAATTTTAAGTGTTCCTGCATAACTAAATAGCACATGTTAGATTTCAACTAACACGTAGCCAAGCAAATTTAATCCTTTTGTTAACATCAAAACATAGAGATAATTTAATCCAAAACCACTTTGGTTCCAACACTAACAAGAAAGGACCCAAGTCAATCTGGGTACCTAAAGATAAGATTGTATATGTTGCAAACTTGCTTAACAACAAGAAAGAAACACACATCCTGGTACTTGGACAGTGGTTGCTCACGACACATGACGGGAGAAAGGTGTATGTTCCAAGACCTTAAACACAAGGATGGTGGTTGGGTTACCTTTGGAGGTAATCAGAAAGTAAATATCATTGGAGTAGGTAAAATTGGTAAACATCCTTTTCCCTCCATTAATAATGTTCTTTTAGTTAATGGTTTAAAACACAATCTACTAAGCATAAGTCAATTATGTGATAGTGGGTTTGTTGTTTCTTTTGATAAGAACATGTGTAATGTCAATGGATCACTCTTATTCATTGCCAAGAGGCAAAACAATCTGTATAAGATTGACTTGGAGGACCTACAAATCAAAATGTCTCACGTATAGTGTCCATTGAATATGAGCGATGGATTTGGCACAAAAGGCTAGGTCATGCAAGCTTGAAATTAATTTCAAAGCTAATAAGCATAACATCGTGAGAAAACTACCAAACCTTAAGTTCAAATCTGATGCTCTCTGTGATGCATGTCAAAAGGGAAAACAAGTCAATGGTTCCTTTGAATCTAAGAATATTGTTAGTACCAAAAGACCACTTGAGTTGCTACTGTAACACCCTACTTTTTATTTTCCGATTTTTATTTTTTTCAGTAAAAATATTTTCGCTGTATTGACCGGTATAAATGTATTTATTTATATTTTTATCCGAGTTCATGGAGATTGATTTTTATGAAATAAAAATCATATTCATACTCTATCTTAGGGTAAAAGCTTAGGATGAAAATTTGGGTTGAAAATTCATACGGAAATCAGTCTGCGTTTTCACTGACAGTATAATTTTACTGAGCAGAAAACCCAATTTTTACTCGTGAATGAAATGGTTTATATTTAAATCATATTTCCAACGAGTTTGGTTAGTTTGAAAATTTTCAGTCGAAAACGAAATATTACGCTTTTACGCAGGCGTAAAACCCTAATCGGGGAACTGACGAAGTCGAGAAGGGAGGTGAAGAGACAAAACCGGACACTGGAGGAGATGATTCATGGGATTAGTCACCACCATGACTCACCAAGCATTTATGAGCATTAAATGCAACTAATCATGACTTTTAGGAGAAAATGACCAAAATACCCCCAAGCTTTCGCGGGTATTAACCAGACACATCTACGCACTCTTAACCACTCATTTTAAGTGTTTGTAAACCTCCCACATCTCCTAAATTTTGTGCATACATATATACTTAACCATATCTATTTCATTTTGCTTTCGTTTCATTATTTTCCTCTCAAAAACCGAAATCGGGTAAACGACGGAGTTGCGTACGGAATTTCCGGGAACCGCTAACGGATAGGATAAGTGACTCATTAGTGAGTCACTTTGTGTGGCCCAAAATCAGCCTCACCTCCATCGAATGTGAGCCACATATTTATTAACCATAGTTAAGCAAAGTAACCCTGGTTAAGTTAATTATTAACTATGGTTAAGCTTATATTAATTTAATATTCACAAAACCCATTAAACCAATTCCTTATAACCAAACAAGGCATAATATTACTCCTATATATACCCTCCAAACCGTGGCCTCCCTCACCATTTCACTCATATTCTTCATTCTCTTCATCTTCCTCACCAACTAAGTTACAAAACCCTAAGAACACCGAATCCCCACCAAACATATGACCCTCTTCCTTTCTGAAACTCGTAAAACACTCAACATAAAAGTTGTTCCTATTTCTATCTTATTTCCAACAAGATAAATATAATCAAAAAAGGATAAGTGTATTGGGAGATAGGATCAAAATACCGAAACTGCCCAGAATTCTCAGCAACCCACGAAACAGCAGAAAGAAGTCCCTTTTCACCCCTGTTATGATCCTAACCAAATGAAACCTTCAACACCAAAGTTTTTCATTTTCTTATTTTCTTTCTATCAAGCCAAATTTAGTGATTTTTGGATGAGTATATTGTGAGATACACTCACAATACTATCACACCCTCAAGCTGTCCAGTTTTCAACTTAGTGAAGGTTGATCATTTTCTTCATTTCTTCTTCTGTGATCTAGTTATGATCCCTAATTTCATTATCCAAAAGCGTGTGATCAAAGTCATTTTCCTTCCCTATTTTCTTTAAGTGGCCGAACCTCACTCAAAAGAGGGTTTGCTGATTTGGTTTTCATTTTAGAAATCTAATTCTTGATTTAAACTCTCTAGTACCTACATGATCTAAATCCAAGAGCTTGAATCCAACTAAATTTCCTAGCTTATTTTCCTAATATGGGCCGAAACCCTAACCCTAAAGGTTAGAGGATTTTGTTTCAAATTTTAGTCTTGTAATAAGTAATATATGTTAGTTAAGACTCTAGTAACTAGGATCCAAAAGAAGGCATTAAGAAGATAACCCTAAACCTATTTTCTAAGTCTTGGCCGAACCTAGCCCTAAAGTGTCATAGATAGTTGTTAGTTGATTAATTATAGTTATGTTGTTTGGTTGAAGGAGGTTGTGTTAACTCGTGGCGGGATAACGAGGATCGTCGTGTACGTGTTTCCGGTGATAACTCAGGTGGGGAAAAGAATCAACCTATCGTCGGAATCGATAAGTAGTAGATTATATGATAATTGTGTAGGGCGACCTAAACCCTACTAGTAGTCGAGTAATCGACAAGACCAAAATCCCATTGGAAACCTTTTCTGTAAAACCAATGGTGATTCGGGGATTGTAGGTTTATCGACATTAAGTTGATTTTAAGTATTTGAGGATGTTTGATTTTATGTTATCAAATTTAATGTGATACGCTGGTTGAGGTATTCCATCTGCATGTGACGTATTATTGTGGTGTTTGAATAATTATGATATTGAGGATGTTCAGTGTCTGTCACGGCCGTGATGGCTATCACGGCCAGGCCGTGACAGAGTCTGACTTTGTTATTTATTTGGTTGGACTATTTGAGTTGGTTGTGATAAATTGTCTTATATGATATTGAGATATTTGAATATTCTGTTGATTAATGTGTTATGCATGATCTGCCTGGGTTTAATATTGTGCTTAGCTGATTTTTAAGTAAGGATATGTGTTGTTCGGGGGATAATTGTTTGGGTGAGAGAATAAAGGTGATTTAGAGGTGCCTAGCCTAATTAAGTGGTTTTATCTATGAGGAAAAAGGTGTTGAGACTTTGATGGAAGGTTGAGGCACTAGGTTGTTATTGATGTAACTTAGGGAGATTCATTTATAGATGTATTGTTATTCACAGCCGTGTGAGCGGAACACACGAGGTCAGGATATCCTATTTTGGGATATCAGATACTGCGGTGAGTGCCCTACGGATGTGGATGCCGAGGTATACTACCGTAATACTCTTTAGTTCTTGACGAGTTCGCATGTTCTTGGCACTGGACCGTTATGGAATGATATTCCTTGACGAGTTCGCATGTTCTTGGCACTGGACCGTTATGGAATGATATTCCTTGACGAGTTCGTATGTTATTGGCACTGGACCATTTTAGACTAACACTTGTTTAGTCTTTGATGCGTTCGAAAGTTATTGGTACTGGACCATTCTGGACTACTGACTAATGTGACAGGAGTGAAGATGGCCACATCAGTATAAAGTTTTAGTTGCATGGGCTGAGGGTAGAGGATGATATAGTTAATTGAGGATGATTGTTGATTTTGAGTGATGCGTGTCTATGACAATTACTGTATAATTTACTATTATTCTTTTCCGCTTTTTGATGATAGAACTGTTTCTTATTCCCTATATCTTTCTGTGTGTTGTATTTTATTTCTGATGTGATCGTATGAGAAGACCCGATGGAGGAACCAATTGCTGAGGAGTTAGATGGAACTCCTTACGAACCAGATGCTGGAGGTCGAGCTGTGATTCATGGCGATTAGAGTATAGACATTATGGCCAGTGTGTCTAGGGAGTATTTATATTTTCGCTAAGTATGTATGTAGTGAAGTTTATGCCTGTGAGGGATCCTACTAAGAGGATACCCTCAACAATGCTTTGGTAATGTAATAAATAAACATGTGTGTAATTATATATTACAACTTTGGTGTGTTTTATATTTGTAGAAGTTATATGATTATTAATTAAGTTTTAATTTTTACGTATTTTCAACAATAAGCGCGTGATTAAGTAAATAAATAATAAAGTTTTTAATTTAATAATACAATGGGGCACAACGGAGTGTCTCATTTGGTGGTATCAGAGCAGTTCGATTCTAATCGGACTGTGAGGTCTAGGATGTTGTTACTGGCCGTGTCTAGTTGAGTCCACATCGGATTTTAACTATGCTTAGAGGATGGGTAGTGTGTCCGAATACGATGCGATAATTAACATTAGTATGGCATATGGTATTTATATACTGGTCTATGTGGTATTATATGTCATGCTGATAAGAGCGAATGATTTCTTTTACAGAATCATGGCTCGTGGAAGAGGACGTCTGATCGACAGTAATGACAGAACTCCTGAAAGAATTGTTGGAGCTAACAATGTGGAAAATAATCATACCGGTAGTGGAGGAGAGTCATTTGAGACTCAAGATACCATGAAAAACATAGTTACTGCTCTATTATTACAAACACGGCAGAATGCTGAGATGCTACAG
This sequence comes from Sophora flavescens, assembly GCA_030762895.1. Taxonomy (NCBI): domain Eukaryota; kingdom Viridiplantae; phylum Streptophyta; class Magnoliopsida; order Fabales; family Fabaceae; genus Sophora; species Sophora flavescens. The sequence continues at coordinate 89,815,714 of CM061064.1, read as the reverse complement.
ATGAACAAAGAACAACATGAACAACAGAACCAAAGGAGAGCTGCAGCAGCTGAAGATGCTGGAATGACTACTTTCCTGAAAGGGAAGCCACCCCAATTCCGAGGAGATTATGATCCAGAGAAGGCAGAATGGTGGATACAAGAGATCGAGAAGATAGTCAATACCATGCGCTACAGAGAGGATAGGAAAGTGACGTATGCTGCCTTCATGCTAACTGGGGGAACAGAGTCTTGGTGGAGAGGCAAGCGAAGATTACTGGATGCCAAAGGCAGAGTTATCAACTGGCAGCTGTTTAGTGACTGCTTCTTTGAGAAGTATTTTCCGCGTCTAGTTCGTCGCGAGAAAGAAAGGGAATTCATGAGTCTCAAACAAGGCAACATGACTGTTGGTGATTATGCATCACGATTTGAGGCTCTGATTAAGTATTCTGAATTTTATCAGAGATTACCAGATGAAGATTGGCAATGTAGAAGGTTTGAGGAAGGACTCCGACATGAACTACAGAGGGCTATAGTATCTCTCGATATCCAGAGTTTTCCGGAGCTAGTGGAGAGATGCAGTGCCATAGAAAGCATAGATCTGAGGCAAGCTGCTGAGTAGAGGCAGCAGAGGAGTGGAGGTCCTATTCGATCAGGTCTCCAACGGAGAGAAGATAGGGGTTCTCAAGAGAGACAAGGACCATATGCCAGACAATTGCAGATAGTGGCACCAACACCAGTAGCCACCACACAAGTGGTCGGAACAAGCCAGTAACAACAAGGCTTAGTTTGTTTCAGATGCGGAGGACCGCACCATGTTAGGAATTGTAAGGAGGGATCTGGTTGTTTCAACTGTGGGAAACCAGGTTATTATGCTCGTGATTGTAGACAAAAAGGTATGCCGTAGCCGGTAGCTGGGAATAGGGAAGCTGGAGGTTATAGAGGTGGAACCCAGGGAGGAGTTCCTGCAACCGGTCAGTAGATGGTTAGACCTCAAGCTGCTAGGAGAGTGTTTACCATAAGAGGAGTTGAATCCCCTCACGCTGCAGATCTCATACACAATATGTATGATTTTGATATAAATTGGAATAATAGGATATGTTCAAAGGATTAAGTTTTAATTATGTCCTTTAAGGATGTTAGATCAAGTGGGAAATGTTAAGAACAATGAATAGAATATAGTGATGGATAAGTTCGAGGATAAATAGAATGATATAAGAATGAATTATGTCATGAAGTTACCGCTGTCACCTAGGGGAAAAACAACGATGAGAAATATAATGTTGGATCTTTAGATTAAGATACGATTACAAGATTATACCCAATTTTGAGTCAAGAAATTCCAAGGACGGAATTTTCTTCTAAGAGGGGTAGTAATGTAACACCCTACTTTTTATTTTCCGATTTTTATTTTTTCAGTAAAAATATTTTCGTTGTATTAACCGGTATAAATGTATTTATTTATATTTTTATCCGAGTTCATGGAGATTTATTTTTATGGAATAAAAATCATATTCATACTCTATCTTAGGGTAGAAGCTTTGGATAAAAATTTGGGTTGAAAATTCATACGGAAATCGGTCTGCGTTTTCACTGACAGTATAATTTTACTGAGCAGAAAACCTAATTTTGACTCGTGAACGAAATGGTTTAATTTTAAATCATATTTCCAACGAGTTTGGTTAGTTTGAAAATTTTCAGTCGAAAACGAAATATTACGCTTTTACGCAGGCATAAAACCCTAATCGGGGAACTGACGAAGTCGAGAAGGGAGGTGCAGAGACAAAACTGGACACCGGAGGAGCTGATTCATGGGATTAGTCACCACCATGACTCACCAAGCATTTATGAGCATTAAATGCAAGTAATCATGACTTTTAGGAGAAAATGACCAAAATACCCCCAAGCTTTCGCGAGTATTAACCAGACACATCTACACACTCTTAACCACTCATTTTAAGTGGTTGTAAACCTACCACATCTCCTAAATTTCGTGCATCCATATATACTCAACCATATCTATTTCATTTTGCTTTCGTTTCATTATTTTCCTCTCAAAAACCGAAATCGGAGTACGACTTTAGTCGCGTGATTTAATTTCCGGGAACTGCTAACGGATAGGATAAGTGACTCATTAGTGAGTCACTTTGTGTGGCCCAAAATCAGCCTCACCTCCATCAAATGTGAGCCACATATTTATTAACCATAGTTAAGCAAAGTAACCCTGGTTAAGTTAATTATTAACTATGGTTAAGCTTATATTAATTTAATATTCACAAAACCCATTAAACCAATTCCTTATAACCAAACAAGGCATAATATTACTCCTATATATACCCTCCAAACCGTGACCTCCCTCACCATTTCACTCATATTCTTCATTCTCTTCATCTTCCTCACCAACTAAGTTACAAAACCCTAAGAACACCGAATCCCCACCAAACATATGACCCTCTTCCTTTCTGAAACTCGTAAAACACTCAACATAAAAGTTGTTCCTATTTCTATCTTATTTCCAACAAGATAAATATAATCAAAAAATGATAAGTGGATTGGGAGATAGGATCAAAATACCGAAACTGCCCAGAATTCTCAGCAACCCACGAAACAGCAGAAATAAGTCCCTTTTCAGCCCTGTTATGATCCTAACAAAATGAAACCTTAAACACCAAAGTTGTTCCTTTTCTTATTTTCTTTCTATAAAGCCAAATTTCGTGATTTTTGGATGAGTATATTGTGAGATACACTCACAATACTATCATACCCTCAAGCTGTCCAGTTTTCAACTTAGTGAAGGTTGATCATTTTCTTCATTTCTTCAATCTTCAAGAGGTAAAAGCTCTTATCCTTAATCATAAAAGTCTTACCCTTCACTTATTTTGTAAGATCAAGCCATGATCATCAAGTTTTCATAAATTTCCATTTCTAGATCTAGAACTTGTAATAATTCTAGAAAATTCTAGAAAAATAATAAAAATGTGAAACCAATTTCTGTGATCTAGTTATGATCCCTACTTTCATTATCCAAAAGCATGTGATCAAAGTCATTTTCCTTCCCTATTTTCTTTAAGTGGCCGAACCTCACTCAAAAGAGGGTTTGATGATTTGGTTTTCATTTTAGAAATCTAATGCTTGATTTAAACTCTCTAATACCTACATGATCTAAATCCAAGAGCTTGAATCCAACTAAATTTCCTAGCCTATTTTCCTAATATGGGCCGAAACCCTAACCCTAAAGGTTAGAGGATTTTGTTTCAATTTTTAGTCTTGTAATAAGTAATCTATGTTAGTTAAGACTTTAGTAACTAGGATCCAAAAGATGGCATTAAGAAGATAACCCTAAACCTATTTTCTAAGTCTTGGTCGAACCTAGCCCTAAAGTGTCATAGATAGTTGTTAGTTGATTAATTATAGTTATTTTGTTTGGTTGAAGGAGGTTGTGTTAACTCATGGCGGGATAACGAGGATCGTCATGTACGTGTTTCCGGTGATAACTCAGGTGGGGAAAAGAATCAACCTATCGTCGGAATCGATAAGTAGTAGATTATATGATAATTGTGTAGGGCGACCTAAACTCTACTAGTATTCGATTAATCGACAAGACCAAAATCCCATTGGAAACCTTTTCTGTAAACCCAATGGTGATTCGGGGATTGTAGGTTTATCGACATTAAGTTGACTTTAAGTATTTGAGGATGTTTGATTTTATGTTATCAAATTTAATGTGATACGCTGGTTGAGGTATTCCATCTGCATGTGACGTATTATTGTGGTGTTTGAATAATTTTGATATTGAGGATGTTCAGTGTATGTCACGGCCGTGATGGCTATCACGGCCAGGCCGTGACAGAGTCTGACTTTGTTATTTATTTGGTTGGACTATTTGAGTTGGTTGTGATAAATTGTCTTATATGATATTGAGATATTTGAATATTCTGTTGTTTAATGTGTTATGCATGATCTGCCTGGGTTTAATATTGTGCTTAGCTGATTTTTAAGTAAGGATATGTGTTGTTCGGGGGATAATTGTTTGGGTGAGAGAATAAAGGTGATTTAGAGGTGCCTAGCCTAATTAAGTGGTTTTATCTATGAGGAAAAATGTGTTGAGACTTTGATGGAAGGTTGAGGCACTAGGTTGTTATTGATGTAACTTAGGGAGATTCATTTATAGATGTATTGTTATTCACAGCCGTGTGAGTGGAACACACAAGGTCAGGATATCCTATTTTGGGATATCAGATATTGCTGGTGAGTGCCCTACGGATGTGGATGCCGAGGTAGACTACCGTAATACTCTTTAGTTCTTGATGAGTTCACATGTTCTTGGCACTGGACCGTTATGGAATGATATTCCTTAACGAGTTCGCATGTTCTTGGCACTGGACCGTTATGGAATGATATTCCTTGACGAGTTCGTATGTTATTGGCACTGGACCATTTTAGACTAATACTTGTTTAGTCTTTGATGCGTTCGAAAGTTATTGGTACTGGACCATTCTGGACTACTGACTAATGTGACAGGAGTGAAGATGGCCACATCAGTATAAAGTTTTAGTTGCATGGGCTGAGGGTAGAGGATGATATAGTTAATTGAGGATGATTGTTGATTTTGAGTGATGCGTGTCTATGACAATTACTGTATAATTTACTATTATTCTTTTCCGCTTTTTGATGATAGAACTGTTTCTTATTCCCTATATCTTTTTGTGTGTTGTATTTTATTTCTGATGTGATCGTACGAGAAGACCCGATGGAGGAACCAATTGCTGAGGAGTTAGATGGAACTCCTTACGAACCAGATGCTGGAGGTCGAGCTGTGATTCATGGCGATTAGAGTATAGACATTATGGCCAGTGTGTCTAGGGAGTATTTATATTTCCGCTAAGTATGTCTGTAGTGAAGTTTATGCTTGTGAGGGATCCTACTGAGAGGATACCATCAACAATGTTTTGGTAATGTAATAAATAAACATGTGTGTAATTATATATTACAACTTTGGTGTGTTTTATATTTGTAGAAGTTATATGATTATTAATTAAGTTTTAATTTTTACGTATTTTCAACAATAAGCGCGCGATTAAGTAAATAAATAATAAAGTTTTTAATTTAATAATACAATGGGGCACAACGGAGTGTCTCAGCTACATGTTATCTGTTTGGACCAACTATGACTGCCTCTGTTAGTGGAAATAAATATGGTCTAGTCATAGTAGACGACTACACTTGATGGACATGAGTTATGTTCTTAGCTCACAAGGATGAGTCTTTCAGGATCTTCTCTGTATTCTGCAAACGTGTATAGAATGAAAAGGCATGTGTATCATTTCAATCAGAAGTGACCATGGGGGAGAGTTTGAAAATGAGCTATTTCAAAAGTTCTGTGAAGAAAGTGGTATACTTCACAACTTCTCAATACCTAGAACACCACAGAAAAATGGTGTGGTAGAGAGAAAGAATAGATCTCTTCAAGATATGGCTAGAACAATGCTCGATGAAAACTCTGTCCCTAGACACTTCTTGGCTAAAGCTGTTAATACTGTCTGCTACATTCAGAACAGAATATACATTAGACCATGTAACAGCTTGATTTTAATTATGTTGTTCGACCGGTTAAAATATAATTAAATTATATTTTAAATTTGAGAGTTAGAAAGTGTTTTTGATTAAAATAAAATCATACTCATAGTCTAATTTATGGTAAAGGGTTACGGTAAAATTTTCGGATGAAAATTCAGACGAAAGCCGGTCTGCGTTTTCACTGCCAGTACAAGTTTATTGTACATAAAACCTAATTTTGATCCGTGAACGAGATAGTTAGTGTTTTTATTATGTTTCCTTCAACTTTGGTTATTTTGAAAATTTTCGTTAAAAAATAAAATAAAATATTTTATTCGGGCGAAAACGTCGGAATAATTACGATCGTAAATGCAATCGGGTACGAAATAGAGCAAAATAGGAGACATAAAAGGCTTGAGATGAGATGAGGGAGTGAGGTGACTCACTAGAGGTATGGCCTAAGCTACCTCCTAAAAAGTGGTCATGATGGATTTTCGAAATATAACATATTATATTATAAAAACCTATTTTTCTCTTTCCTCTTCAACCAAACAAGTCTTAAAGACAAAACTTGCTCTCCAAGCTCATCGTCTCTCCAAAATTTCGTGCTCCCCTATCCCTCCTTTATATAATCATCACTCATCTTCATTCTCTCATTTTCTTCCTCCATCTTCATACTTCTTCAACTTCTTCCATTTCTTCTTTTTTCAAACACTTAAAGCTTCCATTTTTATTAGTCTTTTCCACTTGAGTTCTTCATTAAAGTTCTTACTTATACTAAGGGTAATGCTCTCATATGAATCTTTTTGCAAGTTTCATCTTTTATTTCTTAGTTTGCTTTATGTGTTCTTTATATGCTTTAAACTTCTAAAATCTCTCTAAAATGGTAGAAAACTCCTTTTGAGTTGAAACCACTTTCTATAGTCTTGTATTAACTTATATTTTCACATACTAAGAGGCTGTATAAAACAAAAATCTCTACCTATCTCTTCCAATGAAGGTCGAATGCTTGCATTTGTGACCTAGGAAGTTTTGTTTCAAATTTTGGAATATGATCATGTGTTTGAGTTTCTAACTATCCATTGATATTAAATCTATAAATCTTGGAAGTTTTGATAGCTTGTTCCTATGATGGCTGAAAATATGAATAAGTAATCCTATGATACTATGTTTCAACTTTCCAAGTATTGATCATGGATTTAGAACTCTTAATACCTTGTGATTCTAAACCTAAGAGTTATTATTAAACAAAGAATATTTTCCTCATCATCCTATGATGACCGAAACTTAGTGTTTAGGTGCTAGGATGTTTGAGTTTTTATTTTTCCAAAATGATCATGGACTTGAGCTCCATAAGATATTTGGATGCTAAGTCTAAGAGATTGGAAAGTTTAAGTATTTCTAACTTGTTTATTCTATGTTATTAAAGCTAGGATGTATTACTTTCATTTTTTTCCCAAGATGATCATGGACTTGACCTCCATAAGATATTTGGATACTAAGTCTAAGAGATTGGAACGTTTAAGTTTCCATTGTTATCCAAAATGATCATGGACTTGAGCTCCATAAGATATTTGGATGCTAAGTCTAAGATATTTGAAAGTTTAAGGATTTCTAACTTGTTTATTCTATGTTATTAAAGCTAGGATGAATTACTTTCATTTTTTTTTTCAAGATGATCATGGACTTGAGCTCCATAAGATATTTGGATGCTAAGTCTAAGAGATTGGAAGGTTTAAAGATTTATAACCTATAAATCCTATGAAGGCCGAACCTAGAAGGTTATGGACCTAGGATGTTTTGTTCTTATTTTTCCAAAATGATCATGGTTTTGAGCTCCTTAATACATAGGGATGCTAAACCTAAGAGTTTGGAAAGTTTAGTGAATGCTACCCTATTTTACTAGCCTTGGCCGAATACCCTAAGTTTATAACTTAGTGGGATTTTAATTCAACTTTGTTAAGTGATCATTGTTTATGAACTCCTAACACTTAAGGATCATAAATCTAGGAGTTGTATAATTTTCAGGAATCTCTAACCCTAAGAAGTCTTAGCCGAACCTATACCTTGTGGTTTAGTGTTCTTGTTTGATTTTAACTTGTGATTTTGTGTTCATAACCTTAGACTTCCATCGCGGAGGAAACGAGGATGTTCATGGTATACCTCTTCGAGCATCTAATCTCCTTACCTTCACAGAAGGTGGAGTTAGTACTTTGTGGTGTGACAACGAGGAGCTTCGAGTTCGGGAGTTCGGTGATAACCCAGGTGGGGGGAAGAACCAACCTATCGTCGGAATGGATAAGTGGTAGATTATATAATAATTGTGTAGGGCGACCTAAACCCTACTAGTAGTCGAGTAATCGACAAGACCAAAATCACATTGGAAACCTTTTCTGAAAAACCAATGGCGATTCGGGGATTGTAGGTTTATCGATATTAGGTTGATTTTATATTGTTGATGGTTGATTTGATTTTATTACCTTTACTGAATTGATTTTGTGCTATGTTTGTGATATGGGAATATTTTGATTGATATTGTGTTATGCATGATCTGCCTGGTTTGTATTATTATGCTTAGTGGTTTTTAAGAAAAGATATATATGTTGTCTAAGAGATGATTGTTTTGGGTGTGAGGATAATGATGATTTAGAAGCGCCTAACCTAGATGATGTATGTTAAAGAGGTGTTATGGCATAGAATATGTGTCAAGTTCTAATGGAAGGTTAAGGCACTAGGATGTTGTTAAAACGGGTTAGTGAGATTCAAGTATAGGTGTTGTTGTCCACAACTGTGTATTGGTAATATAATGCACAAGGACAAAAGTGTATTGGTAAATAATACACAAAGACAAAAGTGTATTGGTAATATAATATGCAAGGACATCTGTGTATTGGTAATATAATACACCGTGTATTGGTAATATAATACACGTAAAACACTTCTATGTATTGGTAATATAATATATCGTGTATTGGTAATATAATACACGTAAAACATTTCTGTGTATTGGTAATATAATACACCGTGTATTGGTAATATAATACACGTAAAACACTTCTGTGTATCGGTAATATAATACACGTAAAATCAAGAGTTCTCGCGAGACCACTTCCACCTTAGGAAATAGGTGTGCAACTATGGTGTCTTTGAGTACCATGAGATCGGGGGTAGAGGATGATATATTAACTTGAGGGTGATCTGTTAGTTATGTGCGTTGTTTGTCTGTGACAATTACTGTATGATTTACTATGACTCTTTTCCGCTTTTTGATGATAGAACTGTTTCTTATTCCCTATGTTTCTGTATTTTTGTGGGTTACTTTGGTTTACGTTAGAAGACCCGATGGAGGGTTATGTTGCTGAGGAGCTGGACGGAACTCTGTATGAAACAGAGATTGCTGAGGAGTTGGATGGAACTCCTTACGAACCCGGCGTTGGGGGTCGAGCTGTGATCCATGGCGATTAGAGTATAGACATTATGGCCAATGTGTCTAAGGAGCATTTTTATATTTCCTCTAAGGATGTCTGTTATTAAGTTTATGCCTGTGAGGGATCCTACTGAGAGGATACCCTCAATAGTGTTTTGGTATTGTAATGAACAACTAAGTGTGTATTTACATATGTTAAAGTTATTGTGTTTTAAATTTGTAGAAGTTATATGATAATTAAATAAGTTATTAATTTTTACGTATTTTCATGATAAGCACGCGATTAAGAATTGATTTAAGAAGGTAATTAATCTAATAAAACATCGAGGCACAACGGGGTGTCTCAGACCAATCTTAAATAAGACTTCTTTTGAATCGTGGAAGGGTCGAAAACCCAACATATCTTACTTTCATCCTTTTGGTTGTAAATGTTATATATTGAATACTAAAGATCAACTTGGTAAGTTTGATGCTAAAGTAGATAATGGAATTTTGTTAGGATATTATGAATCATCAAAAGGGTTTAGAGTTTATAATTCTAGAACCTTAGTAGTAGAAGAAACAAGCAAATGTCAAATCTGATGACCAAGTGGACGACCCTCAACAACATGAGTCAGAAACTTCAACTTCTCAACAGGAAAATGTTCATAGATCTTGGTACTTTAAAAATTATCATCCATAAGATCAAATCATTGGGAATCCTAATGATAAGCTAAGAACCAGATCAACATTCAGAGAGCAAGATGATTCTGCACTAGTCTCTGAGTTAGAACCAAAGACAATAGATGAGTCTCTACTGGACGAGGGTTGGATTCTAGCAATGCATGAAGAACTGAATCAGTTTGAAAGAAGTAGAGTGTGGACTCTTATGCCTTTACCAAAAGACAAACCAGTTATTGGAACCAAATGGGTTTACAGAAACAAGCTTGATGAAAATGGTAAGGTGATAAGAAATAAAGCTAGACTTGTTGCACAAAGTTATTCTCGGGAAGAATGTATAGACTACACTGAAACTTTTGCACCAATTGCTAGACTAGAAGCTATTCGCTTCTTATTATCATTTTCTGCATATCATAGTATAATGCTATATCAAATAGATGTAAAAAGTTCTTTTCTAAATGGTGTTATTAGTGAGGAAGTGTATGTTATGCAACCTCCGGGTTTTGAAAGTGAAACCCAACCTGAACACATATATAAGCTAAAGAAAGCTTTATATAGCCTTAAACAAGCTCCTAGAGCTTGGTATGAAAGGTTAAGTTCATTCTTAATGGACAATGGATTCAGTAGAGGAAAGATTGATAAAACCTTATTTAGAAAATTCAATAGGTCCAGTTTTATTGTTGTTCAAATATATGTTAATGACATAATCTTTGGTGCTACTAATGAATCTCTATGTAAAGAATTCTCTAAGCTTATGCAGAAAGAGTTTGCAATGAGCATGATGGGAGAATTCAAGTTCTTTCTTGGACTTCAAGTGAAACAAACATTGGACGAGGTGTACATCCATCAGACTAAGTACACAAAGGAATTGTTAAAGAAATTCAAGATGGATGATTGCAAACCTATGAATACTCATAAGCATCCCACGTCCATACTGAACAAAGATGATAAATATAAAAAGGTTGACCAAATGGTATATAGAGGTATGATAGGATCTTTCTTATATCTCACTGCGTCTAGACCTGACATAATGGTCAGTGTATGCTTATGTGCTCGATTTCAATCTGATCCAAGAGAATCTCATTTATCAACAGTTAATAGAATATTTAGATATTTAAAAGGTACTACTAATCTGGGTTTGTGCGTTAAGAAAAATAGTGATTATAGATTAGTTGGCTTTTGTGATGCTGACTATGCTGGAGATAGAATTGAAAGAAAAAGTACCAGTGGAGGATGTCACTTCATTGGAGCTAATCTAGTCTCATGGTCAAGCAAAAGACAAAGTATTATTGCCTTATCAACTGCTGAAGCTGAGTATATTTTAGCTGCTAGTTGCTGCTCACAACTTCTATAGATCAAACATCAACTGGATGACTACAATGTGTTTGCGAGTAGTATTCCACTTATGTGTGATAATACTGCTACAATAAATCTATCTAAGAATCCAATATTTCATTCAAGGGCTAAGCATATAGAGATTAAACATCACTTTATTATAGATTATGTGCAAAATGGCATTATTGATATACAATTTGTTGATACTGACCATCAATGTGCAAATATCTTTACTAAACCTCTTGCAGAGGACAGATTTATATTTATTAGAAAATATCTTAATATGATTTATGTGGATTGATTGTACGTCCAATGCTTGTCGCGTCTATTGCATGCACGTCTATTACTCATATGCGTCCAGTGTATGTTACATGTGCGTCCAGTAAGCATCACATCCATTGACTATCTGCATGGTATTATTAGACTCGTCTATGCTATCTATTATTAAATTTGGATTAATTTATGTCCTAGACATATTTAATAATATTCTCTTGTTGAGTCAGTTATTTCCATCAATCCCTTCAATATCTTTTTACAGTTTCAAAAACCTGTGCCGCATCAGTATTCATTCCTTCTTTCTTCACACGTTTACATTTCTTTATTTTATTTTAATTATTTTCTTTGGGAAAAACTCTTCACATTCGAAACCTTTTTAAGCAATATTATTTCCCACTGAAAAACCTTTCACAATCTCTTTGAATCTTCGTGTACTCTGTTTTCTTGCTACCAAACCCTACCTTCAAACCTCATCAAATGCTTCCTCTTCTACTGTTTCAACCTACAATGTGAACAAGTTGAACATTGGTGTGGAACACCACTTTGATTTTGGGATTCTTAAGGACTATAAGCTGGATGTTAGCAAGAACATCAATGCTGCTGGTTTGGGAAGACTCTTCGTGGAGAAGGTATCTGTCTACCCAAACTTGATCATGGACTTCTGGAGCAACCCTCAAGTTACAGATACTGAGGTATTCACTATGGTGCTTGGTAAGAGAGTGGTGGTTTCTGAGAAAACCATCTCTGAAGCTGTTCACTGTGCCCAAGAAGGGGTTTTCCTTACTGAAAGTTGGGAGAATGATCTTGGAGGCTCTGAGGTAGTTGCTGCCTTTCTAATGAGGCAAGATACAGTCAGGACTCACTCATGGAAAGCTGTAGAGATGAAGGATGAAGTAAGAGTCCTCCATCAAATCCTAAATAAGGGTGTTCTTCACAAGACTGGTTCAAAAGACAACCTCTATGCCCTACACAAGTTCTGTCTTTGTCACTTGGTACAGGAGACCAAGATCAATCTGCCTAGGATTCTCTTCAGTAGATTCAAGGAGTACATAATTTACAGGGAAAAAGCAACCGCCATTCCTTCCAGTCATTTACTGTCAAAATTTCTCAAGGCTCAAGGAATTTATGACATCCTTGCTGCCAAGTCACCAGAAGAGCAAGCTGCAATTCTAACTGAGAATGGTATGTCTGCTGTAGTTTTTGGCAAGAAGAACTTGACCAACATGAAACTGAGCACAGTTGCTTTGTTAAAGGAAGAAGAAATGTTCAAGATAAAGGAAGAACAGATCGAACTGAACAATACTGAGACTCTAGGGCTTAAAAAGAAAACAATTAGAAGGAAAACCACTACTGCAAGGAAACCTTCTGCTGGAATTGTAATCAGGGAACAACCTGCTGTGGCATATCAGCCTGTCCCATCTCAGAAAAGGACAAGGAATATAATGCTATCTCATAATGAAGATGAAGATGATGAAGATAATGTTCCTATTGGACCTGTGCTCAAGAAGTAAAAGGTATCTGCTGCTATTGTTCCAACAAGAAGAAGACAACCCTCAAGGAAAGCTAAGTCCATTGTGACTTGAGGTAAATATCTTTGCTAATGATCCTGTTCAATTAGCAGTAGATACTTTGGTAGAAAGCTTAGAAAATAGGAATAAAGTTGCTGCTGCACCTGCTGATTCTGTGTTTCCACCTTCACCTCACCATGATGTTTATATTCCCACACTTCCACCAACACAACCTGACACTTCACCACAAACCACTTAACCACAAATAGGCTCACCTTTCCATTCACCACTACAAACATCTTCAATCAGACCACAATTTAAACCTATCATTCCTGCAGATGATCCATGATTCAATCAACCAGATGATGTAGGGATTAACCCTGGTGCCCTATTTCCCAAATTACCAAGGACTATCTTTCCCTACACTAACCCTTTATTTCTCTATAATGGCAAAGCTGAAAGCTGGGCCAAAGCCAAAAGAGACTGGAGAATACTCAACCATAAACATGAACCTGAATCTGAATCAACCAGACCATTCTACCCTCTACCTGAGTATGAGTATAAACCTGAAACTACATATATTCCATGTCATGCACCCATTCCTTATGTGCAGACTAATCCACTCCAATCCACCCTGTACAACCATGTTGGACCTGCCCTTATTCACCTTCTACTACAAAAATTCCCACCAAGAAAGATCTACCAAAATCTCATCAAATTCCCTCCCTTCAAACCTTTCACAGAAGGTGTTAATAGACACATTATTCCAGACTGGACTCAAGATCCTTATAAAGCCAAAGCTAAGTCAGCTGAGTATAGAAGGTCAAGAACCTATGGGAGACCTCATTTCATCTTGGATAGAGACACAAAATGGAAGACCTTTGTACATCCAAGAGAATATGGCAAAGCTACTGATGTTGTGGATAACATCATGTATGCTCATCTGAAGCTAAGTTTGAGCTGCCTAGATACGTTAGAGCTGCCAACTTTGTCCCTCCAACCTGGCTGTATCACACCTTGAAGGATACAAAAATTGGAGTAAGACCTTATATGATTTGTCCAAGACTGCTGATGATAGACTTGAACAAGGATAAGGATCTGAAAAAGCAAAAGAGTATTGCAAAGATGGCAACTGACAACTCCTGTTTGATTACAGATTCTGTTTCCTCTGTTGATCAGAATCTAATAGATTTCTGGATGTCACAACCTGTTGAGGACATACCTGAAGATACCGCTACTGAGTTTTGGAGACATCATATGATTACTTGTTCTAAGAAAGCTTCTTCTTCTGGACTAAGTTCCGAGGAAAAGAAAACCATTCCAAAAGTTAGAGGAAAGTGTGGTCTCTCCAGAATTAGATTTTATATTCATGAAGACACTCTCGGAATTCCTCTCAGAAGTTCTGTTTATGAAGAAGGCCCTGTTCACTGGGCTCGAGACTTGCCTCATCTTGTTCTTACTCTTGCTTCATCTCCACAACCGTTTGAAAACTCATCTTCTTATACTGAGCATACTGAAGAAGAGATCAAAGTTGAAAGACCAAATATGAATGTTGATACTATTCAACCAGTAACTAGGTTTGAGGAAGTTGCTGAGTCTGCTCCAAGACAAAGTACTTCTGAAAAGCACTCATCTCAACCACTGGCTCTGGTAGTTATACCAAATGATCAACCTCAACATTCTAAAGCACTAAGCACCTTTCAAGGTCAAGCAAATGTACATGACTGCTGAAAGCTGAAGACCTACTCTGTCACAAAATTTTGAAGAGATTATAGGAAAGATAATAGAGGATAGAGTAAGAGTCGAAGTCAAGGAACATGTCAAAGAGCAAGTTGCAGAAGCTTTGGCTCCAACAAATATGATGATAAATCAGATGATGAGCATTCTTCAAAGTTTCCAACAGAGTCATAATCTACCCATTCAACCTCCTCCACCTCCACCTAATCAGAACGCTCATCCACCATCTCCACCCTCTTCTTAGTTCTCTTTCATTTCTTTAATTGACAATGATGGCCCACTCCTGTTTCCTTTTTGTCTGATAAAAAGAGGGGGGGGGGGGGGAGGATAATTGAGAATTAAATTTATATAAAGTCAGTTTTTGGACATAAATATATACTTTCGCATGCATACTATTTTGTTGCATACCTTTGTTTGATATGTTCTGATACTTTATTGCTTATTGCTGCTGTTGATATATTTCTATGCTAAATTTCTTCTAAGTTCTGATAACTATGTTTTGAATATGACCGAGTCAATGCTTAACTAATTTGATATGTGCTATTGTTTATCTGTTTATTTTAAGTTTGAATGCTTTGTCTTAGGGAGAGCACTGTAGCTCTCTTAGATCTTGCTCACTCAAATTTAATTAGTTTTTGTCATCATCATAAAGGGGGAGATTGTTAAAACCAAAGTGGTTTTGGATTAAATAATCTTTTAAGTTTTGATGTTAACAAAAAGGTTAAATTTGTATATGGCAAAGTGTTGTCAGAGATCTAACTTGTTTGTTATAATATTGCAGGAACTGTTTGAATTAGACTAGTCAGAGGAACTTAACATAAAGTACGGAATCTTATCTGATTCTATTTTGATCTTCTAGACGAGTCTGAAACTCTTGGTAAAATTCTGAGTCTATTAATTTTATGGCAGTCGAGATCTTAAAATTGACTAAGGTAGACGAGTTACTAAGTCTAAAAAGAAAAGTCAAGTAGACGAGATAATAAAACAATTTTTCAGAAAAATAACAAGTCCAAAGACTTGATAGATGAGTAGTCTCACTAGACGCCACGTCAGTGGACGAGCTATTGAGTATAGCGAGTCCAATACTTGGAACTAGTCAAAAGTCTCTAGACGCAGTATCAGTAGACGAGCCCGTCTCACTGATAAGTTAATCTTGCACGTCCAAAGACCTGTGCGTCAACATGTTTTAAAATGTGAACCCATCTAAGCTTAAGTATATTTATTTCAAATGATTGTTTATTTAATTGAAGAGAATATATGTCTATTTACCCTTGATGCTTCTATTGTTAACACTTTGTTTCTTGAAAATAGAAACATAGTACCATTGAAAACATAAACCTTTTTACCATTTCATCTACACTACTGAAAAGCTCAAGTCAAGTACAAAGAAGGAAAGTCAGAAAGCAACTTTTGTTGTTTTGGCTTCACGACTCAAGAGGGGGTTTGAATTGAGTTTTCTAAAATTCTTCCATTTCAAAACTTTACTTTTCAAATCAGAGTTGCCTCGGGATATTTTACAAAAACAATGAAGGGCTTTTTATGAAATCTTGAATAGAAGGTGATGAGGATAAGAAAGATTGATTCAGAATTAATAGATCACAGAATAGATTCAGGTTCAAAACTCAATAATAACAAAATACAGAAACTGATTAAGCCTTTAAAGATTAAGAACACGTTATGCAGGTTTCAAATACAAGCATTAACAATCAAGAACAAACTTGCATGTTTTAGTTTCAGTGTATGGTGCAAGATTCAATTCAAATATTGATCCTTGAGAATAGAATTGAATACAAAGTTATTATTGTAGTTTACTCAAGTTTCAATACTGATTATGCAGATCAAGAACTCATATCAATTGAATACTTAGTGCATCAAGATCATAGTTATATGCACAAGACAGAAATTAAAGAGTTTAAGTTTAGAGATACCACACAACCAGATTTATCCTGGTTCAGTCACCATCACTGTGCCCTACATCCAGCCCCCACTCCACCTGTGGGTTTTCACACACTAACACAACAAGCTTTAGCCAAGTAGCTTGAAAAACATTTACACCACAGAGCACTCCTTCACCTAAAGATACCACACTCTTGTGAAGAGCCTCAATCTTTTTCCTTAGGGATACCAAACCCTGATCACTCGGGCAAATAAAACGAAAATCGATTCCTACTCTCTAGTCGAGAAACAAATGAAACACTTAAAAAAACACTTCATTTCACAATAAGCTCAAGAACGATGATGAATGATTTTCACAATTGATCTATCAAATTGATTTCGTAAAACTGTGATATGTTGTTGTTCTTGTGATATGTATTTGTAAAAAGTGTTCCTTTGATCCCTCTTTATATAGAAAAAAGTTATAGTCGTTGGGATCAATTGAAACATATTTGGATTTGATAACTGAATCTGTTTTCTTGATTCTGGTTCTTGAAATAAGATTCTTCATCGGTTCTTAGCATTCGCGTCCATCTTCAAAATAAGCGCGTCCATCTAGCCATTTTGAATTTAAGATTTTACATCAGATGAGCTAGTAGACGAGCTCCATATGCCACGTCATTGGACGGATACTCCTTTAGGATTTAGCAAGTCCAACGGCTTGAGTGGACGAGCGCTTCTGTCACTTTAGTGGACGAGCACTTCTGTCACTTTAGTGGACGAGTGATTGTATCACTTTAGTGGATGAGCGCTTCTGTCATTTGTGTTGGACGAGCTCTTCTATTACTTCATTGTTGGATGAGCGCTTCTATCACTTGTGTTGGACGAGCGCTTCTATTACTTCAGTGTTGGACCAGCGCTTCTCATTTCCAAAAATCATTTTCATTAACGAAAACTTATTCCTATTAATGCAGGTTATGAAAATTGACTTTCTTCATGCATCTTTTTAAATGAGCTATTTGTAAATAAGAGATTTCATCTCTTACAAATCATCTAAGGCTTAAATCTAATTTCTCCTTTAATATCTTATCTTGATGATTCATTGATCTTTGTCTTTGCTATTTGATTCTTCCATGTAGCTCTTTTGATTTCTTCAAGTTCTTCCTTGAATATTCTCCTTTAATTGCTCACTTAACTTGTTGATTACTGCTTGATACCTGTCTTTGCAATTTGACGCTAAAACACTTGCACACACATTAAATTGTATTTGTCATATATCAAAATCTCTAAGTCATTGACTCTAACAAACTCCCCTTTTTTGATTATGACAAATCTTTTAACAAATTTGAAGATCATAGTGTAAGTGTAGAACACGCTAAGTGTTTTTGACTGATTTATATCATGGTATCAAGCAGAAGTATATCAGAGCATAAAAATATTATCCGAGCAGAATTTAATTTACTCCCCATTAATCATGTAAGCTTATAAGCTCCCCCTCAACATATGCATGTATAATTTGTTATTACCCCCGTTCTCTATATCATACTTTTTCCTCCCCTTTTGGCATTATCAAAAAGGTAAAGAAAAGAAATATTCAAAGCAATAGAGAAGGCAAGCATTTAATCATTCAAAGATAGCATATAAAATTGTTCATGATAGAGGGATTGGTGCAGGGAAATGAAAGTCCACTCCTGGGTTATCATTGAGTTTATCAATGTCCTTTTCTGCCCTTTTTATCCTTTCATTCACTTCAGCAATTGTAGTCATTTCAATTTCATGATTTGTCCCTTTTGAAAATCTTTTGTTTCTTTTAGAGATTAGATATAGGAGTGATCAATTATGCCTAATTCTCTTCTAATGAAAAAAAAACTTTCCTTGTTCAAGGGCTTGGTAAAAATATCATCAAGTTGTTTAGTTGTATCCACATATTCAATCTCAATTTCTCTACTTTGAATATGGTCTCTAATGAGATGAAGTCTGATTTCTATGTGTTTAGTTCTAGAGTGCATTATGGGATTCTTAGTTAGGTTAATTGCACTTGTATTGTCACATCTAATGGGAACTTGGTTTAGTTGCACACCATAATCAACGAATTGTTGTTTCATCCATAAAACACATGCCTGTGACTACCAGCTGCTACATATTCAGTCTCTGCAGTGGATAAAGCCACACTAGATTGTTTCTTACTGAACTATGATACTAATGAGTTTCCTAGTAAATGGCAAGTTCCACTAGTACTCTTTTTATCTAGTTTAAAACCAGCAAAATCAGAGTCTGAATAACTAATTAAAGTACATGTAGCTCCCTTGGGATACCATAATCCCATGTCTTTTGTTCCTAACAGATTCTTAATTATCCTTTTAACTGCTGTTAAGTGTGATTCTTTTGGATTTGCTTGATACCTAGCACATATGCATACACTAAACATGATATCTGGCCTACTAGTAGTAAGATAAAGTAGTTAGCCTATCATACCTCTGAATTTAGAAACATCAACAGGTTTACCTTGCTCATCCTTGTCCAGATAACAGGAGGTACTCATTGGAGTAGCCATCTCCTTAGCATTTTCCATGCCAAACTTCTTGATCAACTCATTACAGTACTTGGTTTAGCTAACAAAGATTCCATTTTCAGTTTGCTTTATTTGCAGTCCAAGGAAAAAGTTTAGCTCACCCATCATTGACATTTCAAACTCACTCTGCATAAGACTTGCAAACTCATTGCACAAATGCTCATTAGTGGCACCAAAAATTATATCATCCACATATATTTGTACAAGTAAAATGTTGTGTTCATTTTTCTTAGTGAACAAAGTTGTGTCAACTTTACCTCTTCTAAATCCTTTTTCAATGAGAAAATTACTTAACCTTTCATACCAAGCTCTAGGAGCTTGCTTTAAGCCATATAGTGCTTTAGACAGTTTATAAACATGGTTAGGCAATTCATTATTCTCAAAACCAGGTGGTTGACCAACATACACTTCCTCTTGTATAAATACATTTAAGAAAACACTCTTAACATTCATTTGATACAATTTAAATCCCATTATGCAAGCATAAGCAAGTAGCATTCTTATAGCTTCTAATCTTGCTACCGGTGCATTTGTTTCATCATAATCTGTGCCTTCTTCTTGGTTATACCCTTTGGCTACCAATCTAGCCTTGTTTCTTACAATTATACCATTTTTATCTAGTTTATTCCTAAAAACCCATTTTGTACCTATTACTTGACAGTTCTTGGGTTTAGGCACTAGTTTCCAAACTCGGTTTCTTTCAAACTGGTTTAACTCATCTTGCATAGCCATCATCCAATGTTCATCAATTATAGCATCATCTATATTCTTAGGTTCTACTTGAGACACAAATGGCATATGATTACTAGCATTTCTAAGAGATTGTCTAGTAGTTACCCCCTTTGTAATTTCACCAATGATGTTATCAATTGGATGATTTCTGACAGTCCTCCATTCCCTTGGTAGGTTAGGCTGTTGTTCTGTTTGCTCCTGCTGCAGTAATTCATTCTTTAAGCTTTCATCTTCTTCATTGTCCTATTTGTCTTCTAGGAGATTTTTCTCAATTGAATATGCAAGATCATCAATAACAGAATCCTTTCCCGACCTGTTGGGGTTAGACTCATCAAATGTCACATGCACGGATTCCTTAATAGTTTGTGTTCTCTTATGATATATTCTAAATGCTTTACTAGATAGAGAGTAACCTAGGAAAATTCCTTCATCAGCCTTTGCATCAAATTTTCCAAGATTATTCTTTCCATTGTTAAGACCAAAGCATTTGCAACCAAAAACATGAAAATGTGTTATATTTGGTTTTCTTCCTTTGTAAAGCTCATAAGGGGTTTTCTTTAAGATTGGTCTTATTAAGGCTCTATTTAGAGCATAGCAGGCTGTATTGATAGCATCTGCCCAAAAATGTTTTGGTAAGCTAGAGTCGTTCAACATAGTTCTTGCTATCTCCTCTAATGATCTATTCTTTCTTTCCACTACTCCATTTTTTTGTGGATTTATAGGAGCATAAAAATTATGTTGAATGACATGCTCATCACAAAACTTTTCAAACACTTCATTTTAAAATTCTCCCCCATGATCACTTCTTATAGAAACAATTTTCATGTCCTTTTCATTTTGCACAAATTTTGCCATTTTCTTAAATGTAGCAAATGAATCACTCTTATGAGATAGAAAATTTGTCCATGTATATCTAGAGTAATCATCTACTATTACCAATGCATACGAGTTACCACCAAAGCTTTTGGTTCTAGATGGACCAAATAAATCCATGTGTAAAAGTTGCAAGAGTCTAGTTGTTGAAACAATGTACTTTGATTTAAAAGAGACCTTAACTTGCTTTCCTTTTTGACATGCATCACATAGTCCATCTTTCACAAATTTCAGTTTAGGCAAACCGACTACAAGATCTTTACGAATCAGTTTATTCAAGTGTTTCATGTGAATGTGTGCAATTCTTCTATGCCAAAGCCAATTTTCTTCTTCTTTTGAAATAAGACAGCATGCAGTATTTGAAGAGATATTATCTAAATCAAGCATATAGATGTTATCTGTCCTATGTCCAGTTAATTTCAAATTTTCATCATGCTGATTTTCTATTAAGCAACTATTGGAATTGAATTTTACCCTGAAGCCTTTATCACATTGTTGACTGATACTTAATAGGTTGTGTTTCAGTCCCTCAACATATAGTACATCCTCAATGATTGTAGTTGAGTCACTTCCAATGTTGCCAATGCCGAGTATCCTCCCTTTGTTATTGTCTCCATATGTAACACTTCCACTAGATTTTGGAGTAAATGTAATGAACTTGCTTTTGTCTCCTGTCATGTGCTTGGAATAGCCACTGTCAAGATACCATTTTGCATTTTTGGCTTTCCAACACACCTACAAAACAGAATCATGTTTGTGTTTTAGGTACCCAAATCTGTTTGGGTCCTTTTGAGTTAGTTGCAGCAATAGTTCCTTTAGGAACCCATATATACTTAGATTTATTGTATGCTGATTTTCTGTATTGACATGTAGAAGCTGTGTGACCTTTTCTAGCACAAAAATTGCATTTAACAAATGGTGTGTTTGATATCTTAGGTGCAGCAAAAAAATTCTTGAAAGATTTCTCACGTACCTTAGGTTCATAGCCTATTCCAGCCTTATCATAAACACATTTTTGCTGTCCTAATAAAACATTCAAGTTATCTCTACCATTTGTGAACTTGGCTAAGCCATTTTTCAGTTTGTCAACTTCTTTAGTCAATGTACAACACTTAGAACAATTAGAGCATATAGCTGGTTCCAAAATAGTAGCCAATCTTTCTTTTACAGCACAATTTTCTGTTTTTGATTCATCTAGCTCTTTGTTTAAAATAGAATTTTTCTATTCTAGGTATGTGATGGTTCTCTAAGACTTAATTAGCAATCTAGCAAGTCTAATGGATTATTTATGAAGTTCTTCAAAAGCATTTTGCAATTCATCATAAGAAGGTTGATAATTAGAACTTACTTCACTTTTTGAATCACTATGATTACTGGCATCAAGCACAAGTTTGCCTCCTCAGATTCAGATTCTTCAGTGGATTCTAGATCATTATCATCCCAAGCAATGTAGTTCTTTCTTGGCTTTCTCCACTTCTTGTCCTTCTTTTGCAGCTTTGGACAGTCAAGGTTTATATGGCCAATCTTTCCAAATTGATAGCCTGTGATGTTGTTGGAAGAGTTGTCACCTTTGCTGAAATTTCTCCTTTGAAAAGTGGATGGCTTTCTTTTTAAGTTGCCTTTCTTCTTTAGGAACTTCTTGAATTTTCTAACTATCATTCCCATTTCTTCTTCAGATTCTGCCTCTAGTGCTGAATCATCATCATCCCTGTCTTCTACTTCTATGACTTGTGATTTCAGAGCCAATACCTTTTCCTTTTTGTCAGTTTCTTCATTCTCATTCAGTCTATTCAACTCCAATTCATGCTCTTGTAGTTTTCCAAACAATGTGGCAATGGTCATTGATGAGAGGTCTCTAGATTCTGAGATTGCAATGACTTTAGGCTGCCATTCTCTGCTCAAGCATCTCATTACTTTGTTAATTTGATCCTCATTTGATATAGCTTTTCCAAGACCAGTAAGTTGGTTAACGATGTGGGTGAATCTCTTTTGCATTTCAGTCATAGGTTCTCCTCGATTCATGCGAAATAACTCATATTCATGTGTCAATGTGTTCATTCTTGCTCTTTTGACATTTGTGGTTCCTTCATGTGTTACTTGCAATGTATCCCACATCTCCTTTGCTGATTTGCAATTTGAAACTCTGAAAAAATAATCACGGCTTAAAGCAGATGTTATAATATTCTTAGCACGTGCATTGTATTGAACTCTTTTCTTATCATCCTCATTCCATTCAGTTTTAGGCTTATATATTGGAGCACTATTAGCATCTACAGTGGAGGGGACAAATGGTCCATTTTCTACTGCATCCCAAATGTCTACGCCTGCTACCTCAAGAAAGAGTACCATTCTTTCCTTCCAATAGATATATTCAGATCCATTGAAGGCAGGAGGGCGTGCAAGGGAAGCCCCTTCATTCAAACAGTCATTGGAAGCCATACTCTTATAGTTGTTAAGCCAAACTTAAGAGTTTAGCACTGATACCAATTGTTGTTTTGGCTTCACGACTCAAGAGGGGGTGAATTGAGTTTTCAAAAATTCTTCCTTTTCAAAACTTTACTTTTCAAATCAGTGTGGCCTCAGGATCTTTTACAAAAACAATGAAGGGCTTTTTATGAAATCTTGAATAGAAGGTGATGAGGATAAGAAAGATTGATTCAGAATTAATAAATCACAGAATAGATTCAGGTTCAAAACTCAATAATAACAAAATACAGAAACTGTTTAAGCCTTTAAAGATTAAGAACACGTTATGCATGTTTCAGATACAAGCATTAACAATCAAGAACAAACTTGCATGTTTCAGTTTTAGTGTATGATGCAAGATTCAATTCAAATATTGATCAATGAGAATAGAATTGAATACACAATTATTATTGCAGTTTACTCAAGGTTTAATACTGATTATGCAGATCAAGAACTCATATCAATTGAATACTTAGTGCATCAAGATCATAGTTATATGCGCAAGACAGAAATTAAAGAGTTTGAGTTTGAGTTTGAGTTTAGAGATACCACACAACCAGATTTATCCTGGTTCAGTCACCACCACTGTGACCTACATCCAGTCCCCACTCCACCTGTGGGTTTTCACACACTAACACAACAAGCTTTAGCCAGGTAGCTTGAAAAACCTTTAAACCACAAAGCACTCCTTCACCTCGAGATACCACACTCTTGTGAAGAGCCTCAATGTTCTTCCTTAGGGATACCTCTGCCTAATCACTCAGAGAGACTCCCTCTCTCTTTACAATCAAATAAAACGAAAAATTGATTCCTAACTCTCAATAGTCAGATAAAAAAATTGAAGCACTTATGAGAATTAAACACTCTTTTTCACAATAAGCTCAAGAAAGATGATGAATGATTTTCACAATTGATCTCTCAAATTGATTTCGTAAAACTGTGATATGTTGTTGTTCTTGTGATATGTATTCATAAAAAGTGTTTCTTTGATCCCTCTTTATATAGAAAAAAAGTTATAGTCGTTGGGATCAATTAAAACAGATTTGGATTTGATAACTGAATCTGTTTTCTTGATTCTGGTTCTTGAAATAAGATTCTTCATCGATTCTTAGCATTCGCGTCCATCTTCAAAATAAGTGCTTCCATCTAACCATTTTCAATTTAAGATTTTACATCGGACGAGTTAGTAGACGAGCTCCATATGCCACGTCATTGGACGGATACTCCTTTAGGATTTAGCAAGTCCAAAGGCTTGAGTGGACGACCACTTCTGTCACTTTAGTGGACGAGCGCTTGTATCACTTTAGTGGACGAGCACTTCTGTCACTTTAGTGGACGAGCACTTGTATCACTTTAGTGGACGAGCACTTTCTCACTTGTATTGGACGAGCACTTCTATTACTTCAGTGTTGGACGAGCTCTTCTATCACTTGTGTTGGACGAGCGCTTCTATTACTTCAGTGTTGGACCAACGCTTCTCATTTCCAAAATTAACTGAAACTTATTCCTTTTACTGCAGGTTATGAGAATTGATTTTCTTCATGCATCTTTTTAAATGAGCTATTTGTGAATAA
The DNA here is from genome assembly GCA_030762895.1 of Sophora flavescens. Lineage (NCBI taxonomy): Eukaryota > Viridiplantae > Streptophyta > Magnoliopsida > Fabales > Fabaceae > Sophora > Sophora flavescens. Next base: position 89,791,145 of record CM061064.1, on the reverse strand, counting down.
GAGATTTCATCTCTTACAAATCATCTAAGACTTAAATCTAATTTCTCCTTTAAGCTCTTGTCTTGATGATTACTTGATCTTTGTCTCTACTCTTTGATTCCTCCATGTAGCTCTTTTGATTTCTTCAAGTTCTTCCTTGAATATTCTCCTTTAATTGCTCACTGAACTTGTTGGTTACTGCTTGATACCTGTCTTTGCAATTTGACGCTAAAACACTTGCACACACATTAAATTGTATTTGTCATATATAAAAATCTCTAGGTCATTGAGTCTAACAACTTTCGGTACAACAGGGAAGTGACAACTCTACTTTGAGCATTCCTCTGATAAACAACAGCATTTCTCCATGAAGCATATCAAGTTATCAGTCTCAACGGATCCAAGCATTTAATGCTATGTCTAAACAGATACATTTAAAGACCGTTGAAGAAGATCAAGACAGAGAAGCACTTCATCTATAAATGCTTGAAGAACTTCAAAAGAAAAGAGACATATATATACAAGAACATATACACAAGCTCTAATATCAAAGTGCAAAACGCTGTTGAAATTATAAAACAAGTTTACTTGTAAAAATTGTTGATCTTAAACTTTCAAATCCTCACACATAGTGAGTTCTTACTAGTGGAAAATATACATTAGACGGTAAAGGTTTACGCCAGTTAACCAAAAGCTAGACGTTAAAAAGGGGGCGGTGGCAGTTTTGTAAATATCAGACTTCATTAATTCAATTTTAACGTAAGTTGTTTTAAGGACAGACGTTAAAAGTGAAGTGACTCTCTTTTAACGTCAGTTCAATAAACAACTGACATTAACAGCGAACGTTTTAACGTCAGTTCTTTATCGAATTGACATTAAAAGTGAGTCACTTCACTTTTAACGTCAGTCCTTACATCAACAGACGTTAAAGGTTATTTTAATAATTTTTTATCTAGTATACGTACCCTTCCGCATTGCCTTCCTCAAAGTTTCAGTTTCACAATTGCTTTGATGTTTTGTGTTTCTGTTTTGAAAACTAAAATATATGTGCGAAGTATAAGTTGAATCAATAACCCAAACCGGATCTCATTCATGAAGTGTAATACAGACTGATACAGAAGATTGAAAGGGTTTAAAATCCTATAAAAAGTTACATTGAAAGGGTTTAAAATCCTAAACATTAAAGCTACATCCCATCAGAGAGTTTTATGAAATATGCCAAAGGGAAAACTATACTCCGAAGGGTGCATTCGATCTGTTTTAGAAATGGTCTTAGAAACTTCACTTGCATCCTTTAAGACCTCAGAAAACTGGGGCGCATGAGAGAGCTCAAGAGAGGCAAAAACAGGTGCACTAGATCTGTTTCAAGCAAAGGCAGTGGTTCTAGAGACTTCCATGATGGTCACTTGCTGCCAAAGCTGAGGTTTTGGAACTGTGACGCCCGAGCACCTGATTTGCCCTCCAGCAGCTGATTCTCCGGAAGGATGATAAGGTGAGCAACTCACATTACGTGGTTTACACAAGCTTATCACCCATGTTACGTGATTTACACAACCTCAGAAGTTGTTTGACCATTAAGACAAAGATCTTTGAGTCTAGGAATAGGAAGAAAGTGTGATGAAGTTAATCTCCATGGCAGAGCCATATTGTGAAGCCGAAAATTAAAAGGATGGAAGGAAGCTATTTATAGGAGCAGGGGATGAAGTTACTAAGCTATTATGATTTTCTTGAAAACTTATCTATAAACTTAATGCTCATTAAGAGGATTAAGTTACAAGGTGCATGGGTAAGTAGCACAGTAGTCAAAGGAGTGAATGTTTTTGCAGATATCTATACACTTTTAACGTCAGTTGTTTAAAAAAACTGACGTTAAAAGTGTTTTTAAAATAAAAAATATTTATTTTTAACGTCAGTTTTTTATACAACTGATGTTAAAAGTGTGATTTTTACTTCAGTTAAATAAATAGCTGACGTAAATAATCCTATATATTATAAACATGCATAATGAATATTGGAAATAATGTAATTAATATACGGGAACTTGGCAGTCATAAATAAAGTTGACGTTAAAAATGAGGTGGTGGCAGTTTGTAGATATTAAATCACTATTTGCGTCAGTTCTATAAATAACTGACGTAAATAATTATGAAACTCATTTCATTGGTTGTCATGTCCCTTTTGTCCCTCTTAACGCAGATCACTCCATATAGTGCAGTTTATTTCTAAACCTTTTTCTTAAACAAGTTTATTTTTAATTTTTATTAATTAGCTTGAATTAGTAAACAAATTCTTGTGCAAATTAAAATAAATAAACACTTAACATAAAACAAGTTATATGTATAATCAAATCGTATCTCATTGAAGCGATTCATAAGTTAAAATTACATGATTAAAAGATAAAAAAATTCTGCAACATAGCCCTAAAATATAAAAAAGTTTCTGCTTCAACATCATTTTCTTCTCAGTCCTGTCATCAGAAACTCCAATGGATGCATCACCTCCCTCACTTGAATTCCATGATGCAAAGTAAATCCTCGATCACTAGCAGCGAAAGCAAAGTGAAATGGATCTTTGCATCTTTCTTCTTCACTGGAATTCCTTGATGCATCGTCTTGAATCCACAGTCACTTGCTTCCAAAGCAAAGTGAAAGGGATGACGGGGATGAAATAAAGTGAGAGAATCACATTACGTGATTCACCCAACTTTACCATCCATGTTATGTGATTTACACAACCTCAGAAGTTGTTTGACCATTAAGACAAAGATCTTTGAGTCTAGGCATAGGAAGAAAGAGTGATGAAGTTGATCTCCATGGCAGAGCCATATTGTGAAGCTGAAAAAATTAAAAGGATGGAAGGAAGCTATTTATAGGAGCAGGGGATGAAGTTACTAAGCTATTCTGATTTTCTTGAAAACTTATCTAAAAACTTAATTCTCATTAAGAGGATTATGTTACAAGGTGAATGGGTAAGTAGCACAGTAGTCAAAGGAATGAATGTTTTTGTAGAAACTAATAAACTTTTAACGTCCGTTGTGTAATACAACTGACGTTAGAAGTGTGAGTGTTTTTAACGTCAGTTTCTTAAGACAACTGACGTTAGAAGTGTGAGTGTTTATTAGTTTTTGCAGAAACTAATAAACTTTTAACGTCCGTTGTGTAATACAACTGACGTTATAAGTGTAAGTGTTTTTTAACGTCAGTTTCTTAAGACAACTGACGTTAAATATATGACCTTTAACATCAGTTTTTACTAAAAACTGACGTAAAATGTTGTTTTATTTTGATTATAACGTTTACACCCGCGCGGCTTCTGCACTTCTCTGTACGTCTCTTTTCTCTTTTCATCACGCTCAACCCTCACTCTCAACCCTCACTCTCACTCTCACTCTGCCCTAATCGCGAGCTCATCTCCACCGCAACCACCGCGAGGGCTTCTTCGCCACCACCGTGAGGTACACTCTTAACCCCTAACTCTGTCTTTCCCGCTCATTCTTTGAAATAACTTGACATCTCCCTTTCCTCTTCCCGCGCACTAACTCTCCTTGTCCCTCTGCTCTCAGTAACCACATCGAACGTTGGCCACCACTCGAGCTTCCCCCCCACCACCACGTGAGCGTCTATTTCTGGTGAGTCTTTAAGGCACATTTTTTTTGGTTTTGAGTGTATGTTGAAACTGTAGTCTCAGTAGTTGAAACTTGAAACTGTGAGTTTGAGTTGTTTGGAATGTCTCTATTTTTGGTTTTGAGTGTATGTTGAAACTGTAGTCTCAGTAGTTGAAACTTGAAACCGTGAGTTTGAGTTGTTTGGAATGTCTCTATTTTTGGTTTTGAGTGCATGTTGCTCTGCTGGTTGATCTGTCACGGCCGTGATGCTCATCACGGCTAGGCCGTGATCATTTCTGCCCTTGAGGGTCTGGTTCAGTTGGCATGTTACGGCCGTGACCAGTGCTTGGCACCCTTCAAAAACTATAGTTTTCAATCTCCCGTATTGTCCTTATATTGGATAGATGTTTTGTATATCTACAGGACCTATCTAGTTATTTTTATTTATACTTCTGTATTTATTTTGAGTTATAACCTATGTTAATACATATATATTGTTTCTGAACAGGCATACATATGGATCAATCGGATAGCCCACATTCACGGGAGGACACTGTGGGGGCTTCGCAGGACCCGATCACGCCTACGCCTGATTCTAGTGTAAGTTTACATGTTATATACTATCTTTAGTCCTTCTTTTTAATGTAAGTTTATAATGTTACAACCCTCTATTTTATCATTTTTTTTGTCCATACAGACATCACAGGCTCATAGGAAACGGGGTAGAGGAGCCACCTCGTTGAAGAAACTAGAGAAGGACAGGCAAAACAGACAGAAGCATGAGGTGTCCTTCGATGCTAATCTAAATGCCCAGGGACCCCGTGCTAAAGAATTTAATAAGTGGGTGTTTCTACAAGCGAAGCAGCACGTAAGCATCAACTACAACCACTGGAATGACGTTCCACAGAACGTTAAGGATCAGATTTGGGAGGCTATCACGGTATTTTACCTTTACATTCGTTTGATTTACATTATTAGATAATTATCCGAGTTATAATCCATCCAGTTGTTATGTATTTAATGTGTAGGTAGCTTGGACTGTGCCAAATGATGAGGATCATCATCATAAATGTATGAAAATGGCATCAAAGTGTTGGAATGGGTTCAAGCATGATCTTACTAGGTACTATGTATCTGGGAAGAAGCGGCTTGATAAAATGTTCTCGGATTATCCCTGGATTGATCAAGATACTTGGGATATGTTTGCCAGGAGTCGACAGGATGGAGAATTTCAGGTTGGTTGACTATGTTAATTTTGTATGCTTATTATAGATCATATAACTGTATTTAATTATGTGTTTTTGTTTGAATAGGCTAAGGCAAATAAGGGTCGGCAGAATCAGGCGAAGAACGTCCACCGCCACACCATGTCTCAGGGTGGGTACCAGACTCGGATCGAGCAGATGATGGCGGATAGGCTGAGGGCGAAGCAGGAAGAGCACTCTGCTAGGATTGAAAGAGAAGAGGTGCCTGAGGGCACACCATTAAGTCCTCCGTCGGACATCGACCACGAGGATGTCTGGTTAGCCGGCCGCATGACAAAGACGGGATCTTTTAAAGTTGATGCCACTCGCGAAGTGGCAGATAAGATTGTAAGTAAATAATTAACTTGATTTCAATTGATATTTGTATAGATATTTGCAACACTTTTCACTTGCACGTTTTTTCATTTTTTTCATTGTAGATGGATCTTAAAGCACAATTCTCCCAGGGCGCATTCGTCCCTTCGGGCGGCGGGGCGTCTTGATGATCTGCTCTAGGCAAGAAAGACCATCCTGGTCGGGTTCTCGATGTTCCTGGGAACGTGACCATCAAAGAATATTATGGCAAGTCTGCTTCACGAAAGCGGGTGGTCGATGAAGCATCAATTTTGGCTGACATTACTCAGCACCTCATGTCCAACCCAACTATTACAACACATCTGATGCAAGGCTTAATATCCAACCCAGACTTCAAGCAGGCGCTTGCCAGAGAGCTTTCCTCCGTCGGTACATCCCAGGACACCGCATGGCATGCCAACCCTTCACATGTGAGCACAAAAGAGAGTTTTAGTAGGGCACATGTGGAGGATGATGAGTTGGCAGCTAGGGAGCGGGAGTTCGAAGTCCAACGCCATGAGCATGAGTTGGAAATGAAAAGGCGTGAGCTTGAGTTGGACTCCAAACGACGTGAGCTCGAAATGTTAACGAAGGTATGTATTCATTATTAATGTCCAAATTAGTCAAATAATTACTTGTGTTTTTTTAATTATCAAAAACTTATCTATTTTATTTTTCCTAAACTGAAGGCCAAGTCGACGTCGGTGTCGCTGTCACCTATCACTCGTTTGTTCTCACTTGGTGAGGATTATGCGTTTGAGATTTTTGAATGTCCATTGGAGCACGATGGATGGGTGGCACGCCCAGATCAATGGAGGATATTTACCTTATGTGGTGACGATCTCGGGAACGCTTGCAGAAATAACGTCTGGATGAACAGCAATGTTTTCAGTCTCTGATGCACGTAAGCTAATTTTAATTTTATAACTTATTTATTTTTGGTATTTTTTCATTTAATAATTTATTTTAATTTCAATATATATATTATGTAATTAACATCCACACCTTTTCATATCTTAGGTATCTCCATCGTCTTCAGCTTGATAAGGGCGTTGCATCAGTTTACGGTTTCTTAGATCCGTCAATCCTTCTGCCCGATTTCTTTGCTGGCGATGCATTGAGTAAATACTTAGGGAACTTGTTGGGAGACAATCCGAAAGAATTATATCTAGCTCCCTACTGTATGAAAAGCCATTGGCAGTTGTTCGTACTTCACCCGTCTAGGCATACTGTCATATTCTTTTGCTCTCTCTACCAACAGTACCACGGTGGTGTTGGAAGTCAGTAAATAAGTAAGTAACTAATCTTAAATTTAATTTAAGTTTTAATATCAGTTGTTTTTAGTTTATTACACACATGATATATGAATTTGTTAATTGATCGACATGATTATTTGTTTATGATAGCGCGCTGAAGGCGAGTAGCATAAGTTGCGCCAACGGGAGAAGTAGGACTTCTAAGGCTAAAGCAAATCCTGTATGGAACATCCTCAAGGTTTGGTAGTTTATTTATCAAATAATTAATATTATAATTACTAATTTATATGTATATTCAACTGACGTTGAAATTAATTTTGTTGGTAGTCTCGATTTCAAATTGACGGGTGGTCGTGTGGCTATTATGTGATGCTTCATATGCTGAACATAGTCTCCGCATCTATTACGGATGGATGGAATAAGGTAATATTTAAACACCTTGTTAAATTATATATTATAGTTTTGAAGATGACTTGCATTGATGTTATTGTTATTATTTGAACGTGTCTAGGCATTTATCGACCAATCGCCTATTCAAGAAGATGAGTTAAGAGACTTGAGGACGCGCTTCGCTGAATTCTTCTTCAAGTATGCGACTGAAAAAGGAATTGACAGGATACCTCCGCAATACTTAGATAAATAGTTTTTTTGTTAGAATTTAGAAACTAATTAATAACATATATATATATATATATATATATATATCCTTCGATTGGTAGTTTTGTTTTTTAGACATTGGACCTAAAATTTATTTATATATATACATGGGTTTTGGTTTTAAGTCCCCCCATTGTTCCATTTTTCCTTTGCAATTCTGTAATATGTGTGATATTCTGTGTTACTGGGATATTTACTGAATGCAAGGATAGCTGAGGGGAGTGACATTTTAAAACTGAATTAAAAAAAAACCCTATTAGCGTCAGTTGTATCAAACAACTGACGTTAATAGTATTTTATAAAATATACAGTACACTATTAACGTCAGTTGTTTATTACAACTGATGTTAAAATTAAACCTTTAACGTCAGTTCTTTATAACAACTGACGTTAGTTTTAACAAAATTAACGTTCGTTGTCTTAAAGAACCAACGTTAATAGTTTTATGTTTAGCGTCAGTTGTTTAAAAAACTGACGTTAATTTTTACAGTTTTGTTAAAGAACTGATGTTAATAGTTTTATATTTAACGTCAGTTCTCAACTGACGTTAAAATATTAACTATTAACGTCAGCTGTATTTACGTTAGTCAGTATTCTGACGTAAAAACTCAATTTTAACTGACGTAAAAAGCACTTATTGCACTAGTGTCTTAGATCAATTCTGTTAATCTCTTTGTTAGAGTTAGAGCCTGAAGAGGCTTGTGATAGTGTGATTTCACATCATAATTTATGTACATTTTTGCATGCATTTTCAAATATTTTAGGCATATTTAAATTGATTTTAGTTAGTTTTTACCTTGGAACGGGTAAGGCGGTGTTGTGGTGTTATTTTGCCGAAATTAAAGATAAAATGCCCAAAATGAGCCATGATAGCTTGGAAAATGAAGATATCAAAAACGAAGGAGCATGACTTATGAAATTCAAGAAAGAAAAGAACTAGATGTCAAGTGGAACAATGTTAAATAAATCTGTTTCTCCATGGTACAGCAAGAACAAAAGTTTGATGGGGAAATTGATTTCAACTTCAAGGCATCATGGGTCCCGCGTAGATGGTATTGAATATGGAAAAAGTAATTTGGCTTTGCCAAATTAATGTTAACGTGATACTTGGAGATTTGGCTTGATTCCACATTAAGCAAAACATGAATTGCAATTTGCAATAATTGGTCCACGTCCAAATAAATAGAAAGAATAATTCACTCCGTCACTTATGCAATTGACAAAATCAGCGTGGAGCAATTTGTGCACGGAAATTGTGATTGAACTTGTAATTGAAGACAAAATCAGCGTGGAACAAATTGTGGCAGGGGCCCACATAATTGAGATTCTCTTGTGATTTGGAAATAAATGCTTGACCATAATCAGATAAAATGAAGAGGAGAATTGCAAATTGAGGGGAATTTTTCTCTTGGCTTTTGCGCAGCTGACATGATAAAAAGTGGCAGCAATAAAAGGAGAAAAAAAAACACAGCTACAGACAGAAAAACAGGGACTTTTAACCTAGGAGCACTTTTACCCTAGGACGACCTTGGAACACAGAAAGGGGACGTTTTGCTCTGAACCAGGGGCTGCGGTGACGGCAGTGGAAATCTTCCATGGAGTTTCTTCTCTCCCTTGTTTCTACTATTCTGGTTTTGTTTTTCTCTTTCATTATGAGTAGCTAAATCCTTGTTGTTGGGATTAGATGTAGCCAAACTGAACTTCATGTACCTGCTTTGATTCATTAATCTATGTTTATGCTTTCTCTATTAGTGTTTAATTCCTTTGCTTAATGCTTTTTGTGGCTTAGCTACCCATGAACTGATTTTGAGAATTGATTTGAAATGGGGACGTTCTTATTGATTCTTGATCTGGAATTATTCACCTAGTAAACCTCACATCTAGGAATGGGGTTTAGTTTATTAGTAATCGCGTAATCCTTAATCTTAATGCAAATTCATTAATCTAGGCCACCTAAGGAATTAGGGTCTATTAGTGGATTTAGGCTCTTGTCATCTGAGGAATCAGGGCTTGAGTAATTTCGTGGGTTGATTTTAATATTTGAAGTATAAACTGGATTGGTGGTCTTGGTATTGCATGAGGCTAAGGTTTAGTGAAATTTAATCCCAACACCTCTTTCTACACTCCAAGTGTTTGTCAAAAGTTCCCAAAAAGACAAAAAACATTTTATTGCTTTATTTTTCTGTTTTGATTTCTCTTGATCCACAGTTTAGTCTAGATAGTTGTTTGATTTGCGAATTGGTATTTGGCAACCGATCCCTGTGGATACGATAACCGGTCTCACCACCGTATTACTTGTACGACTAGGTATACTTGCCTAGATTCGTCTCAACAAGTTTTTGGTGCCGTTGCCGGGGATTTGTTTAGCCAATATCATTAATAACAAAGGAGGCAACTAATTTAGACATTTTTTTATTTTTCTGTATATATTTTATCTTTTTGTTTTGAGTTTTGTTTGTGCCAGGTGGATAAAATTCATGGACAATTATTATTATCCATCTGAAGAGGAAGCTTCTAGTCATACTTTGGAGGACAACCGGTGTTGGGAAGACGATTTCGATTTGGGAGAATTCTTCATGGAGTTTTCTTCATCTCATGATATTCCAGCACGAGTCGACTGTATGATTGGCGAGCTTGTATATATACTCCAAGGAGGATTGGGAAACCTTTTGCTCGTATTTAACACCTCCACCACCATGTATGATTCCCATAGAGTCACATGAAGCAGAATTTGAGCAAAATATGGTTGTGGGGATGGATCAAAATGAAGATGAAGTGGTGGTGGTAGACGAGTCACAAGAAGAGGAATTACCTTCCACAAGTCCTTGGGAAATTGAGGAATGGGAATGGAATGAGCAAACACCTCTGAAAATTGCTCTAGAACAATATTCCTAAGAACTATCTACCTCTGAGGCCAAAGCAAGAGCCAATTGTGACAATATCGAAACTGTAAAGCAAAACTTCAAAACGCAAGTTGAGGAGATTTGCAAACAGTTAGTACAAGAGTCGGATGAAGCACAATTTGAGCAAAATCTGGTTTTGGGGATAGTTCAAAATGAAGATGAAGTGGTAGTGGACTCCACAATGCTTGCTGAGAAATCTGATTTTGCTGCATTAGATAAATATGTCGGCTTAAATGCATGTGTGGACACTGCTAAGTTAGTCTCTTCCACTTGTCTGGCACACTTCCTCGTGAAAACACCATTTGACCCGATAGGAAGTGAGTTCATAATTGTAGAGGTCAATGGAGTTTTCACACACTGGTTAGGTGGAATTATGGATAGAGTCATATTACTTCTGCAATTGCCACTCCATAAACCTTGGCATCCGGGTGGAGGATCTTACATCTTGAGCACCCCTTGGTCCTTATACCACAAGCTATGGGATCCAGGTGGATGCTTCTCAATAAGTCAAGCTAGTGATGTTAAAGAAGCGCTTATTGGGAGGCAACCCAAGTTTTCTTAACCCTTCTCTTTAGTTAGTTTTTGTTTTTGATTTTTAACTCTTGAATAATTGGAGAAGATCAAGAGGAAAAATAATAAATTGAGATTTGCCAAGTGATTTCAGGGAAAGAAGGATGGAAGAGCAACAAGACAAAGCAAAATCAGCAGCCATCACGCCCAGGCCGTGACACTGGTCACGACCGTGATGAGCCAGAATTGAAGATCAGAAAGGATCACGACCCAGCCGTGATCCCCATCACGGGCGTGATGGAAGGACCCTAAAGTCAGAGAGCATCACGGCCTAGCCGTGATGGAGTTCACGGCCGTGACAGGCCAACACCCATGGATCAGAATTGATCACGGCCTGCCCGTGATGAGGCTCACGACCGTGATGCACTTCCCAACAAGTTTTTGACTGGAATGTGAGCCAGCACCCGCTACCACCTCGGTGAGTCGTTCCAAAATTTATTTATTTTTTATTTTATTTATTTTTATTATTTTTATCCTCTCTCCGATTTGATTATTTACATTGGGGACAATGTAAGTTTTTAAGCTTGGGGTAGGGGTATTTTTGCATTTTTACATTTTTCATGTTGCATTCATATAGTCATAGTTTTGCTTGATCACATGAATAGATTGCCCATTTGCTTAGATTATGCATCCAATTGTGAGAACTGAGTGCCAATTAAATTGAGAAAGTGAATTTTTGAACCCAATTTTTTTTATTATTGTGATAAGGCTACAAATAAAATTTTTTGAGATAATCTTTGATAGTTGATAATTAGCATGTGGTTCCGTATATATATTTGTGTTTCTCACTGATTTCTGAACTACTAAATGTGAGATTTTGAGCCAAAAAGGGGTACTCACTAAATCTACCCCATTCTTTGTGTTAGAGTGTTATTCCTCTTGGATTGTATTTCTCTAGAACTTGACTTGAAACCGTTTTGAAGCTTAAAAATTTTTTAAAACATTTTTGAATATGATTGAGGCACTAGGTATTTTTCCAGCCTTCTGAGCTTTGATTGACTAAATGCTACCCCTTAGTTGCCCAATTTTGAGCCTAAAAGAATAAAATACTTTTCTTGGTACCCTGAAACATTTTGATAAATGATGCTTGATAGGAGACCTTCTAAAGTATTACACAAAAGGGTAGAAAGGTAGTTGAAAAAGTATGGGATGAGAAATTCAGAAAATATTTCTCTTGGATTAAAAATCTCCCCTTCTCTAAATGAAAAAAAAGAGAAAAATTAGAAAAAGAAAAAGAAATATATATAGAGAAGGGGATGACAAAAAGAAAAGTGAGAAATAAAATGAAAAGAAAGAAAGAAAGGTGGAAAAGTAAATCAAAACCCAAAAGGGTATTTTAGAAGGTGTCATGCTTTACAATGCTTGATTTTGTGTAGCCTTTTGAAATGTCCTTTTCTTGATTTCCCCACCTAACGATAAATCACATGGCCACGTTACAACCAAAGCAAAAGACCTCTTGATTCTTAATTGTTTTCATTAATAAAGTAGAGATTTGGTTTATAGTCAAGCCTATGGTAGAGTTCATTCCTTGAGTAAAATGGAGCGAATTGTCATATATCCCTAAACACTTGAGTGAGGTGAGAAAGAGTGCCAAGCAAATGAACAAGCTTGGGGTGATCTTCAGGTGAGAAAGAGTGCCCTAATCAGTGAGAATACGAGTCTAAGAAACCTAAGCTTCTAATTGGACCTGAAATTCATTGTCTCTTGATGAATTATTTGAAAATGCATGTTACTTGGATTAGTTACTACTCGGGTTCTTGGTTCACTATCCATGCTCTGATTATTTATATCTTCTGGCCTTAGTGATTGCTTGAGGACAAGCAAATGAATAAGCTTGGGGTGATTTGATAGTGTGATTTCACACCATAATTTATGTGCATTTTTGCATGCATTTTCATATAGTTTAGGCATATTTAAATTGATTTTAGTTAGTTTTTACCTTGGAACGGGTAAGGCGGTGTTGTGGTGTTGTTTTGCAGAAATTAAAGATAAAATGCCCAAAATGAGCCATGATAGAGCTTGGAAAGTGAAGATATCAAAAATGAAGGAGCATGACTTATGAAATTCAAGAAATAAAAGAGCAAGATGTCAAGTGGAACAATGTTAATTAAATCTGTTTCTCCATGGTACAGAAAGAACAAAAGTTTGATGGGGAAATTGATTTCAACTTCAAGGTATCATGGGTCCCGCGTAGATGGTATTGAATATGGAAAAATTAATTTGGCTTTGCCAAATTAATGTTAACGTGATACTTGGAGATTTGGCTTGCATCCACATTAAGCAAAACATGAATTGCAATTTGCAATAATTGGTCCACGTCCAAATAAATAGAAAGAATAATTCACTCCATCACTTATGCAATTGACAAAATCAGCGTGGAGCAATTTGTGCACTGAAATTGTGATTGAACTTGTAATTGAAGACAAAATCAGCGTGGAGCAAATTGTGGCAGGGGCCCACATAATTGAGATTTTCTTGTGATTTGGAAATAAATGCTTGACCATAATCAGATAAAATGAAGAGGAGAATTGCAAATTGAGGGGAATTTTTCTCTTGGCTTTTGCGCAGCTGACATGATAAAAAGTGGCAGCAACAAAAGGAGAAAAAAAAAAACACGGCTACAGTCAGAAAAACAGGGACTTTTAACCTAGGAGCACTTTTACCCTAGGACGACCTTGGAACACAGAAAGGGGACGTTTTGCTCTGAACCAGGGGCTGCGGTGACGGCAGTGGAAATCTTCCATGGAGTTTCTTCTCTCCCTTGTTTCTACTATTCTGGTTTTGGCTTTCTCTTTCATTATGAGTAGCTAAATCCTTGTTGTTGGGATTAGATGTAGCCAAACTAAACTTCATGTACCTGCTTTGATTCATTAATGTATGTTTATGCTTTCTCTATTAGTGTTTAATTCCTTTGCTTAATGCTTTTTGTGGCTTAGCTACCCATTAACTGATTTTGAGAATTGATTTGCAATGGGGACGTTCTTATTGATTCTTGATCTGGAGTTATTCACCTAGTAAACCTCGCATCTAGGAATGGGGTTTGGTTTATTAGTAATTGCGTAATCCTTAATCTTAATTCAAATTCATTAATCTAGGCCACCTAAGGAATTAGGGTCTATTAGTGGATTTAGGCTCTTGTCATCTGAGGAATCAGGGCTTGAGTAATTTCGTGGGTTGATTTTAATATTTGAAGTATAAACTGGATTGGTGATCTTGGTATTGCATGAGGCTAAGGTTTAGTGAAATTTAATCCCAACACCTCTTTCTACACTCCAAGTGTTTGTCAAAAGTTCCCAAAAAGACAAAAAACATTTTATTGCTTTATTTTTCTGTTTTGATTTCTCTTGATTCACAGTTTAGTCTAGATAGTTGTTTGATTTGCGAATTGGTATTTGGCAACCGATCCCTGTGGATACGATAACCGGTGTCACCACCGTATTACTTGTATGACTAGGTATACTTGCCTAGATTCGTCTCAATAGCTTGGTAGAGAAAGAATACTTGTAGCCTGAAGAGGTGTTTAATATTGATAATCTATTTGGAGAATAGTGGATAAAACCTTCAAGTAGAAGGGACTGGACGTAACTCTTAGTTGGAAGAGAGTGAAACAATATAAAATACTTGTGTGAATCTTCTAACCCTTATCTTTTACATTTTTTTTATTATACTAACTGTGGGATTTTGAATTTGAGTTCGTCAACTCTTTAAAAACGTTTTCCTGCTTGTGTGTTGTTTATTTTGGTTTGCTTGTAAAAGTGTTTGAGAAAATGCTTTTTCGAAAAATTGTTAAGAAACACTACAAAAAAACAATTGTTTAGCGACCGTAATTTTCGGTCGCTAAACAGTGTAAATCGGTCGCTATTTATTTTAGCGACCGAATCAGCGACGGATTTATGGTGATGGCTGAATACCTGGTCGCTAAGGTTTGAGCGACCGAATTAATATTTCGGTCGCTAAATAATAATAAACGGTCGCTATTAGGTTGGTCGCATTTTTGGGGTTACCATTTCTAGCGACCGATAATCGGTTGCTAATTCGGTCGCTAATTTTGGTTATTGTTAACCTATATTAGCGACGGATTTTCGGTCGCTATACCTCATCTGTAAATGTTAAATAAAGTTTAGCGACCGAATTATTGGTTTCCAATTCGGTCGCTAAACTGGTTATGATTTTTTTAAAAAATTTAAATTTTTAAAATAAATTTTTTTCTGGTTTTCTTTAAACATTAGCAAACTTACTAATAAAACACACCAAATTACTTATGAAATATACAATCATAAGATCAAAGAATAAATATATATAAAAAGAATAATCCAAAATGTCGTACAAGAATCGTTTAAAGTCAAAAATATGGAGAGAAAAAAATCAGTCATGATGAGGGGGAGATGGAGGAATCCAATCATCCTCAGCGTCCGTACCACCGTCGTCTACTAGCTGATCGTCCTCTGGAGTAGCAGCATTAGTAGCTGACGGCGGAACTGGAGGAGCGGCAGCAGGCGGCACAACCATCAGAGCATCATCCTGAGCAACTGGAGTTTGGATCCTCATCTGCTCCAACACCAGCCGCAGTGTCTGGCCCTGCTCGATGCTCGCCTTCATCAGCTGCTGGTGTGCCCGAGTCAACTGTGCAATCTGGTTCGCCATCTACTGCTCTCTCTCGTTCTTCTCCCGAAGCTCCGCGTTCAGCTGCGTGATGGTGTCCTGCATTTGGTGGAACTGCTCCTGAGGGACGGTATCGGCGCAGGAAGGAGCAGGCGTGCCGGACGATGAAGCGATGAACTCGGCTCCCAGGTGTCCGAGGCCATACACGTGCCCCTTCTTGTTCCTGCCCCCGATGACCTCCAAATAAATGGCATTATCGTCGATGGAGACAGGAGAGCAGGGCCCATCACCAATCAAAGCCTCATCTTGTGACTGTGAGGCACGTGATATGGCATCGTCCTTCTTCTCGTTGAAGCCCACCTACAAAGTATAGTTGAAAAGATTTAGTTAAAATTATATCCAATATTAACAAATCATTTATAATAAATTACAAGTAAACACTAAATTATTTTTTTGCTTACAGCATAGTTATGGGCCTTGTCGTTGACCCATGTCCCCGACTTCAACTTCTTCGTCCTCTCCAACAACTCCATAGCAGTCGGGGCCCGCTGTTTCTGTGCTTTCTGCACAGAAAAATATAATATTAAATTCATAAGAATAATAAAAAATGAAAACTAATTAATTAAATAGTAAATTAAGTCAAAAGTTTAATGTATTACCAGCTCGTCGTAGTGGGCGGCGACTGATTTAGACCCACCGGTCCAAGCACATGCGCCACAATCAGAAGCTCGATTACGTCGAACTGTGGCCTGGATCTCCTGGAACTTCTCAGTAGCCCAGTACTGGTCCAACTGCCTCTTGATCTCAGGATCCACCCACCTCCCCTTATTCTGACCCTTCCTCAGCTTGTTCATCAGATTCTTCATGACCAGTGAGCCTTTATGCTCAAATATGTCCCTAACGAGAGCCTCTAAAGCTAAGTCCCACCTATACTCTTTCTGCAACTTACAATTGTTAGGAAATTCGTGTGTACATATATATAATGTAAATTTAATTTAAAAAACTTAATAAATTGTTACCTTAAACTCTAGAAACAACTGATCCCTATGGCCCAGTGGGATGGCCTTCCATGTAGGCCATGGACCATCAAACTTGCGTCGCAGGATCTTCGATATCGAATCAGAAGGGCCCTTCACGGGCAGAAAGCTGCAGCAAAATTAGAGCATTAATAAATGTTATAATTAAATTAAAAAAACAAGTAAATAGAAATTAACGATACTTTATATATATTAAAAAATTAAATTAGCATACTCGTTATCCCTCCCGGGGATAAGAAGAATCCTCCTGTCGGATGGACCACGACTCTCCTGTCCCGATGATGATGATGGTCCTATCGTCATAGGTGTGGATGATGAGGGTGCAGCCTGTGTCCCGAACACATGAGGCTGGGTGGGGGTGTAACTCCATCACCCTGAGGTGTCTCGTCCACAGAGGTACTGGTAGGGTGGTCTCGATCTGAAGGCTGTGGGTCGGCCGGCGAAGGGACTCTCGCAGCACGACCTCCACGACGACCTCCACGACGACCCCTACCTCTAGAGGAATCTGCCATCTGTGAAAAAAATGAAAAGATGATTACACAACAGTGTAAATAATACAAAAATAAATTACCTAATAAGTAGAATGACATTCACACAATGAATTATGACATAAATAAATTACCTAAGTAGAATCTCCGTCACTAAATTCACCCTCACTCTCATCAGTATCACTTGATCGGAATGTACCTTCGCTAGATGCGTCCAACTCAGATTGATCCATTAACACTCTTTCAACTTCTTCCCTATTTCCGGAAATGTCCGTCAGAGAATTAACAATAATGTCCGGCGTAATTTGCAACGGTACGTGGGGTCTTGAAAACTCATCATCTTGGTACGGAGCATCTTTTTCAGGCTGGTTGATTACATTATCAGTAATTATATTGTGAGCCTTTATCTTAATAACACCCAACCAGCCATGATGTCCTTCGGATATGGCAAGTAATAAACCTGCTCTGTCTGTTGTGAAAAAATGAATGGGTCGTACGCCTTTTTATACCTTTGAGACAACCTAACTTGAACAATACCATAATTTTTATCTATTTTTGTCCCTACGTCAAGAGTAGGATCAAACCAATCACACTTGAAGATAACTAATTTCATCACGGGGAAACCGATATAATCGAGTTCAAGGATGTCAGTTAGAACCCCATAGAAATCATCCTCTACATTGCCATCAGTGGCTCACACACAAACACCATAGTTACACGTCTGCATTCCTTCATTCCATGTTTTTGTGTTAAATTTATATCCATTTACAATATAAGTATTCCATGATGTAACCCATCTGTTAGGCCCCCATGCCAAATTTGTCAACAATGGATTTTGAACATTGTTTTCTGGATCTAGTACCTAAAAAATCAAATATTATATTATTCTTATACATGCTATATATTTAAGGAGATAAAATGTATTTCAACAAATGAAGATGCTTAACCTACATATTTACTGAACCACGTAGCAAAGTGAGAAGTAATTTCTCGATCAACCTGATCGTTTGAAATGTCAGGTTGGAGATCCCTTAGAAAATTGCCGTACATCCTACATATGGGAGATTAACAGCAGGACGATTAATAATCATAAATGTCAATTGAACTTATTAAAGACGTTGTAGAAACTTACTCTAAATATGGCGCCGCCTCTTCACAATTTTGAAGGATATACAGATGAGCAGCATTAATGTCACGCTGCTCCAAGAAATATCCTTTTGATTTGCCACTAAATCTGCCCGGATAGTTGAATATTGATATAGGAGGACTAGTTGAACATCCTTCGCCCGAATCAACGTTTCTAGGCATCTTTGTCCTTCTCGTGTTAACTTTGTCCAGATAGTAATAAGAGGCAAAAGTGGAAGTCTCCTCTACTAAGTATGCTTCACAAATGGAACCCTCTACTCGTGCCTTGTTCTTGACTTTGTGTTTAAGGGAGTGCAGGAACCTATTACAGAGGGATACATACAAATAATTACTAGTTTTAGGGAAAGCTAAACTACGCTCTCGTGTTCGTGAATTTCATATGTATTAAGTAAAATAGTTGATGTTGTTTGTTTACCTCTCAAATGGATACATCCAGTGGTATTGGACTGGGCCACCAACTCTTGCTTCGTAAGGTAGATGAACTGGCAGGTGTTCCATGGAATCAAAGAAACTCGGCGGGAAGATTTGCTCCAGCTTACATAACAAAACGGGTATGTTGACTTCCATATCCTTTAATTGATTCACATTTAGTGTTGTCGATGTAAGCTCCCTGAAAAACTGGCTAAGCTCAACAAGTGGGTTCCAAATTTGCTTCGGTAATGCGTCGAACGCAATTGGAAGCAACCGTTGCATGAACACGTGGCAATCATGACTCTTCATTCCATGTAACTTTGCTTCCTTAATGTCAACACATCTACCCAGATTGGAAGCATACCCATCTGGTAACTTTAGTTCTTTAACCCACTTACAGACGGCCACTTTCTGTGCTTTGCGTAGTGTATAACTTGCCTTCAGTTTGATAAGTCTGCCACGACCACCGTCCTGCAACTCAAGCTCCTTCCGATTACAAATGTCAGCCAGGTCCAATCAGGCTTTATTTGTATCCTTTGTCCTCCCCTTGATGTCCATTACAGTGTCAAACACATTCAAAAACACATTCCTCTCAGTATGCATGACATCAATGTTGTGACGGAGTAGCTGCGTCCTCCAATACGGCAACCTCCAAAATATACTTTGTTTTGTCCAATTATGGTTGACGCCATAATCAGGAATATGTTCTCCTTGGGTTTCATGGACGAGCGGTAAGTACTGTACTCTACGCCATACATTAGGACCAGTCAAACGTGGTGGAGGCGGTGTTCTCTCCGCACAACGCTTCTTGAATGCATTCTTGTTCCACCTATAAGGATGATCTTCTGGAAGGAATTGACGATGACAATCAAAATATGAGATCTTTCAACTGTTTTTAAGCGTGAATGCCTTCGATCGCTCCATACATATTGGGCATCCAAGCTTCCCCGCGGTCATCCAACCCGACATCATCCCATAAGCAGGAAAGTCGTTGATCGTCCACATTAAAGCTGCTTTCATGATGAAATTCTGCCTCAAAGATACGTCATATGTCAACACACCATCATTCCACAGCATTGTCAACTCATCTATCAGCGGCTGAAAGTACACATCAATCTTACCTTTTGGATTAGACGGACCCGGAATTATGAATGTTAGGAACATAAACTCCCGCTTCATGCACATCCCAGGGGGAAGATTGTACGGAGTCAGGATAACCGGCCAACAAGAGTATGCTTTTCCAGACTGCCCAAAAGGATTAAATCCATCAGCAGATAACCCCAATCGGACATTGCGAGGGTCCTGCGGAAATGCCATATGAACCCTATCAAAATGCTTCCAAGCTTCTCCATCAGATGGATGACACAAGATATCTTGCTCCCTCTCATGCTCACTATGCCACCTCATGTGAGCTGCAGTGGCCATCGAAGAGTACAATCTTGTAAGTCTTGGCACGAGCGGAAAGTACCACATCTTTTTTAGCAACCTCTTCTTATCAATGCCCATCCTAGTGGTTGTCTTATACCGATCCGCACCACAAAATCGACAACATGTTATGCTTTCCGCTGAATCATCCTTATAGTACAACATACATCCATTCGGGAAACAATCAATTTTCAAATACCCCAGACCCAAATTTTCCACGGACTTCTTATCATGATAAAAACTTGTAGGCATCCGATTGCCTTCGGGCAACGCCTTGGACACTGACCTGGTGAGGCGATTAAAACAGCCTTCTTGCATATTGTAGTCAGATTTGATACTCAACCATTCCATGCACATCGACAACTCCGTGTACTCCCGACATCCTTCCCACAATGGAGATCATGCAGCACTCAGCATATCATAGAATATTTGAGCTTCGGGATTCGGATTCTCCTCTATGTATTGGGAACCCATTCCACCATCTTCTCCCCCATCTTCTTCTAGTACAACACCAATCGATGGTCCAGCATGATCCATTATCATCTGCTCGTATGGATTCAATTCTTCCCTCCCGTCACCACTTCCATAGTACGAACCTTCAGCCACAATCGGGTTTAAGTCAAGCAACGTCTCACCATGGTTACTCCACCAATAGTAATCAGGCATGAAGCCCTTCTCATAAATATCGGCTACAACTCCATCCACGCTTTTGAAAGATTGACACTTGCATCTTTTGCAAGGACACCTCAATTGATCACCGTCCAGCCGTATAAATCTCTCCTGGCTAACAACAAACTCTATAAACTCACCCACTCCAACTCTATACTCTTCCCTAAGACGTTTATTCCGATCCAACCTATGATACATCCATTTCCGATTCTCCGGAATATCCATTGCTGGCAATTAAATAGCCTGACCAATCCTACAATAACACTTATATATTACGGTGCATTCCAATAACTCCATCAATCTCGTTCTTATGACAAGGTATGAACCTATCCTATTCGAGAAGAAACCTTTGCCACACTCGGCTACTAATAGTTATTCCCATATTCAAATAGCTTATACTTGACAAAATTTCGGCAGCATTTCCCATCGGTCTCCAAGTTACACGACTCGAGCACGGTCAGAATCACCACGATCAAGTATGCACCAGGAGAACAAAAGGAAATGCATCAGACCGAGATTTCAACAAGTATATAAGGCATTTGAACATTGAAATGACTATTGTACGAGTGTGAAAAAGGTTTTTTCCCAAACTGTCCCACTTGGACAATTCAAGATTCAATACAATGAGCATGCATACCTTGATAAGTTACGCATGCTCATTAATATTGAATGTCAAACAGGAAACTAAGGCTTTCGTAAATTAATTATTAACTCTAACAGAAAATAAAACCATTAACCTATAAATATTGCAACATTGTTGAGCTTATATAAATTGCAGCGTAAATCAATACAAACTTAGATTAAATATTGTAGCAAACATCCTATTGAGCTCCGCTCTCCACTAACAAGTAGCAGTTAATTGTCAAACACATGCATAATTTCTAAATTATCAAGACACAACCAAAGCATCCCGCCTTTCGGACAGGATCACATCCTATTGAGCTCCGCTCTCCACTAACAAACAACACATATTGACAAACACATGCATAAACATTAAATTATCAGCATACAATCAGACAAGATCACATCCTATTGAGCTCCGCTCTCCACTAACAAACAACACATATTGACAAACACATGCATAAACATTAAATTATCAGCATACAATCAGACAAGATCACATCCTATTGAGCTCAGCTCTCCACTACCAAACAAGACGATAATTCACATAATACATTACACTGAGTGTTCAGAGAACTGACCTGAGAGAGAAAACACAACTGAGCAAGGATAAGGGGAGGAGCCGGAGCCAACAGAGAGTAGAAGAATATGACAACAATGACCTATCGTGCATAAATGAAATTATTCATTTCAAATCAAATCACTATTCTATATATACAGAATCCAATACAACTATTTATAAGACTAGAAACACATAAATTAATATAAAATAGAATCAACAATATACGATTACAAATTTATAACAACTTGCAAAGGTGAAACAACATACATTATTAAAATAAATAAAAATAAATAAAAATAAATAAATTTGTATCTAATCAAATATAAATTACCTAAGCGACAAAATCTACCAAGATGAATTTTTTCATCTACTATGTTAAATTGTTATACCTAAATAATTTATCTCATTAATATCTAGTGGTAAAGCATGTGCTCACGAAAAAATAATCAATGAAGCATAAAAAATAATAAGAAAACGTATGATTATATTTCCCTGAATCAATAGTAAATTATCAAACATCATAGGGCATACCAATTATTCTCCAACGTTAAAATCATTCAAATTAATATAATGGCTGCAGAATGGTGTAGTAGATCCTACACTGGATAATTGCAATTTAACTTCCAATCTGAAAAGAAGATTCCTATTTTCTTTCCCATGTGAAAATTTCAACACTAAAAGTTAGGAACTGCAATCCGAATATACCATTTAGTGTAGGCCATTTAGTGTACCATACTTTAAGACAGTGAATGAAAGATTGATCTACTTTTCACATTGGCTTTTATGCAAGATATAGTTTGGAATCAATGTAATTTGGATCTTGTATTTTGGGGTTATTATGATACTTTTAATAAATTGGTTTGTTTAAGGTTTTTAGTCATTTATGATTTCTTGGTTATCAAGTTGGTTTTGCCTATTTAAGGATTGATAAGTACTTAGAGAAAGAGAGATGATTTATGAATTGAATTTGTTCCTGAGGTTGTATTTCTCCCTTCTCAGTCCTCATTGGTACTACTTCCTCTTGTTTTTATATACATCTCTGCCTCTCAGACCCCCTCTTCCTTAAATACTTCTTTCATTCCATTTTCCCCTCATATGTTCCACATCTCTACTAAACAAAAATAACTAAATTCGAAATGGCCTATAATCCAAATTACCTAGACTATTTTGCAGTTAAGCAACTAGCAAGAATATGGAAAGCAATTTACCAGACTGCAAACATTATTTAACAAAAACCATCACCCTACAATGCCATTCACATAACAGCTACATGACATGCCAACAAGTTTGAAAAGAACAAGTCAGGTGGGACATAATAGTGAGAAGAAACAACAACTGAAACAAGACAAAACTAACAGAAATGGTAGAGATAGAGAAAAAGAAAATGCAGGCATTGATCTATAAATGGTAGTGAGACAGAGAGAGATGCGAGAGAAACAGAGACAAAGAGAGAGATGGAGTAGAGGAGAGCTTACCTGAGCAGAAGGGATGATGGTGGTGACAGGAGGTGTCTTGTGGTGGACGGAGCGCGCGGCTAGGAAGAGAGAAACAGTGAGACAGAGAGAGATATATGCGAGAGAAACAGAGACAGAGAGATGGGGTAGAGGAGAGCTTACATGAGCAGAGGGGAGATGACGGTGGTGACCGGAGGTGTCTTGGGGTGTTGAGGTGGCCGGAACGCGTGCCGTAGAGGAGAGAAACAGTGGGTGGGAGAGAGAAATGCGACGGAAAAAATGAGGAAGAAGGAGGTTCTGTCGAATTTAGGGATTTCAGTTTTAGTGACCGAATTAAATTTCGGTCGCTAACACGCGCAATTTTATTTTTTTAACGCGCCTTTTAGCGACCGAATTAATATCGGTCGCAAATATAGATAAATTTTAAAGTGTGAATTCATAAATTTAGTGACGGACTTCTAAATCGGTCGCTAATATTAACACAGTTTGACCGTTGCATTTAATTCAGTCGACATTTCGGTCGCTAACAATTCATAAATTTCTGACTTTTACTTTCCTTTGTTTAGCGACCGAAATAGCAACCGATATCTCTGCTACGCTCTATTTCGATCGCTATTTCGGTCGTAGAATCAACTCTAACCAGTGTTTCATGTAGATCCTACAATCGGTCGCTATTTCGGTCGCAAAAAGGAACCTAAAAATTCGGTCACTATTTTCGGTCGCTAAATGACCTTTTTTTGTAGTGAAATACAATTTAAGCCCCCCTTCTTGTGTTTCCCTGTGTCAACTTCAAGTATCATTACCTTTCTTAAGTTAAAAGACATTTGATGGTTTAAGTGAAAACCACCTAAGAGATGTGAAAACCATGGTTGCAAAACCATGTGACTTTTGGGAAAAGTGTAGATGGTAGTGGTTTAGGATATTTTAAAATATAATAATTAAATAATTAAATAAAATAATAATTTTAATAATTAAATAATTATTGTATTATTTCCAGAAATTATTAAATAATCGAGAATTAATTATTAATTAAAATTAAATTATTTATTAATTAAATATTTAATAAATAAATATTAATTGTTAAATAATTATTAAATAATTAATAATTATTTAAATAATAATTAAATGTTCAAGAAGCATAATTTGAAATTTCTGCTTTGATGTAAAGAGAATAAATGGTCCTTGTAAATAAGCAAGTATGTATCATATGTAGGCCAACCTTATAATAAGAAATAAGTGAGAGAACATGATGAATGCAACTGAGTGTTTCATAATGAGCATGTGTGGCCAAGAATAATTCTTACAAAGATTTAATAATAATGATTAAGTTGATGTTGGTCGTGCATACAAACATATATTTGCATGTCCCGCAACTGGGTTGCAATGCTGCACGAGGATGCGAAGTGGCCGCCAGTAAAGGTGTGTGCCAGGTCCCGCAACTGGGTTACGATGCCGCACGGGGATGGGATGCCGTAGTTCTGTGACTTGGCCGCTTGCGATGGTGCGTGTCATGTGTCTCGCACTGGGTTGCAATGATACAGATCTACAAAGTGACCTCCTGTGATGGTGAGTGTCAGGTCCCGCATTGGGTTGCGATGCCGCATTGGGATGCGATGCCGCTGTGATTTGCGAAGTGGCCTCCTGTGATGGTGTGTCAGGTCCCGCACTGGGTTGCGATACCGTAATGGAATGCGATGATTTTGGGCCCGATATGCATTGCACTTACAAGCATGAGTCTTTATTAAAGTTGAGCATGCATCACATAGGTGTCTAGGATTGTCTTGATCTTTCTGATTTACTGTATTGTTTGTGTTGATGTGCTCGATATCTATGTGAACCTTGTTTGTGATTGATGGTGTGCGAGTGAGGACAAAGCATTTCTGTATGCAGGCTCCTGTCCTTTTGGGAAATTGGGGATTTATCACCCCCTGCTTTTCTGTTTCCTTCCTCTCTTCTCTCTTTTCTTAGACAAGCATCCACATGGACATAGAACCCGAGGAACGGGTGGAGGTAAACCTACTGATGGGCTAGTGGGAGATCAACCACGACACTAGGGTGTTCACCTTTTGAGGGCTTGTGGATCTTTGAGTCACTTGCTGCGAGGGAGCAAGGTATGCTCCGTTTAGGATGACCGGATGGATGAGGGTTAATATCCACATAGGTGATGATGAGGAAGATGGTGAGGTCCAAGCTGTTGCAACCGAACCACCACAAAAAGAAGATCGGGTCCATGCCGTTTAGTCGATTTCATGTTTTGTATGAGGATTTGTTTCCTCGAATTTCTTTGTTCTATTTTATTTTTGCAGCAGATATGGAACCTTGTTTATGTTTATTTCTAGAATTTTTGATGGCTCCAAAACTTATATGACCTTAACTTTTTAAGGGAGACATGTGGGACCTTATTTTGAACCATTTATTGCGTGTATGTTTTTAATTTTCCACATTTTCGATCTTTTTATTTATTGCATCCGACTAGGTTAATCGTGAATAAAAAAATAATAATAATAAAATGATTAAATATAATGGATCAGATTTGGGGCCCCCATAGAACCTAGCGGTGAACGTCCTGTTGTTGGCACTGCCACGATCCTCTCACGGCGGAGTAATGGTACTGGTTTTGCCGGCTAGCGAGGAGGATTGTTGAGAACCATGGTGGAAAGTAGCCGACCACAAAGTCGAATTGCATGATTTGTGATATAAGATTTATGGTTTGTTCGACCTTGATTGGAAAAGGTACGAGAGGATCCATAAATTTCGCATCCTCTTTTTCACTGACGCCATTCTTCCTTCGTCGCATGTCGCGGGGGGGATCCAGGGCCATCCTGCTGTGTGTTGCAGAACAGTCAGTCAAGGTAGTAGTCACGATTAGAAATCTGCATAACAGAGGAGGAGGGGGAGTTAACCTACATGTTGGTTGTGAGAAAAGGCGGTGGCCGTGGTGTGTTCACCGTGAACGGCACGACGATAATGTAACACCCTGCTTTTTATATATGTTGTATTATCGGTAAAAATATATGTGTTTATATTTTTATCCGAGACCTAGAAAATGATTTTGGAGAAAACAAAATCATATCTAGAACCTACTCTATGGTAGGAAGCTATGGTTAAAATTTGGGTTTAAAATTCAGACGAAAACTGGGCTGCATTTTCACTGACAGTAAGATTTTACTGATCAGAAAACCTAATTTTGACCCGAGAACGAAACAATTTAGTTTTATATGATATTTTCAATGATATAGGCTATTTTTAAATTCTTGATCAAAAATATATTACTATATTTTATTCGGGAGAAGTTTTGAAGTAAATCGTGTAAGAAAACCTAAATCGGGAAAATGGCGGAGTCGAAAACGGAACTGCAGAGATAGAACCGGACACCTGATGACGGAGTCACATTGCCACTAGGGGTGGTGAGCCATGGGGTGAGTCACCACCATGACTCACCAAGGCAATGATGACAACTTACTAAATATCTAGATATTTGTGGTGGAAATGTCCAAATTGCCCTTAAGTTTCCATTAAATTCCTTCTATGTCTCAATGACACATCCTCTCCCCTCAAACACTCAATTTACACGGCCAAAACACCCCCACACTGAGCCAATTTCGTGCAGCCCTCTCCCCTTCTTCATCACTTGATCCATTTCATTCATTCACTTCATCAAAGTCTCTAAGTTATTTCTCTAAAAAACATAAGAGTTCATTAGTTCAAAGCTTGCATCTTGGATAATTTTTCTTCATTTCAAAGTGAGGATCCTATTCCTCATATCCTTGGATCTCTTTATCATTCACCATCTCGGATCAGAGGAGAAGAATTGAGAGAGAATTCTCAATGGTTACAAGAAGCCATTGTTGGAAGCTTTGAATCATGGTTGGAGCAGTCGCAGTGATAGCATTGCCAAACACTCTTCAACCATTTGATTGTTCTCAAATTTTATAAGAAGGTTTGCGACTTGTGGTTATTCATATACAACAGTCATAATTGTGAACAAACCTCCAGAGTACGAGATATTCAGTTCGGACAGTGGACATAAAGCGTAAGAAACTCAACCCGTATACCATCTAACCTGTCACCATAGAACTTCCATATGAGATTCGTTTACCGTTGGATTGGGCTGAAACTTTGTGAGAATATTTAGGAATGATCGTTCTTCCTTGTCACCGTTCAGTTTTGTAATTAAAGGTCTTTATCAGGAGATATGGAGCTCTTGCAGTACCCCTATTTTTAGTAGCTTTTCCCTAGGATTCTTGAGCTCACTTTTGAATCCAGCTTTCCCTAAGCCCAGCCGTGGTTCTCATAATTTTTTCCATCCATTTTGTCTTTTAATTAAAATAGATTTATTGATTGGTACCTTATTGTTGATTCGGTTGGTATTTCTTTGTTTCTGGCGAATTGTGATACCCGTACTTTTAATCGGGACGGAAAACGGAATGAGGGATGTGTTGGTATGGATACTGGCAGATTTGTGGACCTTATGGGAAAGTGTGCCGAGGTTCGTGTCATTAGCACGGATGCATTCGGAGTTGGTACGGGAAAGCGATTACGTTGATAAGGTGGGAGAAAGAATCATCATGTCGTCGGAATGGATTAGTAGTATATATTATAATTATGGTGTAGGGCGACCTAAACCCTACTAGTGGTCGAGTAATCGACAAGACTAAAATCACATTGGTGACTATCCCTTAATACCAATGATGATTTGGGGATTGTAGGTTTATTGCCGTCAGGATAATTTTAGAATATTTGAGGATGTCTGATTTTATTACTATTGAACTGTTTGTGATGCGCTGGTTGTGGTAATCTACTTTATGTGTAGTTTTGTGTTACCTGAATATTTTATTATTATTTTACTATGTATAATATGATTTGTCTTATACTCTGAATTATATGTTACTGTATGCTTAGTTGACATCTAGGCAATGATTTATGTTGTTTGGGAGATATGTATGCGGGTGAGAGAATGAATGTGAATTAGAGGTGCCTAGCCTAATTAAATTATTTTATAGATGAGATGTGATTTGGAATGTGTGTTGAGACTATGATGGAAGGTTGAGGCACTAGGCTGTAACCGATGCGAGTCAGGTAGCTTCATATATATGCATTGTTGTTCACAACCGCGTGTCAGGGACACGTGAGGTCCGAAGTTCTAGTGGGACCATCCCAACTTAGATTTAGGCTGTGCAGCTATAGTGTCGTTGTTATTCATGGGCACCCTTGAGTGTGAACGAAGGTGTGCACAGGATGAACTATGCAGCTATAGTGTCATTGATATTCATGAGCATCCTCGAGATTGAACGAGAGTGTGCACCGGTATTTGGGGACGCGTCGCTTGGTCGACTGACTAACATCCCTCAACGGGCAAGGGATGTGTGAAAGGATTGGTGGTGGCCACGTTAGCTTAAAGGTTTAGTTGCATGAGATTGAGGGTAGAGGAAGATATTGTGATTTAAGGATGATTGTTAGTTATGTGAGATTGGTAGAGTTTAGAGAGTATGGCCAGTGCGTCTTGTGAGACGTTTTATTTTCCACTGATTATAGCAGTTTGTATAAGTATGTACCTGGAAGGGATCCTACTGATAGGATACCCTAAACAGTGTTTTGTATTATGATGGTTATATATATATATATATATATGTATGATATCATTATGGTGTGGTGTGTTAACTTTCTGAAGTTGGATGTGTTTATAATTGAGTTTTTAATATTTTCGTATTTTCGGGTTACGTTTAACGTTAAGCACGCGAGTAAGTTTAAATAAATAATTACTGGCACAACAGGGTGTCTTAATGGCACTGAAGCACGGACGAAGAAGAGAGAGTGAACGAGACCTGGGAGAGAGTGTAACGTGGCAGGTTGGCTGGCCGTGAACGGCGGCGATTCACCATCCATTGAGGCGAGATGCAGGGTGCGATTTTGTTGCAGGCGGTGGTGAGGAACACAACATATGACCATGATGGAGAAGATCAGGAAACTTGGTTTTTTAAGTTTTATTTTAATATTTAAATATTTTAAAGTGTCTGATTTTTTTAGACCATTAGATATATAAGTTGGACGGTCCAGATCAAGTTGCTTGAGAGGGGTCGGAGACACTTGGATGGAAAGAATCCAAATTCTCTCCGGGTTTTGTTTTCTTTGAGAAAATATTTTTTTTATTTTTTTTATTGATAATTAAAAATATATCATCTTATTTATTTTGTTTTTGTGTTTTCAGATAATTATATAGAATATAGTGAAAATAATATAACAATAAATTCATTGTTGTTTTCACAAATCTTCGAGAATAGAAATTAAAATAAGAATAAGGTGGTATTTTTGTAATTATTAATGAAAATAAAAATATGAATCATTTTTCTCAAATAAAAAAATGGCCTAATGTTTTATAAATAAGTAACATTCTCCTATTTAAATTTCAAAACCATAACTTGACTTCGAAATGACCGAAAGATGAGAGAATAAAAAGACAAAAACCAACCATGGGTTGGTCAGGTGCTAAGCATCTTGACCTCACAAGGAGGTGGACGCAAGTTCTAATCTTGGTGAAGACACACTAGTCTCGAGGTTACAGAAACCAAGGATTAGTCCCATAGCTAGTCCATAGGGCTGAATCTTGTGGGAATACCCCGGGATTTTATTGGAGAGTCAAATGTCCTAATTACGGTGGTTCATAAAAAAAAGAACAAAAATGATTCATGAATCACATGATCATATCCCCTAAACCCTATGTCTAACAGACATTGTCTCATTCACGAGCTCCTTCGGGTGATTGATCGTTTGTTTCTGTCTATAGCTTTTCCTTTCATGTTTTTTTTTTGTAAACTTTTTGTTTACATATTTGAGTAGCTTTTGAGATAGCTTTTGGGCTATATTTTGCATGAATTTCAAGTCTGCTACTCATTGCACATCTTCATTTTCTCACTTTTTTTAATTGTTGTTACACTTCGAAGAATAGCCTCAGAAAGTGGGAATATGTGGGATTTTATTTTTGGGGATGATTGTGTATTAGTCATTGTAGATTTATTTGTGATTCTGCCTTAAATTGTTTTATATAATTACAAATAAAATTTCGCCACGTATAGAGGTGCCACGTAAGGTGTCAGTTGCAATGGAATGTAAGATGCGATGTCCTTGATCTGCCATTTAAAAACCAATGCAACTATATTCTATTATTAAAAATTAAAAATGAATGTAAATGTATAAAATGGGAGAGTTACGATTTTGGTCCCTTTTGTTTTGGCTTCAACGACTCAAGAGGGGGGGGGGGGGGTGGTGAATTGAGTTTTCAAAAAATATTTCCCTCTTAAAACTTTTTCACAAAGCTTTATAAATTAGAGTTGCGGATTAGTGTTCTCAGGATCTTTTACAAGATCAATGAAGGGTTTGTATAAAATCTTGAATAGAAGGTGATGAGGATAAGAAATATTAATTCAGAATTAATAGAGAATAGATTTGGGTTTAATAACTCAGTAATAACAAAATACAGTTTATACAGATCAAGAATAGAAATTATATTGAACTTTAAACATCAAAGTTGCAGGTTCTTGAACATAAACAGAAAGTAAAGGAGTTTGAATTTTTGGGATACCACACAACCAGATTTATCATGGTTCAGTCTCCACCACTGTGACCTACATCCAGTCCCCACTCCACCTGTGGGATTTCACACACTAACACACAAGCTTTACCAGGTAGCTTGAAAAACCTTCACACCACAGAGCACTCCTTCACCTCGAGATACCACACTCTTGTGAAGAGCCTCAATGTTCAACCTTGGGGATACCTCACCCTAATCACTCAGAGAGACTCCCTCTCTCTTTACAATCAAAAGTAAAAACAAAAGTTGATTCCTAACTCTCAATAGTCAGATAAACAAATTGAAGCACTTTGAGTATTGAAACACTCTTTTCTCAGTAAGCTCAATAAGGTTGATGAATGATTTTCACAATTGATTTCTCAAAACAATTTCGTAAAAATGTGATATGTTATGATATTCGTATATGTTGTTTAAGTGTTCCTTTGATCCCTCTTTATATAGAAAACAAGTTATAGTCGTTGGGATCAATAAAAACAGATTTGGATCTGATTAACAAAATCGGTTTTCTTGATTTTGGTTCTTGAAATAAGATTCTGATTGTTATTGTAGAATTCGCGTCCATAAAATAACCGAGTCCATTTGAAGAAAATAGCCACGTCCATTTGGAAAAAATAGCCAAGTCCATCTGAAGAAAATACCCGCGTCCATTTTGAAAAAAATAGCCGCGTCCATTTGCCACATCAGCAGACGGGAGTACTAACACAAAGTAATTGGACGTGCTCCGACTAGTAGACGAGCTCCATATGCCATGTCAAATGACGGAGCTTCTCATTAAGATCTTAGCAAGTCCAAATACTTGTGTGGACGAGCACTTTTGTCACCTTAGTGGACGAGCACTTTTATCACTTCAGTGGATTTGTGCTTGTGTCACTTTAGTGGACATGTGCTTGTATCACTTTAGTGGACGTGAGTTTATGTCATTTTAGTAGACGTGAGCTTCTATCACTTTCTTGGACGCTAGTTTTTACTATTCCCAGTGTTGGACGAGCGCTTTGAAATCTTATTTCAAAAATCATTTTCATTTACGAAAACTTATTCCTTTTAATGCAGGTTATGAAAAATGATTTTCTTTCATGCATCTTTTCAAATTGAGATTATTTGTGAATAAGAGATTTCATCTCTTACAAATCATCTAAGACTTAACACTAATTTCTTCGTTAAGCTCTTGTCTTGATGATTCCTTGATCTTCGTCCTTGCTCTTTGATTCCTCCAAGTTCTTCCTTGAATATTCTCCTTTGATTGCTCACTGAACTTGTTGAATATTGCTTGATACCTGTCTTTACAATTTGACACTAAAAACACTTGCATACATATTAAGTTGTGTTTGTCATATATCAAAATCTCTATGTCATTGAGTTTAACAATCTCCCCATTCTTGATTATGACAAACCTTTTAATAAACTATCAGATCAGAGTATAAGTGTAGCAGACGCTAAGTGTTTTTGACAGATTTATATCATGGTATCAAAGCAGTCAGAGCAGAAGTATATCAGAGAAAAAAATATATTATCATAGCAGTATTTGATTTACTCCCGATTAATCATGTAAGCTTTTAAGCTCCCCCTCAACATATGCATGTATAATTCGTTTTCTCTATATCATACTTTTTTTTTCATGTATAATTTGTTATTATCCATTTCTCTATATCATAACTTTTCTCCCCCTTTTGGCATTATAAAAAAGGTAAAGAAAAGAAACATTCGAAGCAATAGAGAAGGTAAGCACTTAATCATTCAAACATAACATTTAAAATTGTTCATGATAGAGGGATATGTCCAGGGGCAAATCAAAAAGATGCATCCAACTCGCATAGATATCCCAAAGCTCTCTTATGATCATTCATAGATATTCCAAATCAAATCATACAAGAATCAGAGCATATTTATACGGAGATACAATCATATAATCAATTTCCTTAGAGATTAGATATAGGATTGATCGATTACGCCCAATTCTCTTCTAATGAAAAAGAAGCTTTCCTTGTTCAAGGGCTTGGTAAAGATATCAGCAAGTTGCTTCGTTGTATCAACATATTCAATCTCAATTTCTCTTCTTTGTATATGGTCTCTAATGAAATGATGTCAGATTTCTATGTGTTTAGTTCTAGAGTGCATTATGGGATTCTTAGTTAAGTTAATTGCACTCGTATTGTCACATCTAATAGGAACTTGGTTTAGTTGCACACCACAATCAACTAATTGTTGTTTCATCCATAAAACCTGTGCACAACAGCTACCGGCTGCTACATATTCAACCTCTGCAGTGGATAAAGCCACACTGGATTGTTTCTTACTGAACCATGATACTAATGAGTTTCCTACTAAATGGAAAGTTCCACTAGTACTCTTTCTGTCTAGTTTACAACCAACAAAATCAGAGTTTGAATAGCTAATTCAAGTACATGTAGCACCTTTGGGATACCATAATCCCATGTCTTTTGTTCCTAACAGATACTTAATTATCCTTTTAACTGTTGTTAAGTGTGATTCTTTTGGATTTGCTTGATACCTAGCACACATGCATACGCTAAACATGATATATGGCCTACTAGCAGTAAGATAAAGTAGTGAGTCTATCATACCTCTGAATTTAGAAACATCAATAGGTTTACCTTGCTCATCCTTGTCTAGATAACAAGAGGTACTCATTGGAGTAGCCATCTCCTTAGCTTTTTACATGTCAAACTTCTTGATTAACTCATTGCAGTACTTGGTTTGGCTAACAAAGATTCCATTTTCAGTTTGCTTTATTTGTAGTCCAAGGAAAAAGTTCAGCTCACCCATCATTGACATTTCAAACTCACTCTGCATAAGACTTGTAAACTCATTGCACAACTTCTCATTAGTAGCACCAAAAATTATATCATCCACATATATTTGTACAAGTAAAATGTTGTGTGCCTTTTTCTTAGTGAACAAAGTTGTGTCAACTTTACCTCTTTTAAATCCTTTTTCAATGAGAAAATTACTTAACCTTTCATACCAAGCTTTAGGAGCTTGCTTTAAGCCATATAGTGCTTTATACAATTTATAAACATGGTTAGGCAATTCATTATTCTCAAAACCAGGTGGTTGACCAACATAAAATTCCTCTTGTATAAATCCATTTAAGAAAGCACTCTTATACAATTTAAATCCCATTATGAAAGCATAAGCAAGTAGCATTCTTATATCTTCTAATCTTGCTATTGGTGCATATGTTTCATCATAATCTATGCCTTCTTCTTGGTTATACTCTTTGGCTACCAATCTAGCCTTGTTTCTTACAATTATACCATTTTTATCTAGTTTTTTCCTAAAAGCCCATTTTGTACCTATTATTTGACAGTTCTTGAGTTTAGGCACTAGTTTCCAGACTTGGTTTCTTTCAAACTGGTTTAACTCATCTTGCATAGCCATCATCCAGTGTTCATCAATTATAGCATCATCTATGTTCTTAGGTTCTACTTGAGACACAAATGCCATATGATAATTCCAAGATAGATCAAATAACTTTTATAGAACAATGTAGACATATTATACAATGATATATAAGTCAACACAAAGATTCACAATCATTCATTAATAATGATAATCAGAAAATATATTCAATTAGTATTCTTTCTTTATTGTTACCCATTTTGTGTTCGGTGAAGGCTCTATGTCAAGATTCCATTTTTGCTCTTGACCTTCCACCACACCTACAAAACAGAATTTTATGTTTTTGCTATAGGTACCCAAATATGTTAGGGTACTTTTAAGTTAGTTGCAGCAATAGTTCCTTTAGGAACCCATATATACTTAGACTCATTATAAGCAGATTTTCTGTGATGACATGTAGAAGCTGTGTGACCTTTTCTAGCACAAAAATTGCATTTAACAAATGGTGTGTTTGATGTCATAGGTGTGGCAACAAATTTCTTGTAAGATTTCTCATGTATCTTAGGTTTATAGCCTATTCCAGCCTTATTATAAACACATTTTTGTTGTCCTAACAATGCATCCGAATTATCTCTACCATTTGTGAATCTTGCTAGGTCATTTTTCAATTTTTCAACCTCTTTAATCAATGTACAACTCAATGCATTCAATATTTCTTTATCACTAGTAATTCTAGATAGATCACCATTCAAATGATTTATATGTTTCTCCAACTTAGGACATTTATCACATATAGGTGCATCTAAAACAGTAGCTAGTTTTTCTTTTAAAGCACAATTTTCTATTTTTAATTGATCTACCTCTTTGTTTAAAACAGAAGTTTTCTCCTCTAAGCATGTGATAGTTTTCTTAGACTTATTTAGCAGTCTAGCAAGTCTAATGGATTCTTTATGAAGTTCTTCAAAAGCATTTTGCAATTCATCATAAGAAGGTTGATAATCAGAACTTACTTCACCTTCTGAATCACTGTCATTTCTGGCCATCAAGCACAAGTTTGCCTCCTCAGATTTAGATTCTTCAGTGGAATCTAGATCATTATCATCCCAAGCAATGTAGGCCTTTCTTGGCTTTCTCCACTCCTTGCCCTTTGAGTCAATTTTTTCAGTTTTGTCCTTCTTTTGCAGCTTTGGACAAACAAGCTTCATGTGACCAATCTTTCCACATTCAAAGCATGTGATGTTGTTGGAAGAGTTGTCACCTTTGCTGAAGTTTCTTTTTGGAAAAGTGGATGAATTTCTTTTGAAGTTTCCTTTCTTCTTTAGGCAGTTCTTGAACTTTCTAACTAGCAATCCCATCTCTTCTTCAGATTGTGCTTCTTGTGATGAATCATCATCATCACTGTCTTCTGCTTCTTTGACTTGTGATTTCAGAGCCAATCCCTTCTTTCTTTTATCAGTTTCTTCACTCTCATTTAGTCTGTTCAACTCCGATTCATGTTTTTCTAATTTTCCAAACAATGTGGCAATGGTCATTGATGAGAGATCTCTGGATTCTGAGATTGCAGTGACTTTAGGCTGCCATTCTCTGCTCAAGCATCTCATGACTTTGTTAATTTGATCCTTATTTGAGATTGTCTTTCCAAGACCAGCCAATTGATTTACGATGTGTGTGAATCTCTTTTGCATTTCAGTCATAGGTCTCCTCTGAACAGCTCATACTCATGTGTGAGGGTGTTCATTCTTGCTCTTTTGACATATGAGGTTCCTTCATGTGTTACTTGCAATGTATCCCACATCTCCTTTGCTGATTTGTAATTTGAAACCCTGAAAAACTCATCACGGCTTAAAGTAGATGTTATAATATTCTTAGCATGTGCATTATATTGAATTCTTTTCTTATCATCCTCATTCCATTTAGTTTTAGGCTTATTTCTTGGAGCACCATTAGCATCTACAGTAGAGGGGACAAATGGTCCATTTTCTACTGCATCCCATATGTCAACACCTGTTACCTCAAGAAAGATTACCATTCTTTCCTTCTAATAGATATACTCAGATCCATTGAAGGCAGGCGGGCGTGCAAGGGAAGCCCCTTCATTTAAACAGTCATTGTAAGCCATTCTCTTATATTATTCCAGTGTTGGATGAGCGCTTATATTATTCCAGTGTTGGACGAGCACTTTGAAATCTTATTTCAAAAATCATTTTCATTTATGAAAACTTATTCCTTTTAATTCAGGTTATGAAAAATGATTTTCTTTCATGCATCTTTTCAAATTGAGATTATTTGTGAATAAGAGATTTCTTCTCTTACAAATCATCTAAGACTTAACACTAATTTCTTCGTTAAGCTCTTGTCTTGATGATTCCTTGATCTTTGTCCTTGCTCTTTGATTCCTCCAAGTTCTTCCTTGAATATTGTCCTTTGATTTCTCACTGAACTTGTTGAATATTGCTTGATACCTGTCTTTACAATTTGACACTAAAAACACTTGCATACACATTAAGTTATATTTGTCATATATCAAAATCTCTAAGTCATTGAGTTTAACAGTCCCTACCTTTTTTTCTCGTTGGTTTCACCCATATAAGTTTCATAATTTTGATTTTAATCTCCATTAGTACCTATTCGTTAAGTGCTGACGTGGCACACCGTGTGCCACATCAACACTACCACATAGGCTAATTTAATAATTTTTCATGGCACATAGAATTACATAAATGAAGTTTTTAGTACCTGCAAAGTGCTTGAGTTTTGGATTTGATCCTTACAGTTTTTTTTTCATTGGCTTTGGTCCTTGCAAATTCTAGAACGTTGGTTTTAGTCCTTGTCGTTAGTGTTCACCCGTTAAGTGCTGACGTTGCTAACGGAACCTCATGTTATGACCCAATTTTCGTAGCCATGACCGGTCGAAAGTAAAAGTCTACCATTTCCTTTTCGCAGCCTCACAAGCATACATAAATTCGTTTCAACCAAAGTAAAAGATTACATTCATAAACAACATAAGGAATATAATACACCAGAGTGACTAAAACACAAGAAAATTTACAATGTCCTGCTCAACTAAAAATGGCTAAACTTAGGATACAACTCTTCAAACCATCTGGATGACATCTAAGGCTCCCGATAGCTTCGTAGTTACCTGTAGCTGTAGTTTTAAACGTGAGGTGAGTCCACCGACTCAGTGCGGGAGTTTTCCACCAAACACAAGCAATCACACAATGTTGAAGGTGAAATAAAGTCACAAATGCAAGTAAACACTAGATAAAACAAATAGATAATCATTTTTGTTGTGAATTCAGCTCTATGTTGCAGCTGATTAGTTGAACAGAGATGTTCACACACACACACACAAAAATAGAATTTCAGAAAAATAGAAGAACACACAAGGGAATTATTATGGTTCAGGATCAATGATAAAATCCCTACGTCCACACTGAGTCGATTTTATTCCTCTCTGATCAGCAATAGTTCATGACTTCCAGGAAGAACTACTACACTCTCCCTCTTGCACTCAATTTCAGTGATCATGTATTTCCCAAAATCCACTCACCTATACAATAGCTAAGACTTTATATATCCTATCAAATCTAGTTACAAGATTTGATGCAGAGCAGTTACAAATAACAAACTGATGTAACTAACAAAAACTAACTAATTGAAACAGTTATCACATAGCTATTACAGATACACCCGTGTATTACACCTATGTAAGCGGTCAAGCTACATCCATTAACAAGCTTGAGTTCTATTTTAGTGTGTGTGAGTGAACATCTCTGTTCAACTAATCAGCTGCAACATAGAGTTGAATTCACAACAATTGGCATCAAGAGCTAAGTTTGGAGGGCATTTCCGCGATGGACACATCCAAGTTATATATAGAGAAGTTCACTGGTGAAAACGACTGCAGTCTTTGGAGACTTAAGATGAAATCTCTTCTTGTCCACTAAGGTCTTGAAGATGCATTGGGAGGCATTGCAAAGCTTCCAAAATTTCTCACTGAAAAGGGGGAAAATGATATTCTTAGCAAGGCTCATAGCACCATCATTGTTTCTTTGTTTACAAAAGCAGTTCTTGATCTAAAGAATGTAGATATAAAAATTGATGATGAGAGATCAAGCAATTATGATACTTAGTTCCCTTCCCCCATGATATGATAATTTGGTTGATACTATGATGTATGGAAAGGAAAGTCTCACGTTAGAAGAGGTTAAAGCAACTCTCAATTCTTGGGAGATGAAAAGGAGAATCACTGAGAATAAAGGTGATGGTGGAGATGCTAAAGGGCTATTTGCTAGGGGAAGGTCTGAGAAAAGAGACAGAAAGGGAAAGAATAGACAGAGATCAAAGTCAGAGGGCAAGAAGAATTGCTATTATTGCTACAAAGATGAACACTATAGAAAAGAGTGCCCTGAAAGGAAACGAAAGAATGGTGCAAAACACAAAGATGTAGATGATGTGGCCTAGCTTGTATATCCAAATCTGATTCAACTAAGCTTTGGCATTATAGATTAGGCCATGTGAGTGAAAGAGGGTTAGAAGAGATGCATAAGCAAGGTTTAATTGGTGTTCGAAAAGTTAGACTTTTGTGAGCATTTTATTTATGGTAAACAAAAGAGAGTTAAGTTTCATAATGCTACTCATACAACCAATGGCATTTTGGATTATGTGCATTATGATGTATGGGGGCCAACAAAGGTACCTTCATTAGGTGGAGCTAGGTATTTCATAACCTTCATTGATGATTGGTCAAGGAAGATATGGATTTACCTATTAAAACACAAAATCAGGCCTTCAAATGCTTCAAACAGTGGAAAACATTGGTTAAGAATCAAATAGGAAGATGTGTGAAGGTGCTGAGAACAGACAATGGACTAGAATATTTCAATGAGGAGTTCAATGAATTCTGCAAGGACAATGGTATCAAAAGTTATAAAATAGTAAGATTAACCTGTTAGCAAAATGGTCTTGCTGAAAGAATGAACATGACCATTTTGGAGAGGGCGAGATGCATGTTGTCACACTCAAAACTGAGCAAGAGTTTTTGGGGGGAGGCTGTCAGTATAGCATGCTATTTGATCAATAGATATCCTGCTGCTGCAATTGGTTTTAAGACACCAGAAGAGAGATGGATAGGCAAGGCTCAAAACAATGAGAACTTGAAGCATTTTGGATGCATTGTATACATTCATACCAATGATGGAAAGCTTGAACCTAGAGATAAGAAGGGAATATTATTAGGCTATCCAGAAGGAGTGAAAGGATACAAGGTGTGGTTGGTGAATCCTTCAGGTCCAAGGACTATAATAAGTAGAGATGCGGTTTTCAGAGAGGAAGACATGTTGAAAGATGATAAGGAAATTGCACAAATAGATTCACAATAGGTGCACGATGATCATGGAGTTCAATTGGAGGTGGAGAAACCTGCAGAAAATTCAAACTCTGTAGAAGACTCAGCTGCTGAACCTCATCACGAACATACAGATTCACATGTTCTTGAAGAACCTGAAACCTCTTATAATTTGGTCAGGGACAAAGATAGGAGACAGATCAAACCACCACAGAGATTTGGCTATGCAGATATCAAAGCATATGCCTTGAATATAGAAGCTGATGATCAAGGATCAGATCCTATTTCCTACAAAGATGCAATGTCCAGGACAGACAGTGAGCATTGGAAGCAAGCTATGATAGAGGAAATCATTTCTCTGATGAAAAATGACACTTGGGAACTTGTTGAAAAACCTGAAAAACAAAATATTGTTGGATGTGTGACACCCTCTACCCCGCATATTAATATAAAACATTTACGTGAAAGAGGTAATATAAAAACATGCATTTATTTCATTAAAATAAAAAACTGGATAGAAAGTACCACATTGTAACATCTCAACACGGAAAGAAACATTGTTTTAAAAATAAATAAAACATAAGCAATAACATCAAAACATAAACCTAACCCAACCCCGATGTCACATATAGAGCTGGTATAACCGTTCTGGAATAAAATCCTCGGAATACAATGAAACTGAAATCAAACTATAACTACTAAAACTACTAAACATCCTACTAGAGTCGCGGCTCCTCAAAGTCACTCCCCCGCTGGCTGCTCACCGTCCTCTGCATAAAGTGATACATGCCAACAACAGAAAAAGAGAAACGAGGAGTAAGAAAACATGTAAACACATCGACGTGGAAGTAGTAAGAAAGATGAACATACATCATAACATGGCATAGGAATATACAATGTATAACATCAACATATATATAATCACACCAACATGCTATCTCAACCAACATATGCTATGTGGCTCAATACTACTCCGCTACTCCATTATGCATGTGGACCTGTTACCTTACAAACAGTTGTCTTTAAGCTTGTACAAGTATACACAATCACAACAAGTAGTATAGAAAGTGAGTCAGATATCGTTCCCATGAGGATTATAATGCTGTAGAAAAATTCCAATTTAGACTATATGCTCTAGCAGTTAGGTTGGTAACAAAAATTTGGTGTGTGTGAAAAATAATTGTAATTTAAACTTGAGAAAGTTAAAGCTTAAGGAAATGAGATTTAAAAGAAATGAGTTGTCAAATATAGTAAAAATAGCTCTAGGTATGCTCTTTCATAAATCATGCTTAGCCTATATTATGCTCTGCCTATGCTCTAGCATTAACTGCAGGAAGTAAAGATGTGTTTTCTAACACTTAAGGAGGTTCATTAATAATGGTGCTCGAATTCGCAAGTGAACGGCTTCGTCGTCAGGTAATAAAAAGATTGAACACACAGACCGTGATCTTAAATAACTACCAATTATTAAATCAATTAAAATGGACTAGAAAAAGATTTGGTTTTTAAAAGATTAACTAACAATATCAAATATCTAAAACACAATCAAACAAAATAGCAATCAAATCAAATCTGGGGGTTTTCAAATCAAGAGATATTTCCAGGAATTGGGTTACCAACAAGACTGCTCATGTTACTAAATTGACTACCCCTCTTATTAATTATCGAAATTTACTTTGAAGATGAATTTATCCTAAATAAGTTAATGTTCCCTCCCGGGATACAAGAACCGTTCCCGATTAAACCAACCCCTACTCTCGTGGTAATTGAATTTAAATCGAACCCTTTAAGCTTTGTGACAATTCAGTGAACCCTCGAAGGACCGCTTCTAACTCTCGTGATTTAAGTCCTAAGTTCAATCCCTATAGATCCAATACCTAAGTTCACCGCTAGGTTCCTCCTTAGAGTATCTATGACATGCAAATACGTGCGCACCATATTCACAAGCAATTCATGCAATAGGAATCAAATCGAAAGCAAATTGAAATTAACAATAAGTAAAACGTCAATTCATCACATAAAACGAGTTTTGGGCATAGCCCCAATCCCTAGAAATAAAAACAACTACTTAAGCATTGCCATGTTCATAGCAAGCTTGATTAACAAAAGCATAAAAGAAAACCTAAGAGGAGAGAAGAAATTGGAGAAGAAGAGAAATCCTAATTTTTGCCTAAGGTAGCAGCCCCAGTCCCTCTATTTTTTAGCCTAATTGCTCTATTTATAGAGTAGGGTAACTTGAATCCCAAGCAATTACAAAATCAGATCAAATCAGGTTTTAAAATTCCAGATATTACGCGTCACGACCGTGATGCCTGTCAAGGTCAGACCGTGACAGATTATGTATTGGAAAACTTGGTACTGATGGCCTGTCACGACCGTGATGGCCATCATGGCCTGGCCGTGACAGGTTTTGACTTTTTCGTTCTTTTCTTTTCAGCCTTGCTCGATCATGACCGTGATGGCTGTCACGGCTAGGCCGTGATGGACTCTGTTTGGCTCATTTTTCTTACTTTTCAAGCTACATCCTCATGCAAGCTCCATCATGGTTGATCTTGAACATTTTAATCTTCAATTCCTGCACAACAACACCACAAAACCGCCTTACCCGTTCCAAGGTAAAAACTAACAAAAATCAAATTAAAAATGCCTAAACTACATGAAAATGCATGCAATACGATAAAGAAATATGAGGTATAATCACACTTATCAAACTACCCCAAGCTTAAGATTTTGCTTGTCCTTAAGCAATAACCAAGGCTAGACAAGATAAACAATCAGAGCATGGACAGTGAACCAAGAACCTGAGTAATAAATCCAAGTAACAGGAATATCCAATAAGAAGCCAAGAGACAATCAATTTCAAGTACAATTAGGAGCTTAGGTTCCCTAAACTCATACCTCTCACTAATTCAGGCACTCTTCTCACCTCACTCAAGTGTTTAGGGACATTTGACAATTCACTCAATTTCCTCAAGGAAGGTTCCCTACCATAAGCTTTACTATTAACCAAATCTCTACTTTATTAATGAAAACACATAAGAATCAAGAGGTCTTTTATTTTGGCTGTAATGGGGCCATGGGATTAATTGTTAGGTGGGGAAATCAAGAAAGGGAAAATTCAAGAAGGCTAAAAAAAAT
The DNA here is from genome assembly GCA_030762895.1 of Sophora flavescens. Classification (NCBI taxonomy): domain Eukaryota; kingdom Viridiplantae; phylum Streptophyta; class Magnoliopsida; order Fabales; family Fabaceae; genus Sophora; species Sophora flavescens. The sequence continues at coordinate 89,748,727 of CM061064.1, read as the reverse complement.
ATCAACCAATGCAAATCACGACAACCTTTTAAAATACCTTTTTGGGCTTTAATTCACTTTTCCACCTTTCTTTCTTTCCTCTTTTTTATTTTTATTTTTTTACTTCTCACTTTCTTTTTCTCATCCCCTTCTCCATTTTTTTTGTTTATTATTTTTTTTTCAATTTGGAGAAGGGGAGATTTCTAACTTAAGAGAACTATTTTTGTAACTTTTTCATCCCACAATTTATTTTTCAAACCACCTTTTTGCCCTTTTTGCAATACTTTAAAAGGTGTCATACCAAGCATCACTCATCAAAATAAATCAAGGTACCAAGAAAAGCATTTTATTCTATTAGGCTCAAAATTGGGCAACCATGGGGTGGCATTTAATCAGTCAAAGCTCAGAAGGCCAGAAAAATACCTAGTGCCTCAATCATTTTCAAATATGTTTTCCAAAAAAAAAATTTAAGTTTCAAAATGGTTTCAAGTCAAGTTCTAGAGAATACAATCCAAGAGGAATAAAACACTCAATCACAAAGAATGGGGTAGATTTAGTGAGTACCCCTTTTAGGCTCAAAAATCTCACATTTAGTAGTTTAAAATCAATGAGAAACACAAATCTAAGGAACTACATGCTAATTATCAACTTTCAGAAGATCATCTCAAGCAATTTTATTTTTAGCCTATCACTAGAATACAAAAATTGGGTTAAAAAATTCACTGTCTCAATTCATTTGGCACAAAGTTCTCACAATTGGATGCATACTCTAAGCAAGGGGCAATCTAATCATGTGATTATGCAAAACTACACCTATATGAATGCAACATGAAAAATGCAAAAAAAAAAAATAATAAATAAAAAAAATGCAAAAATACCCCTGCCCCAAGCTTAAAAACTTACATTGTCCCCAATGTAAATAATCAAGTCGGAGGGAGGAGAAAAATGGAACAACTCACCGGGATGGTGGAGGGTGTTGGCTCAGACGCCAATCAAAGAGCTGCTGGAAGACGCGTCACAGGCATGATATACATCATGGCTAGGCCGTGATCAATTATGTCTGTTGGGCTCCATCACTTCACGCCCGTGATGGCTATCACGGCTGGGCCCTGATAAATACTGACTTCCTGCTTTTTCACATCACGCCCGTGATGGCTGTCACGGGCTGGGCGTGATGCCTTCTGTTTCCACCTTCTGGCCCATCACGACCGTGATCCTCGTCACGACTAGGCCGTGATCTCCTTTGAATTTATTTTTCCATGCCTTTTTGCTCTTCCTGCCTTCATAACCTGAAAATACTTGGAAAATCCATCAATCAGTGATCTTTCTTCTCTTAATCTTCTCAAATTATTCAAAAACAAAATTCAAAAATGAATTAAAAATGGAAAGAAAGCCTGGGTTGCCTCCTAAGAAGTGCTTATTTACGGTCTTAAGCTTAACCATACTCCCTTGGATCAACCGGGATCAGTTGGCTTGGAAGTGCAAGAACACCTATCTTCCAAGGAAGTCCATCAAAGAGCCTATTTTGTTTATATGGCCACATGCGCTTTCGCTTTGCTCCTTTCACTCTGAGTTTCATGGCCTTACTTCCTTCCGGCGAAAGTTTTAAATCCACATGTTGAGCAACTCAAACTTCATCATTATTTGGTGCATCATTTGTCATGCAAAGTTTCAAAGTTGCTTCCATGTTAAGCTCTTCCTTCACCTTTGGAGGCATTATCTCAATCCTGCACACATGACTCTCAAAAGGATGGTTGTTATATGAGTTGGTCAAATCAAAATCCACTATACCTTCCTCTACATTCAAAGAGAGCTTACCATTTTTTACATCTATTATTGCTCCAGCTGTGGCCAAGAATGGCCTTCCAAGAATGATAGGGAATTTAGAATTCCCGTTCATATCCAACACCATGAAATCGATAGGAATGAAAAATTTCCCTACCTTTATGGGAACATTCTCTAGTATGCCTAGAGGAGTTTTAGTTGAGCCCTCCGCAAATTGTAAAGAGGACTTGGATGGACTCAATTCCTTGGTTCTTAACCTCTCAAAGATGGTATGTGGCATCAAACTCTCACTAGCTCCTAAGTCACATAAGGCTTGGTCTATTTTTACTTCTCCAATTGAGCAAGCAATAGAGAAACTTCCTGGATCTTTTACTTTATGAGGCATATTAGTTTTTATCATGGCATCATGCTCCTCAATTAAGCTCTTAGTTTCTTTTTCTACTTGCTTTTTCTTGACCAACCTTTGTTGGAAAGGTATTGGGGGTTGGTAAGGTGGTGGAGGGACATACTTTGGCTCTATCTCTTCATGTTCACTCATGTCCTCCTCATATTCCACATCCTTTTCAACTACCCCAAGCTTATCATCCCTCAAGTATATAGAATTACAATGCTCATTGGGATTAACTTCGGGTTGACCTGGAAACGTACCCTTAGTTCTAGAATATGTACTAGCTTGTTGGGCAATCTGAGTTTCTAACATCTTATTATGGATGACTAAGTTATCTACCTTAGATGTTAACTCTTTTATTGCCTCATTGACTGCCCTACCTTGTTGCCTAAACTCTTCATTTTACTTTGTTTGAGTTTCAACAAAATTTTCCAAAAGAGACTCAAGTTTAGACTTTTGTACCTGAGGATACCCCGATGCGGGTTTCCTATTACCTTGGCCTTCCTGGAATTTGTAGTTCAACGTGTTGTTGTAGTTCCCGTAGGAGAGATAAGGATTATTCTTCCTCACTTGGTTGTAAGGATTTGGAGGAGCATAGTTTGGCAACTTCGGGTTCGTGTCATAGAAGTTGTGACAAGAGTTCACTTGTTCCCCCGAAACACCGGATCCAAGAGCAATACCATGTGGGCACTCCATTATGTCATGTCCCTGCATTCCACAAATCTCACAAACAACATCAATAGCACCTATTGAACTCACATTAGCCTTTTCAAGCTTATCAAAGCGTTTATTCAGTGAGTCAATTTTAGACATAATTAGATCAGTGCTATTCATTTCAAACTTACCCACCAAAAGCTTTCTCGGGTTATTACCTCTTTCCAAACCCCATTGGTGATAGTTGGTGGCTACGTTTTCAATGATATTGAATGCTTCAGTCAGAGGTCTATTCATAAAGGCTCCACCACCTGCGGAGTCAAGTGACACCTTCGAAGAGTAATCCAATCCGTTGTAGAAGGTATGCACTAACAACCACCTCTCGAGCCCATGATGTGGGCAAGACTCCAACAATCCTTTGTAACGGTCCCAAGCTTTAGGATAAGCATTCTCCATCCTTTTGGAAGATGCCGGTGATCTGAGTTCGTAGGTAAGCAGTCTTGGATGGAGGGAAGAATTTCTCCAAGAATGCCTTCTGTAGTTGGTCCCAAGTTGACAAAGTATTAGCGGGAACTTGCTTCAACCAAGATTTTGCCTTTCTAGTCAGAGAGGAAGGGAATAACTTCAAGCGAATAGCATCAATCGGGGCACCTCGAATTCTTATTGCATCGGTGAACTCCAAGAATATCTCCACATGATCAGTCGGGTCCTCCGAGGGTAATCCTCCAAATTGATTTTTCCTAATCATGCCAATTAACAGAGGCGGTATAGTGTAGTTCTCCGCCTCAATTTCTGGCCTACCAATCCCAGTTCGCAAACCCCTAGCATTTGGGGCTGCGTAGTCCTTTAGTGGTTTGGTATCCGGTAGATTCGCCATGAGTGGAATGGGAATCAAACTCTCTCTCTCTTTGTCTTTGTAGTCTCCCACGTCTACGAAAGGTCCTTTCGATCTCGGGGTCAACTTCAACAAGATTTCCAAGACTTTGGGATCTTTGCATAAAAGAGAAAAATACCTGCAAAGAGAGATAGATACTCTAGAAAAATAAAAAAGAGAAAATTAAAAAAAAAAGGTCCAAAAAATCAATTTAAAAATTAAATTGAAATTCAAGAAAGCACAGTCCCCGGCAACGGCGCCAAAAACTTGATGGTGCTCGAATCCGCAAGTGAACAGCTTCGTCGTCAAGTAATAAAAAGATCGAACACACAGACCGTGATCTTAAATAACTACCAATTATTAAATCAATTAAAATGGACTAGAAAAATATTTGGTTTTTAAAAGATTAACTAACAATATAAAATATCTAAAAGACAATCAAACAAAATAGCAATCAAATCAAATCTGCGGGTTTTCAAATCAAGAGAGATTTCCAAGAATTGGGTTACCAACAAGACTGCTCATGTTACTAAATTGACTACCCCTCTTGTTAATTATCGAAATTTGCTTTGAAGGTGAATTTATCCTAAATAAGTTAATGTTCCCTCCCGGGATACAAGAACCGTGTCCTATTAAACCAACCCATACTCTCGTGGTAATTGAATTGAAATCGAACCCTTTAAGCTTTGTGACAATTCAGTGAACCCTCTAAGGACCGCTTCTAACTCTCGTGATTTAAGTCCTAAGTTCAATCCCTATAGATCCAATACCTAAGTTCACCGCTAGGTTCCTCCTTAGAGTATCTATGACATGCAAATAAGTGTGCACCAGATTCATAAGTAATTCATGCAATAGGAATCAAATCGAAAGCAAATTGAAATTAACAAGAAATAAAATGTCAATTCATCACATAAAACGAGTCTTGGGCATAGCCCCAATCCCTAGAAATAAAAAACAACTAATCAAGCATTGCCATGTTCATAGCAAGCTTGATTAACAAAAGCATAAAAGAAAACCTAAGAGAAGAGAAGAAATTGGAGAAGAAGAGAAATCCTAATTTTTGCCTAAGGTAGCAACCCTAGTCCCCCTATTTTTGAGCCTAATTTCTCTATTTATAGATTAGGGTAACTTGAATCCCAAGCAATTACAAAATCAAATCAAATCAGGTTTTAAAATTCCAGATATTGCGCGTCACGGCCGTGATTCCTGTCACGGTCAGGCCGTGATAGATTATGTCTTGGAAAACTTGGCACTGATGGCCTGTCACGGCCGTGATGGCCATCACGGCCTGGCCGTGACAGGTTCTGACTTTTTCGTTCTTTTCTTTTCAGCCTTGCTCGATCATGACCGTGATGGCTGTCACGGCTAGGCCGTGATGGGTTCTGTTTGGCTCGTTTTTCTTACTTTTCAAGCTCCATCTTCATGCAAGCTCCATCATGGTTGATATTGAACATTTTAATCTTCAATTCCTGCACAACAACACCACAAAACCTCCTTACCCATTCCCAGGTAAAAACTAACAAAAATCAAATTAAAAATGCCTAAACTACATGAAAATGCATGCAATACGATAAAGAAATATGAGGTGTAATCACACTCATCAATTAACTGCCTACTATTCCTAGATTCAGATTAATTACACCATCCTCTTAATAAGTATGTTCCAGTTAGTTTAGGGATTTGAATAACTATTCCTAGTCTATTCAACACCATATAATTTTCCAATTAATGATTTAATCCCTATCCTTTACCCCTTTCCACTTTACTCAATTTTTCCAAACCAAGTAAGCTTGACATTTAATTAAGTTGATCAATCTTAACTAAAAAACATATAACACATGATCAAGGAAATGCAAAACACATTCATTGCATAAAAACAACTAAGCATTCATTACAATAGCATACCTAAAGTTTGAAGAGTTTAGCTCATGTTATGCTTACAAAGATCAAAATGATAAAATGATAAAGAAGTAATTACAATGGTGATGGAAAAGAAAAAGAGCAGTAGCTGAAGGATGAAGAAGCTCGGTGCAGCTCCCTAGGTTAAGACAAGAGTGTGTGCATAAATGTGTCCAAGGTCTCCTTTTTTTAGGGTTACCCCATTTGGTTATATACCGATCTCTCTTTCCTCCATTTTGGGCCAACAAATAACATTATTTAATAGAGTCCCTGGCCCATTTCCAAAAACGTAGGAGATCATGATCCCTAGGCACGTGGGCTCCACAATAATAGAGGCATCAACGCATGTGAGGAGAGAGAAAAGGTGTCCATGTCAGCTTTTGCCTTCTAGTGTAGAGCTACTGAAGTTTGGCTTTGTTGTAGCAGTCAGGAAGTCCATTTTCCAAGCTTTAATTATGCTCCAACACCCCTCTGCTTAAACATGTAGAAAAATATGAGACAATGATGAAGCATAGAAGAGCATATAACTGGCATTCACATGTTTCAGCACTCACATTCACCAAAAATCAAATTACTCACATAAATGTAAACTTATACTTAGAAGGCAACAATAATTCAAGGTATAAAGGTAATAAATAACTCTTCTTACAAAGAGTTATCATATCCCCAAACTTGAAATATTTCTTGTCCTCAAGCAACGCAAGAAAGCATGACATCAAAACAATTATGCCCTTTGTATGGCACACATGGCTCACCTTGATTTTCCATTCTTTTAAGACTCAAAATTTTACACTTGTAATCAGAACACAACACTCTTCCTATCATGCATACTTCAACAATTATCACAAAACTGATCCAAATTCAGATTAACAAATGCTGCAGCAAGTCACTCAGAACAGTTGGTTCTGTTTCTCATCCTCTCATCATAATTTCACTCTCAACACAAACACACATCTTTGATTTATGATTGATAAGGTTCTATCACAATCAAAACAACATAGAATAGCACACATCAAGAGGTCTTTTATGGTTGTAAGGGGGCTTAGGACATGTGAGGTTGAAAATTTCTGGATGAGTAGCTAAGTTCAAGGTATAGAAAAAGGGTGCTTTTCAATTCAACTCTATATTCTAAGTATTCCTACCATCCAAACCTTTGGTCCTTAATACATACTTTCCTTTCCTTTCCAACACCCACATTTTATTATTTTTGTTGAGAGCAAAGGACAGATTATTGTTATACTTTTAGGTTTTTCATTGTTCTTTGTTCTCATTTTTCAACAATTTTTTTATATAAAGAGGGAGATGCAGCTTCACATTGTACATTTGTGAACTTCTCATTTTCTTTGCTGAATTTCCCCTTCTTGCATTTTTCCTATACAACTTTGCTGCACAGTTGCTGCACCACAGCACCCCCAAACTTAAGTTGGTGCTTGTCCCCAAGCCACCCCCAAACTTATCTTAGAACATATCTACAAAAAGCATCCTTAAGCTTTACCTATTTAGGTAATCTTTGTTTTTCCAGTTAAGGGCTTGTAATGTACTAGATATAAGAATAAAGGGCTTAAACTCAATGAGGCACACAATGGACATTCAGATTCAAAGGGTTGACTGTTTAAGCCCTAGCTAAAATAACAACAAAGCAAGAAAATGCCTCAAGCATAAAGTGTGTGCAACCATATGTGTTCAGATTAACAGAATCAAATCAAGCCTTACAGAAAATGCATGTGTGTGAAGCATAGGTGCAATGTAGTTTTGACACTCAAGCTCACATTTATCTGTTCATGCTGCAGCATTTGTGTCCTCTTAGTTAAACCAGTGATGCAACAAAGTTAAAATTGTGCAGTCAAGTCAGAGCATTAGTTATTAAGCAAGTGTTTTAACCAATGAGTCAAATGTTTGAACACAGCAAAAGGCCAGAGGCCACTTCCATTTAATCTTTAATCATATGGAATCATCAGGGTGGGGCACATGTAAGCCAACATCAGACAAAGTTTAAAAACAACTATGACCCTAGTGGCCCTACACACAAATAGATATAAAAGGTCCTAATGACCACTACTTGCAGAAAAATAAAGAAACATAGTGCTAGGGATAGGGTGGAAGGCTGAGAATGCATCCTGTTGTGGGATGCTGCAGCAAGCTGCAGCAATCCTCTATAGCTCTGTTTCAAGCCTGAGGTGCTCTAACGTGTGAGTTCTTCCTGATGCCCCCACTCTTGGTGGAGGGCACCTTGCTGGGTGTTTCTCCAGTGACTTGCACTTCATCATCTTCTTCATTTTCTTCTTCAGCCTCTCCTTCTTCATTTTCTTTTTCTTCATCCTCTTTTTCTTCCTCTTCTTCACCTGCTGCAGCCTCCTCTTCTTCTCTACCATCCTCTGCTCCAGCTTCTTCAGTTTGCGCTGCTGCAGCAACCACCTCCTTCTCAGTCTGCAGTGCTGCAACCTTTTCTTGCTTCATCTTGATTGCAGCATTTGGTACAACATGCTTGAGTCTCTTAGAGAGAGGGATTTCATCCTCCTCTTCTTCTGTTGCTTCAGCATATTACAGTGCTCCCCTTCCCAGCAGTGGTCTTGATTTTCCGTGCTGGTTTGGGGGCTTGAGGGGAAGCTTTTGCTGTAGCAGGGGCAGAGGAGGGAACTTTCTCTTGTGCTGCAGCACGAGGCCTTTTTAGACTCCCTTGATCATGCTAGGAGCCTTGAGGAGTTGCCTTCTTCTTCTTTGGCGTAGGGGCCACAACCACATTTGCTGCTGGGATGGGGCAACGCCTATCCATTCTTTGTCAGAGGAGGAACTATTTGTAGGGGTAGTGTTGATGTTGATCCCTGGGTTTTCAGATGCAGGGTTGGGAACATTTTTCTCAGGTGGAACTGGCTCATCTTCTTAAATTGGTGGCAGAATCTCTCTTGGGAACTGGGGAATGGGAGTCTCAACCTTCCAATTGTTTAGCTTCGTTGTTTACTTCTCCCATTGGTATTTTACGAAGAAGAGCTCCCGAAACAATTTTTCTCGCTGCACTTGTTGCTGTAGCGTGTCAGTCAGCTGGTCAATCTTCTACTCCAGTATCCTAAAGTGATCTTGCTGCTCTGGGGTGTTTGATCTTAGGGGTTTGCTGGCGCTTAATTCAATCTTGTCATAATTGGAGTACATCCTCTGGATACAATTCATATTTATAGGGCTAGAGTTTTTCTCCCGCCCATCTCCAGGATTGTACTCCACTCCCTTCTCAGTGCACAACTCAGTTATCAGGAATGGGAAGATCAAGTTACCTTTCTTCTTCATGGCACAGGTGGAGATTTGATATTTGATAATCTCCCCAACGTTGATTTTCTTCTTGTTCATGATACAGTGGAGAAGAACCAGGCGTTCTTTCTCCACTATTTCCAAGTGTGCAGTTGGGGACAAAAAGTGCCTCAGGAAATGATACCAGACTTTGGCAATGGGCTCCAGCATGGGCCTTGGAAGCTTTACTTGACCCTCTGGCTGCTGGATCCATCATGCTCCAGCAACAACTAGGTCCTTTTTGATTTGCTACAGCTTGGCAGTTGTCATCTTTTTCAGGATGTATTGGTACTCATCTTCCACCCCTAGGTGCATATTGATTGTAGCAGCCGAGAAGGAAACCTTCCCTCCCCTGATGATTACAAAAGTCTGGGTTTCTGACCCAATGTTGACATAGAACCCCCTTACCAACTGGGTACAGTAACCCTCTGGATGCTGAGAAAAGATCCTCCAGTTAAGAGCCTCAATGATTTCTTCCACTTCAGGCAGAATCCCAAAGTTCACACCTTTTTCTAAACTTGAACCCCTTCTCTGAAAAGAGGTTACGGCCCAGTGTTTCAGTCTTAAATTTTTCCTTGGCCTCTGCATCAGTCCAAGAGGAAGGTTGGGCTTTTTCTGGGGCAAAGGTGGGTGTGGGGGTCTTCGTAGCACGATGTTTCACACGACCTCCTTTCTTGGTAGTCATGGTGGTGTGGTTGGGTAGGGTTAAGGAAAAGGTTTGGAACAGTTAGGGTTTGTGAGCAAAATAGAAGGAAGGTTTCAGCAGAGAGAGTGTAGTGGGGTGAGTGGAGGGAGGAGAGGGTTATTTAATGTGTTAGAAGGGGTGTGGGTTGGCTGATTATGGAGGTGAGGCGTGGGAAATGAGGCAATAAAGTGGGAGAGATGAAGAGGGGTTGTACGGTTGGTTGGGTGTTTATAGGAACCCGTGATCTTCTCTCACCACATGCCACTAATTATTTCAATTTGAATTTTTTCAAAAACTGTCCAACTTGCTTTACCCACAACAGACAAAACGTGCTAGTCCCCACCTTGTACTTGCCTCTGGTATTGGTCCCTATCCACAAATGGTATCCAGTGCACTCAGATTTTTGGGAGCATGATGTAGCATTGCCCCACAAAAAACCAATTCCTTTCCTTATGCTACAACCTAACTCACTTCTTTCCTCCTTTACCTCCTAATTATTCACTCCTGGCCCTGTAATGCTCAAGCATAACTGAAAACTAATTGATTTTGTTGATTGGCTGCCTCCCATGAGCGCTTGGTTTATAAGGTCCTCAGCCAGACCATGTTGTAGCATCATTCAGTGTCATCAAGAGTGGCGGTAACCTTCATTCTGTCCAAAGTTTCACCAAAGTAGTGCTTGATTCTTTGTCCATTAACCTTGAACTCTCTACCACTCTTTGCATCTAGCAAATCCATAGCTCCATGTGGATAGACTTTCACAATTTTGAATAGGCCAGGCCATCTTGATTTGAGCTTGCCTAGGAAGAGCTTCAATCTTGAATTAAACAACAGGACTTGTTCTCCTTCATGGAATGATATGTGATGGATCCTTTTGTCATGCCAAGCCTTGATTTTTTGCCTTGTAAGCTTCAACATTTTCATAGGAGAACAGCCTGTGTTCTTCCAGTTCATTAAGCTGCAACATACGAGTTGCTCCAGCAAACTAAAGATCAAAGTTCAATTTTTTAACTGCCCAAAAAGCTTTGTGTTGTAATTCCAGGGGCAAATGGCAAGCCTTCCCATACACCAGTTTATATGTTAACATTCCCAGGGGAGTCTTAAATGTAGTTCTGTATGCCCACAAGGCCTCATCAAGATGTGTGGATCAATCCTTCCTTGTGGGATTAACCATTTTTTCCATGATTCTTTTGATTTCCCTGTTAGACAACTCAGCTTGCCCACTAGTTTGGGGATGGTAAGCAGTGGCTACTGGATTTCAAAAATAGGTTCCTTCACCACTTATGATAGCTCAAGGGGTGCCAAATTTAGAAAAAAATATCTTTTTTTGTAAGAATTTGGTCACCACCCTAGCATCATTTTTTATTGTACCACAACCTCCACGCATTTGGATACATAATCAACAGTTACTAGAATATATAGGTTTCCAAAGGAAGGAGGAAATGGTCCCATAAAGTCAATACCCCACACATCAAAAAGTTCAATTTCTAAAATAGTGTTCAGGGGCCTTTCATTTTTGTTTGACAGATTTTCCACCATTTGGCACCTATCACAGTGTTTTGCAAATTCATGTGCATCTTTAAATAAAGTAGGCCAGAATAAACCTGATTGGAGCACCTTGGCAGCAGTTCTCATGCCACCAAAGTTTCCACCATATGCCGAAGCATGGCACTGGGTCAGTATATCTTGAAACTCTTCATCTGTAGCACACCTTATGTTTAAGTTATCTGAGCACATCTTGTAGAGGTATGGTTCATCCCAGACATATTGTTTTACTTGATGAAAGAATCTTCTATTTTGCTGTGAGTTCATGTCTAGGGGAACCACACCACTAGCCAAAAAATTCACCAGGTCAGCATACCATGGTGTTGCAGCATCCTTTGGTAACCTTGAGAGATGATATTCTACTTGGTTCTCCACTCCTTTCTTGTCTCTGATCTCTAAATCAAATTCTTGCAGCAGCAGCACCCATCTTATGAGCCTTGGTTTAGCATCCTTCTTGTCAATAAGATATTTGATAGCTGAGTGGTCAGTGTATACTACCACTTTTGTACCAACAAGTTAGGACCTAAACTTCTCAAAGGCAAATACCACAACTAGAAGCTCCTTTTTAGTGGTGGTATAGTTGACTTGAGCATCAATCAGTGACTTGCTTGCATAGTAAACAGGGTGAAACACCTTATTATACCTTTTGTCCCAAAACTGCTCCAACTGCAAAGTCACTTGCATCACACATAAGATCAAAAGGTTTCTCCCAATCAGGTGGAACTATGATAGGTGTAGTGAAGAGAGCATTTTTCAGAAGCTCAAATGCTTTCAGACATTCAGTTGTGAATTCAAAAGTCCTATCATGCTCCAGCAACTGACACAGTGGCTTGGATATTTTGGAGAAATCCTTGATGAACCTTCTATAAAAACCAGCATGGCCAAGGAAACTTCTAATGCCCTTCACTGAGGTGGGATGAGGCAACTTTTCAATAACTTCAATCTTTGCCTTATCTACTTCAATGCCATTTCTGGAAATTCTGTGACCAAGAACAATTCCTTCTGTCACTATGAAGTAGCACTTCTCCCAGTTTAATACCAGATTAATCTCTTCACATCTATCCAGAATTTTCTCTAAATTCACCAAGCAGTTCTGGAAAGTCTCCCCAAACACAGAAATCATCCATGAAAACCTCCACGAATTTCTCAATTAAATCAGAGAACATGGCCAACATACATCTCTAGAAGGTTACTGGAGCATTGCATAGTCTGAATGGCATCCTACTGAAAGCAAAGGTGCCATAAGGACAAGTGAATGTTGTTTTCTCCTAATCTTCTGGTGCTATAGCAATCTGGTGGTAACCAGAATGACCATCCATGAAGCAATAGAAATCCTTTCCAGCCAACCTGTCCAACATTTGATCAATAAAAGGCAAGGGGAAGTGATCCTTTCTAGTTGCCTTATTTAGCTTCTTGTAGTCCATGTAAATCCTCCAACCAGTTACAGTTCTTGTTTGGATGACTTCATTCTTTTCATTTGTAATAACAGTCACTCCCCCTTTCTTAAGCACACACTGGATGTGACTCACCCATACACTGACTGAGATGGGATAGATGATTCCAGCATCCAGCCACTTGATGATCTCTTTCTTGACCACCTCCTTCGTGATTGGATTCAGTCTCCTTTGGCTTTCAATGATATTCTTTGAATTGTCTTCCAAAAGGATCTTATGCATGTAAATTCAGGGACTGATTCCCTTAATTTCAGCCATCAGCCATCCTATTGCCTTTCTGTGCCTCTTTAAAACTGTTAGCAAGTGTTATTCTTGAGGACAAGTTAGTGAAGCAGAAATTATAACAGGCAATGAGTCATTATCACCAAGATATGCATATTTCAAATGGGTTGGCAGCTTTTTCAATTCCAAGGTGGGAGGTTTAATAGTGAAAAAACCAAAGTTAACACAAGAAGGGGTGTTAATTGTGTTTATCAACTTTTTAGGAAACATTGAAAAATTATTTTCGCAAGCACAACAAGCAAAAATAAGACAACAGAAAATTAGACAAGTGACACGTCTAACTTTAAGACAGAATAAACAAGTATACAGAGAAGGGTAAAATGGAGTTTGATATTCACAATAATAACTCCCCAAGTTAAAAGCTTAAACTCATAAAATAGATAAGGGAAGAGAAATATCACTCAAGAGTTTTTATACCGGTTCACCCCAAAGTCCACAGGGGTACGTCCAGTTTCTTGGCAGCATCAAGTTTCCACTATAACTGACCAGATTACAGTACAAGTATTCTTTTCACACTTAGCCTCTCTAGGCTCACACTTAAACAAGTATTCTTTTCTCACCTAGCCTCTTCAGGCTTAACACAATAAGGGATAAAGGTTTTGTATAATTAATACAACTTGCAAATCTTTCAGATCACACTCAGAGTGGAATAAATATGAAGTGTGAAAGACTGTGAATTAATATCAAATGATTGAAGAATTATTCAATGAAGGAATGAAGAAGTTAATGATGTGAGTAAATGCTTCTCGTGCAGTGTTCTTAATGATATTCAACTTCTTGTCTTCATCTTCATGGTTTAGTCTAATATAAAGACTTCAATCAATTTAATCAGTTAGGCACAGCTTTAGAAAGTGTGTTCTTCTGATTTGAGCTTCTGGGACACCATTAATGCCAAAGAGTCGTTCTGTGTAAACATTAAATGCTTAGGAACATTGAGCTTTGATAAGGTTGTCCAAGAGTACACTTGGTTTTGAGTAGCTGTTGTATCAGAGTTTGCAGCAGCAGGCTTCTTGTACTTGCAACAGAGAGCTTTCCTCTTTCAGTGCAACACTCAGTTCACTTTCCAGAAAAGGACTTTTACTTTGTACTAAAACAGCTAAAAAGTTACTGTTGTGGTACAGAGATTGCGTGTTTATTCCTTAAAACCTTGAAACAAGTGTTCTTTATTATTTATCCTTTGTGCTATTGTCCAGAGGTCTTCGAGATCCTTAAGGAAGGCATCTAATTTGAATAAGAATGACTTGGACTTCATTTTTGACATTCTAACAATTTATCAAATGTAGCAGCATTGGAAAATTAGACGGGTGCTTGTGCAGTCCAAAACTAGACGGGTGAAAATGAGCCCAAAACTCGGACGAACGAGGAAGTCATTTTCTAGATGAGTGATACACTGAGTCTTCTTTAGACATAAGCTTCTTGCCACATCATCAAGCATATTCGAATCTTGACTGAACGTTGACTTGTTCTTTGATTGTGTTGACTGAATTATTAGACGAGTCTAAAAACTGTGCTCTACTAAAATTTGGAGGAGTCATAAAATAGACGAGTGATCTTGAGTCTATTTTCCTGCACACTTGTCAGACATGTCAGTAGTTTCATGTGGTTTAATATTATCATACTTAATCTATTTGGAATCATCAAAACTTAGAGAATCTACACAAGGAATGTGTCTCAGACTTATGAGGTCTCAACATTCTCCCCCTTTTTGATGATGACAAATAACTTTTCTGATTTTATTGAACATCAAAAAGCAATAAGAGAAATTTTCAAACAGATATAATTGTTCAGAGTATACTATGCTCCCCCTTAGTTTATGCATCAGATAAAAACAAGTATCAGAGCAAAAACAAGGTATCTGAGCTGATATTGGATTTAAACAGATTATATCAGAGCAGAAAACAAAATTTGCAGACAGATAGTCATTAATTATTCTTATTTCCTCATATGCATCAATCAAAAATAAAATAAAGTAACAATATAGAGAAGAGCCAAAAGGAATACCAAAACATCATGTCATTTCATATAAATTCAGAGTCAGACAAATTACAAGTGATAGACATCACTGGCTAGTACATTGCATGACTCAAGAAAGAGAAAAAAAAGGACTAAGTCTTAGAACCTAAGAGCTAGGACCTCCTTGACTCTTAAAGAAGGCTTCCATCATCTTCATCATTGCTTCCTGCTGAGCTAACATCCGGGCCTGAAAAGCAGCTTGTAGGGCAATTACAGCATCCTGTCTCTGATCGACAGTCTGCAAACTAGAAGCCATTTCATCCAGCCTTTGATGTGCAGTAGGATCACGAGTAACTACCTGAGTAGTAGAAGTTGAAGTGTCCAGGGCTATTGCAGATGACGATGGTAGTGCTTCATGTCGAATAGTGGTCTCTGGTTTAGGATCCAGTAAAACATACTTATTACTTGAAAGGATTTCATCAAGAATTCCTTGAAGTCTTTCAGATTTGAGAAGTGAGGTAATAACAGATAGAAGGAATTCATAAGAACACTCCGTGAGATTGAAGGAAGTAATTGGGGTAGTTTGAGGGAAGTTTAACAAAAGGAAAGGGAAAACCATAATGAAAGGAGGTATGGTATAAATAGAAGGGGCAAAGGGTAAAAAGCAAAAGCTTGACTACCTCTCATAGGAATATTTTTCTTCTCTTCTTCTTTCAAACCAGAACTAGAACCACATCTCCAGTAAATGTCTCTGACTTTTAAGAACTTATGATGTGATTCAGTTGCGAGCAGCTTCTTCCTCAATTTGCATTTGTTGTCATTCAGCTTGATAAGAGAGAATTTTTGTTCTCCAGGTAAACTGATGACTTTCTGTTTTCCTTGCAGAGTCATGGAGTCATGCATCACTTTGATTTGGGTGGATGTCTTCATGAAAACACGAGGCAGAGGTATCCATGCTCTTGGAGTCTTTTATTTTCTTGCCAGCTTTATACACTGCCTTTCAGCTTCCAAAGATGTAATGGCATCCAGATCAGTGCTAGACAGAGTGAGGACCATTCATCTAAGACAGAAACAGGTGTGGTTCTAGAGGATAAAAGGTAAGGTGGTAGGGAGGCCAAAGGAAGAGGGTTATGTCTAGGTGGAGATGGAGGAGGGTTGTCAAGGTACTCAACCTCATTCAAATTCTCAGAATGATGAGACTTAGAGTGGTGAGATGTTTGAGGTGTGGAAGGTTTAGACATAAGAGGTTCAGTTTTAGACACTGGTGGTTCTAAAATAATCAGATTGGGTTTAGAAACTTGAAGTTAAAGTGATTGTGGTTTAGGGATAGAGAATGGAGGTGAAGGTTCATGAACTGGTGAGGATAGAGGAGGTGTTGGTTGTCTAAAGGGTGATGTGTGTGGAGGAGTAGGGGTTTTCTGTTGAGGTTGTGGTGACGATGTTTTCTGTGGGGGTGATGTTGGTGCTCTTTGTGGTGATAGAGCAGGTAGTGGAGATGAAGGTTGTGGAATGGAAGTTTTTGTGGGTGGATGTAAGGTTAATGAGTGTGATGGTGTTGGAATTTTGGTAGGAGTTGGCTCTTTTTGTTGTGGTGGAGGTGATGCTTCTTTCTGTGGTGAGGGTGATGATGTGGGGGTTGGAAGCAGGACCAGCTTTCTCTTGGTCACTGTAGTTCTCTACTTGCTAGGGATCATAGTCTCTTCAGGTTGAGACTCCCCCTCAATTTGCACATTCCTTTTTCTCTTAAACACCTTGGTAACCCTAGGTGCATCAGAAACAGAGGCAGAGGCAGATACTACCACATATTCTGTAACCTTGACAGGTTCAACAGATAGAATGACAACAAGTTCAGCAACCTTAGATACATCAGCATGATTGGTCGCGCTGTCGCCACGCGCCAAAAAGAACGAGCGGTTATGAAAATAATGTAGTATAGAGTGACAACTCGGATCGTCTCTCAAGGACTCTTAGGTGTTGTTATTATTAACAGAAAATGTTAGAATTGGGGGGTTTTGGATTGAAACTAAAATAAAGAAAACAAAACAGAACAAAGAAAGAAAACGAGCGATAAGAAACCATGTTAACAAATAAACTAAAGCGATTAACCTACTGCTTTTGGTTTCCCAACTATCATCGGTTCATGCAAATTCCTAGCCCTAAGCAGATTCTAATCCCTTCCCGGTTGTAGCAATAATTCACAAGCGGAACCACTACTACAGATATATGTCCCTATTCCCGAATTAAGCAAACGGGGTTAAGCACTTCGTGAACTAAGCGAACACGAAACGTACACACGCGAATTAAGCAAACGCGATTATATATAGGAACATGATATCACCAAGATAAACCAACATAACACAATATACTCCTGAATTAAGCAAACAGAAATATAAAGCATGGCATTGAAAAGAGAAAAGGAAATGAAAACAGGAAATACAAGAACATCAAGTATGGATAGAAACCAATTACAGTAGATTAATCTAGGAGACTAGTTCTCCATAACAAACATAAGCAGAAAAGGAAAGAAAACAAACTACAACTACTGACTAGCTAAGACTAGCCAAAACTGACTAGCCTGATTTTTTCATTCTGCCATAGAGCAGTTTATATACAATTTCTGGAATCCAAGGCCTCGCGAGGTGAAGCACTGCTCACGAGGCGAATAACACGAAAGGTCTGCAACTCTTGGTCTTCTCGCGAGGCGAGCATATCTTCGCGAGGCAAACTCTTCAAATTCCCAACTGTAACGCCCGTGACCTTCAACATGCCCAAACCGTGATGGCTTCTGGTCTTCCAAGACTCGCGAGGCGAAGGGATGCTCGCGAGGCGAACGCTTCAACTTCAAAACTACCACGGCCGTGATCTTCAACACGGGTAAACCGTGATCGTCTCTGACTTTTCAGGCTTGCGTGATTCGCGGGGCGAGATATCCTTCGCGGGGCGAGTTGGTCCAGATTTATTTTATTTTATTTTATTAACCTGAAAAACAGAAAATAACATAAGTACTTTATTTATCTCTAAATCAACTAAATTAACCTAAAAACACTTTACAGACTCAAAATACTACTTAAGGACAATCAAGTCTAATTTGGGTGAAAATGATATAAAATGAGCACAAAGCCAAGGTCTTCACTAGTTATAAAACCAGTCAAACAGAGGCTCATCAAAATACCCCAAACTTAAACTTTGCTTGTCCCCAAGCAAACTACACTCAAAAACTTAAAAAGACTCAAGACCTGGCAAGCTTAAGAATTCAATCAACTTTCCACAGATTTCAAGCAATTTTTCAAAAGAATTTTTCTTTCAATGTTCCCCCCTTTCAAGCAAAGTAATCCCCACATTCATTTATTCCAAACAATTGAGAGTTTCATAATTCAAACAATCATTAATCAAAGCAGGGGATCTAAGTTACACACAAGAGGGAGATCACCAAATTCAAACAACTGCCTTCCTCACGAGGGAAATTTGTGTTCACTCATTCGCTCAATTTGTCAGGCTAACAACATTCACTCAATTTCACTTTTAAGAGCACTTCCCATAAATTTGATTTTCATCTCCAAATGGTTCCCACAGAAAACATGCAAGCAACATCAGAAGGTCTTTTATGGGTTGTAATGGGGCCTGGCTAAGGGTAGGATATACAAAGGTACTAGGCTGAAGACCCTAGGAACTAAGAGAGCATGAACTTTTTACACCTTGAAATTCACTCAAGTTCCTTTTTCATTTTTCATTTTGCTTTGGGTGGCTACAGCCTTTTATTTCTTTTTGGCATTTTTGCACTTTTATTTTTTTTCTGTTTTTCTTTTCTCTTCTTTTTTTTTTCTTCTTTTTTTTTCACATAAATTTTGTTCTCAATCCCAAACAACATATTACACCGGGTAGCCACCCCAAACTTTGGTTTCTTGCACCCATTCTAAGATTCCATGCTCTCCTAATCCTAAGATCGGGTTAACATGGTTTTCCAGATTTTTGGGTTATAACATTAGGTTATCAAGAATTAACAAGCTAATAGGCTCAATGGGGCTAACTAGGGAACATGCATTAGGATTTGGTTATTTTAGGCTAAGTAGCTATTTACAAAGAAAATGCCTAAATCATCTGAAGCAAACACATAATCATGCAAACCAAAAAGAGATTCAATCAAATTCAGGAAAGTGCAACTTAAAAAGTGATTTTCACACAGTTTAAAACATGTTGGAGGCTCAAAACCTCACCTGGACATTCATGCAAATTGCTTGACAGAGATTCTATCCCTAGTGTGTGTTTCCTATCACCCCAAACTTATCATAAATCATGTCATCATCTCAAAGTTCAGTTTTTAATCATATAGGGATCATTTTTCAAAAAAATTTCATATCCTAGGGGGAAAAAGTCAACACTATCATGCAATCCATCTATGCAAATTCAACCAAATCCATCAAACTTGCCAATAAAAGACTCAAACACAACTCCTGAGCTTCTCAAATTATTCAGGAGCTTTATTCAAAACAAAACAGAAATAAAACAAGGAAAAGAAAATTAAAAAGGAGAAAGGGTTAAGAAAACTCATTAAGGGCGGTTCCACCAGGATCCCATTGCTTGTAGCATAAGGCCCACGTGATGGACAAAGAGTGGGAGTTCATTCCATGCTTCCCTAACTCGCAGCCTTGATGTGGGGGTGAGCACTTGACAATTATGATGACTTCGCCGAGTGCGACGGACTTCTCACCCCCCTTCGGATCACAGCTGACCTCTTTATCTACAAAGTCTCCCCAATAGAAGTGGGGCTCAACCTCTTGGACCGGCCATGGTGCAAAATCCAAGGGCTTAAACTCCATCACTGGTGGCTCAGGGGGAGGTGGCAAACATTTAGCTGGGGTTACTGGTGCTGCTTCAACTTCTGCCTTTTCTTCATTTACTGCACGAACAAATTCATCACCTGCTATACATGCAGAAATTTCAGCACACGCCACACAAGGTTAGTGTTAGTAGAGTCAGTACATATATCACAATAAAATGAATCAGGAAAATCTACAATGTCTGGAAATTCAGCAATTAATTCATCATCCACCCCATTACTCTCAACACATGCACCTAAGACCAAAGAGTCTTCTTTATCCTCAAGCACGATGGAGCAAATGTTCTCCTGATCCTCCTGATGCTCATTTCCTATATGAACATGGCCCTCAACCTCATCTGTCTCCTGTTCCATATGGATGCTTTGCTTAACATACCTTTCAAAATAACATTCTACACACAAAGCAGTGCCAGAACAATAACAATAATCAGGGGATTCAACACACAATTCATCATCAACAGAAATATTATCACAATCATCATCAGAAATATCTTCAAGAATAACTTGTGACTCTGTATGTTCTTCAAGGGGCTGTGGAGTTAGCATTGCAGTCGAGTTGGCGGTAACTTGATCAATTAGAGCGGACAACTTCCGAGATTCAGCTTGGTCCCTCTGGTATTCAGCCTCCATCTTCTGTTGGAATTCAAGAAAGTTTGCTTCCATTTGTGCATTTATCTGTGAAGTCATCTGTTTGCACAGGTCCTCTAGGGAAGGTTCGGAGGTGTAGCTCTGAAGGCATGATAGTATCTAAACAGGAAGGCTTCCTTCAAATCAAACCAGCTTGAGATGGAATTCTCATCAAGACAATACAGCCAATCCCTTGCAGCGCCTTCAAGTGAGAACTGGCAAGCTTCCATCTTGACGTGGTCTTCTGTTATTCCTGCAGGTCTCAGCATTATAGAACAAATAGCCTGGAATTCCCTCAGGTGCTCCTGCGGATTCTCACCTGCAAAACCACTAAACCTTGGCAACCAGCGTGATAAACCAAGAAAATCAGGAAAATATATGCATGGTGGTTGCTCATAGTAAGCATTAGGCATGTAACCATATATGTGATTATCCATGGGGGGTGCTAAAATTCACAACCAGACAAAACAGACAAAACTAATTTAGCAAAGAGAATTTTTTTTTTTAAAATTATTTTCTGCTAATAACAACAAACAAGAGTCCCTGGCAACGGCGCCAATTTTTGGTCGCGCTGTCGCCACGCGCCAAAAAGAACGAGCGGTTATGAAAATAATGTAGTATAGAGCGACAACTCGGATCGTCTCTCAAGGACTCTTAGGTGTTGTTATTATTAACAGAAAAAGTTAGAATTGGGGGGTTTTGGATTGAAACTAAAATAAAGAAAACAAAACAGAACAAAGAAAGAAAACAGAACAGTAAACCAGATTAACAAATAAACTAAAGCGATTAACCTACTGCTTTTGGTTTCCCAACTATCATCGGTTCATGCAAATTCCTAGCCCTAAGCAGATTCTAATCCCTTCCCGGTTGTAGCAATAATTCACAAGAGGAACCACTACTACAGATATATGTCCCTATTCCCGAATTAAGCAAACGGGGTTAAGCACTTCGTGAACTAAGCGAACACGAAACGTACACACGCGAATTAAGCAAACGCGATTATATATTGGAACATGATATCACCGAGATAAACCAACACAACACAATATACTCCTGAATTAAGCAAACAGAAATATAAAGCATGGCATTGAAAAGAGAAAAGGAAATGAAAACAGGAAATACAAGAACCTCAAGTATGGATAGAAACCAATTACAGTAGATTAATCTAGGAGACTAGTTCTCCATAACAAACATAAGCAGAAAAGGAAAGAAAACAAACTACAACTACTGACTAGCTAAGACTAGCCAAAATTGACTAGCCTGACTTTTTCATTCTGCCATAGAGCAGTTTATATACAATTTCTGGAATCCAAGGCCTCACGAGGCGAAGCACTGCTCGCGAGGCGAATAACACGAAAGGTCTGCAACTCTTGGTCTTCTCGCGAGGCGAGCATATCTTCGCGAGGCGAACTCTTCAAATTCCCAACTGTAACGCCCGTGACCTTCAACATGCCCAAACCGTGATGGCTTCTGGTCTTCCAAGACTCGCGAGGCGAAGGGATGCTCGCGAGGCGAACACTTCAACTTCAAAACTGCCACGGCCGTGATCTTCAACACGGGTAAACCGTGATCGTCTCTGACTTTTCAAGCTTGCGTGATTCGTGGGGCGAGATATCCTTCGCGGGGCGAGTTGCTCCAGATTTATTTTATTTTATTTTATTAACCTGAAAAACAGAAAATAACATAAGTACTTTATTTATCTCTAAATCAACTAAATTAACCTAAAAACACTTTACAGACTCAAAATACTACTTAAGGACAATCAAGTCTAATTTGGGTGAAAATGATATAAAATGAGCACAAAGCCAAGGTCTTGACTAGTTATAAAACCAGTCAAACAGAGGCTCATCAATGATCATATGGTTGAGTAACTCTTTTTATTTTTCTTACAAGTTGAGGATTTTCAGTCTCAACAGGTTCCACAAACGTTTCAGCTTTAACTGCAGGGATGGCGAGAACTTCTTGAGTGGGTTCAGCAGCAACAGATGATGAGACTTGAGAAGAGGGATCAATGGTAGGTGACAAATTCATTTTCATCAAAGACAAAGTCTTTGGATTGATTTCTATGCACAAATCAGCATAACAAGCATTTCTCAAATCCAGCTTGTTTGCCCTAAAGATCCTTGTCATAATCATACCATAGGGATAATCCTTATCCTTTCCCTTGACAACCTTCTCCATGTGTATGAAAATCAAGTCAGTAATGTCGATCCTAATTTTCTTGACTAGATGAAATAGAGCAAACTTCTCTATTTTACTGACATGATTCCTAGACCCAGTTCAAGGCATAACACAGTTTATGATAAGGACATGAAGAAATCTTGCCTTTGCTGTCAGATATTTGGAGTCCTTATTTTGAGGTTTTGCAACTCCATATAGAACTTAATTCACATTATCTTCCCCTTGATCCTTCATCCAATCTTTGTAATGCCCAGCACATTCTCTTGGGCATTTTGTCATTTCAGCGAGTGACTTATGTGTGATAATGACATGGTCACCATTTACATCTCCGGAAATCGTGGAGGTATCATCATCTTTGGTGATCTTTGCAGTGGTCCAGAACTATATAACCAAGGCAGGATAGACAATTTCTTGCAGTTGAAATAAGGGTAGCCATCCCGCATGGTTGACTTCAAATTGAACATCCAATCCCTTGGTTCTTAGCTCAACAAATTTGGGGACCCTTCCTGGGTGCACTTTCTTTATCTCAGAAATAGGGAGTTCGGTCCTTTTAGCGAGGGTTTCCAGGAGACTTTGCTGAGTCATTGTTGCAGGAAACGATTTTAGGGTTTGGAGATGAAGCGTTTCGGGAAGTTGAGGATGAAGAGAATCAGAGAGAGAGAAAAAACTTAAGAGCAGAGGTAGTGTGAAGCAATGAAACGACACAGGTGGTTTTGTTAAAACGCTTGAGAAGTTATTATAATAACTTTTGAAAGGATAGTTGTGAGAAGAAATGGAACATTTTAAAGAAATGGAGTGAAAATGCAATGTACACGTGTCTCAATCAGAAATAGCACTTACTGCTTTTAGCCACGTCATCAGATGCTTGGCTAAAGTAGACGAGTGAAGCATAAAGAAAATAGATGAGTCAAGCATATATAAAATTTAGACAAGTAAATTTTAAGACATATCAGCATCACTCAGTCAGACACATTATGCATATTAAGATTCATTCTTATATAAACAAATCTATCTTCACTTAGAGGTTTAGTAAAGATGTCTTCCCACTGATACTCTGTTTACAAACTTAATTTCAAAAACACCTTTTTGCACATAATCTCGAATAAAATGATGATTTATTTCTATATGCTTTGCTCTAGAATGTTGTATGGGGTTTTTAGACAAGTTAATAACACTAGTATTGTCACACCAAACAGGTATATTATGCTTAAACATTGAATAATCTTCAAGTTGATATTTTACCCAAAGTAGTTGTGAACAACAACTAGCTGCAGATATGTACTCAGCTTCAGCAGTTGATAGACCAATGATGCTTTGCCTTTTACTTGACCAGTAGATCATATTTGCTCCAATGAAGTGGCATCCTCCACTGGTACTTTTTCTATCAATTCTATCTTCAGCAAAATCAGCATCACAAAATCCAACTAACCTGAAGTCTTCAGATTTCTTATATAATAAACCAAGGTTAGTGGTTCCAATTAAATATCTAAAAATTCTTTTAACAGTCTTATGATGAGATTCTTTAAGATCTGATTGAAATCTAGCACATAGACAAACACTGAATTGAATATCAGGTTTGCTAGCAGTTAAGTAGAGAAGAGATCCAATCATACCTTGGTAGACAGTTTGATCTACCTTTTTACCTTCCTCATCCTTATTTAGGATAACTGATGGATGAATAGGAGTACTCATAGACTTTGAATTTTCCATTTTATAATTTTTCAGAAGCTCCTTGGTGTACTTCTGTTGATAGATATAGATTCCATCACTTGTCTGTTTTATTTGAACACCAAGGAAGAACTTCAATTCTCCCATCATGCTCATCTCAAATTCATTCTGCATCAACTCGGATAACTCTTTGCAGAGCTTTTCATTAGTAGCACCAAATATAATATCATCAACATAAATCTGTACTACTATGAAGTCTTTCTTTGAGCATTTCTTTAAAAGTGTAGTGTCTACTTTTCCTCCAATGAAATTATTTTCCATTAGATATGTGCTTAAGCTTTCTTAAGCTTGTAGACATGGTGAAGATTTTCAGAATCCTCAAACCCAGGAGGTTGCTTGACATAAACTTTCTCCTCAATTTTTCCGTTTAGAAATGCACTTTTTACATCCATTTCGAAAAGAGTTATATCATGTTATGCAACATAAGACATGATAATTCTAATTGCTTCCAATCTAGCTACATGTTCAAAGGTTTCAGTGAAATCAATACATTCCTGTTGATTATACCCTTGAGCAACTAGTCTTACTTTATTTCTTACCATTTTTCCATCTTCATCCAGATTGTTTCTAAACACCCATCTGGTTTCAATAATAGATTTATATTTGGGTTTAGAAACTAAAGTCCAAACATCATTTCTCTTAAACAGGTCCAGTTATTCTTCCAATCTTTCTTCTCATTCTTAGTTTCAGACGTATCAGCACTTGTCTGTTTTTCAGACACGTCTACTTTTTATTTGTCTGAAGATTCTTCCACTGCAGGATTAAGTTCAATACCTGCAATATCATCTTCTAGAGCTGATAGTTCCCTATCAGTCTTCAAACTATCATTAAACTTTACATGAATTGATTCTTCTACAACAAAAGTTCTAGAATTAAAGATTCTGAAAGCTTTACATAGTTCAGAATATCCAATAAATATGCCTTTATCTACTTTAGAGTCAAATTTACCAAGATGATCTTTTGTATTAAGGATATAACATTCACATCCAAATGCATAAAAATATGTTATGTTGGGTTTTCTACCTCCACAATTCATAAGGAGTCTTATTTAGGATAAGTCTAATCAGAATTTTGTTTTGCAAATAACAAGCAGTGTTAATGGATTCTGCCCATAAGTACTTAGGAAGATTATTTTCATTGAGCATTGTTCTACCCATCTCTTGAAGAGATCTGTTCTTTCTCTCAACCACTTCATTTTGCTATGGAGTTCTAGGTGCAAAGAAATTGTGAGAAATACATTTTCTTCACAGAACAGTTTGAACTGCTCATTTTCAAATTCTCCCCCATGGTCACTTTTGATAAGAGAGATACAAAAACCGTGCTCATTTTGTACTCTTTTACTGAATACTATATAGACCATACAAGATCACTTGCCCTTGTGGGTTAAGAAGAGTACCCATATAAATATAGAATAGTCATCAACTATGCAAAACTATATTTCTTTCCACCTAGGCTAGCTACATTGACTGGTCCAAACATATCCATGTGTAACAATTGCAAAGGTCTATAAGGTGACTTCTTTCTTAGATTTGAAACTTGATTTTACTTGTTTACCTCTCTGACATGCATCACACAAAACATCTTTCTTAAAGGAAATATCAGGCAATCCTCTCACAAGATTATGCTTTTTCAATTTAGAAATTTGTTTCATACTAACATGTCCTTGTTTCTTATGCCATAGCCACTTTTCATCCTCTTTAGACATAAAGCATGTTACGCTTTGATCTGAAAGTTTAGACAGGTCAATCTTATACAGATTGTTTTGCCTTTTTAGCAGAAAAGAGGGTCTTTTCACTGTTGTCACTGACTAGGCATGCATCCTTAGAAAAGGATGTAGAAAATCCACTATCACACAATTGACTTATGCTAAGCAGATTATGTTTCATCCCTTTCACATATAAAACATCACAGATAATAGGCAAGGGAGGTTTACACCAATTTTACCTACACCAACAAATTTTCCTTTCTGGTTGCCACCAAAGGTTACATGTCCACCTTTCTTAGGTTGGAGGTCTAGGAACATAGCCCTTTATCTTGTCATATGTCGCGAGCATCCATTGTCCAGGTACCATGATAGGTGTTTGCTTTGTCTTGTTAAGCATGTTTGCAACAGGAATGATCATGGACTTAGGTACTTTCTTGGGTCTTTTTCTGTTAGTATAAGGAGTCTGTGAAGACTTCCTTCTTTTTTTGTGAATACACTTGGATGTGATATGTCCAGCTTTTCCACAGTAGGTACATATAGGTTTATTTAAACTAACTGACACAGATTTGATAGTTATTTTTGAGAACTTTGTTGATCCTTTATGATGTTCTTGACTGGAATAACCTATACCTTCTTTGTTAAGGGAGTGCCTCTAACTTCCCAAAAGTTTAGTCAGATTATCTCTACCATTATCAAATTTGGCATGATCTAATATGAGCTCTTCTACGTTCTGTTGAAGTTTAGTCACTTCTTCAGAAGGTAGAGTTTCAACTGAAATTTCAGTCTTAAGCCTACTATTCTTTTCAGCTAACTTCTCACACTCTTGAGATTTATGTGTATACTCATTTGAGAGTTTAACATACTGTCTCTTGAGGGATTTGAAAGCTTTAGATATATAGTTGGATCACTACAATAGTTCATCATAGGCATCATTCAATTTCTCAAGTTAAAATATACCTCGGTTTCTGATTCTGAATCAGTATCTGTCATAAGACAGAGACTTACCTAAAGCTCCTCTCATTCACTTTCAATGGAGCTTTCATATTCCCAAGAGGCCATCATTCCCTTCTTTTTTTTGAAGAATTTATTGGGAGGTTGCTTCTTGAGTTAAGGGCATTCTGCCTTGATGTGACCATGCTTCTTGCATTCATAGCACACAATGACATTTATGTCATTAGATCCACTATCTTTGTTGTGTTTTTCTTTGTTGAAGCACCTGAAGGGTTTGTCTTTTATAAAGTTTCTTTACTTCCAGAGCTTTTTCATTTTTCTGGTGAAAAGAGAAAGTTCATCATCTTCATCATCAGAGTCATCCTCATTTGATTCCTCAGATTCTTCTGAAGATTCTTCCACTTTGAGAGCTTTTGAGACTACTCCTTTAGATGACTTCTTGTTTGCCTTGAGGGCAATGGATTTGTGTTTCTTTCCATTGTTTTCTTCAATTATCTCTTGTTCATGGATCAGAAGAGTACCAAGAAGCTCATCTAGCTTCATTGTTGTTAGATTCTTGGCTTGGGACACAGCAGTTACAAGAGGTCTCCATTGTTTTGGAAGACTTCTGAGAATCTTTTGAATGTGTTCCTTAGTCTTGTAAGTTTTTCCCAGAGATTTCAATCCATTGGTTATGGTTTGAAATCCTCCATACATTTGACCAATAGTTTCTCCTTATTCCGTTTTGAACAACTCATACTTTCTGGTTCCTTCATGAGCAACAGCTAGTGAATCCCCACATTTCCTTTGCAGATTCATAAGCACAGACTTTTTCAAAATCTTCTCTGCTTAAAGCACACATGATTGCATATCTAGCTTTGGCATTTAACTGCCATTTTGTTCCTTGATCAGTGGTCATGTTTGCTTTAGGAACTTCAGCTCCTTTGTCATCTATAGGAACAAAATTACTTTCTTCAATGATATCCCAGAGATCAGAGTTAGTGGATTGTATAAACCACTTCATCTTTTCTTTCCAATAGTTGTAGTCCTCTCCATTGAAGTATGGAGGTTTCGACATTGAGGATCCTTCTCCAGCATGGTTCTTGCTTGTACTGGTTTCCCCTGCCATTTCCAAGATCTTTTCCTCTACACTGTTAAGTGCTTAACCTAGAGGCTGAGCTCTGATACCAACTGAAATAACCAAAGTTAACAAAAAAAAGGGGGTTTGAATTGTGTATACCAACATTTTAGGAAAGTTTGAAAAATTATTTTCTCATCCACAACAAGAAGAAATAAGACAACAGAAAATTGGACGAGTGACACATCTAACTTTCAGACAGAATACACAAGCATACAGAGAAGGGTAAAACAGAGTTTGATATTCACAATAATAACTCCCCAAGTTAAAAGCTTAAACAAATAAAATAGATAAGGGAAGAGAAATATCACTCAAGAGTTTTTATACTGGTTCACCCCAAAGTCCACAAGGCTACGTCCAGTTTCTTGGCAGCACCTAGTTTCCACTATAACTAACCAGACAATACAAGTATTCTTTTCACACCTAGCCTCTCGAGGCTCACACTTAAACAAGTATTCTTTGCTCACCTAGCCTCTTCAGGCTCAACACAATAAGGGATAAAGGTTTTGTATAATTAATACAACTTGCAAATCTTTCAGATCACACTCAGTGAAATAAATATGAAGTCTGAAAGACTGCGAATTAATATCAAATGATTGAAGTAGTATTCAATGAAGGAATGAAGAAGAAGTTAATGAAGTGAGTAAATGCTTCTTGTGTAGTGTTCTTAATGATATTCAACTTCTTGTATTCATCTTCATGGTTTGGTTTATATAAAGACTTCAATCAATTTAATCTTTTAGGCACAGCTTCAGAAAGTGTGTTCTTCTGATTTGAGCTTCTGGGACACCATTAATGCCGAAGAGTCGTTCTGTGTAAACATTAAATGCTTAGGAATGTTGAGCTTTGATAAGGTTGTCCAAGAGTACACTTCTTTCTGAGCAGTTGTTGTATCAGAGTTAGCAACAGCAGGCTTCTTGTACTTGCAGCAGAGAGCTTTCCTCTTTCAGTGTAACACTCAGTTCACTTTCCAGAAAGCACTTTTACTTTGTACTAAAACAGCTAAAAAGTTACTGCTGTGGTACAGAGATTGCGTGTTTATTCCTTAAAACCTTGAAACAAACGTTCTTTATTCTTTATCCTTTGTGCTATTGTCCAGAGGTCTTCGAGATCCTTAAGGAAGGCATCTAATTTGAATAAGAATGACTTGGGCTTCATTTATGACATTCTGACAATTTATCAAATGTAGCAATATTGCAAAATCATACGAGTGCTTATGCAGTCCAAAACTAGGCGGGTGAAAATGAGCCCAAAACTCAGACGAGTGATCCACTGAGTCTTCTTTAGATAGAAGCTTCTTGCCACATCATCAAGCATATTCGAATCTTGACTGAACGTTGACTTGGTCTTTGACTGTGTTGACTGAATTATTAGTCGAGTGGTTTTTAGACGAGTCTAAAAACTGTGCTCTACTAAAATGTAGACGAGTCATAAATAGACGAGTGATCTTAAGTCTATTTTCCTGCACACTTGTCAGACATGTCAGTAATTTCATGTGGTTTAATATTATCATACTTAATCTATTTGGAATCATCAAAACTTAGAATCTACACATGGAATAAGTCTCAAACTTATGAGGTCTCAACAAATAGTAGAAGGAATATTATCCTTAAAAGTACCATCGGTTACCTCCAATGACTCATATTTCCTGGACCATACATGTTGAGCTGCCTTGCTGTCCAAGAATTCCACCACTTCCTCATCAGATGAGTTTTCAGCTTCTACTGATGCTGCCGTATTGCAATAACCAGACTGACTCTTTAAGAAATGTTGTTGCACCAGTTCATCAAATGATTGAATGAAAGAGCATTCTTCCATCCCTTCATCAAGATACTCGAGGGCATTGAAAACATTGAAAGTGTCATGTTGATCATTAACCCTCATTCTGAGTTCTCCTTTTTTCATATCAATCAAAGTCTTCCCTGTTGCTAAGAATTGCCTCCCAAGAATGATATGGACTTCCCTATCATACTCAAAATCCAAGATGATGAAGTCCATAGGGAATACAAATTTGTCAACTCTAATCAGAACATCTTCAATCTTTCCCTCTGGATAGGCAATGGATCTGTCTGCCAACTGAAGGGTAACAGAAGTCGGACGAGCTTCTCCAATCCCCAGTTTTCTGAAAATTGACATTGGCATGAGGTTGATGCTTGATCCTAAGTCACATAGAGCTTTGCCACAGTAAGTATCTCCAATGGAGCAGGGTACGGTGAAACTTCCAGGATCCTTCATCTTTTTTGGAACTTTGTTCTGTAGCATCATGCTGCATTCTTCAGCCATGGCCACTGTCTCAAACTCTCCCAATCTCCTCTTCTTAGTTAGCATATCCTTCATGAACTTTGTGTAATTTGGCATTTGTTGTAGAGCCTCCACCAAGGGTATGTTGATATGAAGCTGCTTCATCACATCCAGAAACTTATTGAACTGCTTTTCTTGATGGAACTTCTTTAATCTTTGAGGAAATGGTGGAGGTGGCCTTTCTGGAACCAGCTTAGGGATAGTATGTGATGCTGCAACATTGGGTATTTTCTCAGCAACTACATGTTGTTCTGTTACAGCATCTTCCCTTACTGCCTTCTTCTTAGGTTCTGCCTTCTGTACCTCTGGTTTCTTCTTTGGTTCAGCAACTTCTACATCTTTGCCACTCCTCAAGTGGATAACCTTACACTGCTCATTTCCTCCTCCAGAACTTGGGGCCTTTGGAGTTTCTGTTGTTGCAGTAATGTACCAATTTACCTTGAGTTGAGAGCATTGGCAAACTGTCCCACCCGAGTCTCCAAATTTCTCATCCTAGCCTTGGTCTTTCTCATAAATGCTTTCAGAACAGACTCTAGAAATGGTTCTGGTGCTTTCTGATGAACTGGTATTTATGGCTGAGGTTGTTGTTGCTAGTTATAACCAGGGGGTGGATTCAGTGTGTTACTGTAATTGGAGTATGACAGAGTAGGCATTATTGTATAAGTTGTTTCCTCTATTATTGTTGTTTCCAACATAGTTAACTGAGGCTGGGTTTGCAGAGTAATTTTCAAAAAGGTACTCTCCACCACAATATACACAGGAAACAGAATCTGCACTGTAGATCTGCCCTTGCACCATGGTTTCAGTCTTGATAGGTGGAGCTACATAATTCCCCTGATTCCCCATAGTCATTCCTTTTACCAGATTGGTCAAAGCAAGCACCTGTGCAGATAATGCAGATGCTTCACTTACTTCACAAGCCCCTGCTACAGCATTGACATTGCTTGGAGCAAGTCTAGTTGTTGGCCATTGATAACTGTTAGCAGCAATACCTTCTATCAAAGCATGGGCTTCATTGTAAGATTTTGTGAGCAAGCTGCCTCCAGCTGAGGCATCCAGCATCAACCTTGAACCAGGTAAGATACCATTGTAGAAGTGTCCCATTTGGATACAGATTGGGATACCATGATGAGGACACTTCTTTAACAGCTGTTTGAATCTCTCCTAAGCTTCAAATAATGGCTCATCTTCATGTTGCTTGAAAGAGGTGATGTATGTTCTCATCTTTGCATTCATTGTAGGTGGGAAGAATTTAATTAGGAACTTATCAGTCAATTTGTTCCAAGTGTCAATTGAATTGGCATCCAAGGAGTTCAACCAATTCGTTGCCTTTCCCCCCAAAGAAAATGGGAACAGTCTCAGTCTGAATGCATCATCAGTGATGCCTGGGATCTTGAAGTTACTTGCTACATCTAAGAACTATTTCAGATGCAGGTGAGGGTCCTCTGTTGCAGCCCTATTGAATTGTCCCATAGCTTGTAACATCTGGAACATGACTGGCTTAAACTCAAATTGAGGTGCAGTGATTGGAGTCCTCATTATCCCAGTATTCATGGCTTTAGGATCAACCACTAGATACCCCCTGATAGCACAGTTTCTATTTTTGGCCATAGCCATGCTGTCCTGCTGCAGCCATTTCTGAGCTAGCAGCAGATGGTGATTCAGTGGAAGTTGGTGTGGAATTTGTTGGAGTATTGAACACCAACTCAGGTAAGGACTGAGTAGTTAATCCTCTTATGAACCTCCTGAATGTCCGTTAAATCTTTGGATCAAATGTGTAATCAGGTGACAGGAACCTGTGCATGCAGTTTCAGTACCTGATGCTACAACAATTCACCCGGAATACTAGAAATTCTAACTACATAACTATTAATCTAAAAGTAGAATTTTAACACCATTAGAAATCCCCGGTAACGGCGCCAAAAACTTGCTGCCTTAAAAAAAGTTGTCTTTAAGCTTGTGCAAGTATACACAATCACATCAAGTAGTATAGAAAGTGAGTCAGATATCGTTCCCACGAGGATTATAATGCTGTAGCAAAATTCCAATTTAGACTATATGCTCTAGCAGTTAGGTTGGTAACAAAAATTTGGTGTGTGTGCAAAATAATTGTAATTTAAACTTGAGAAAGTTAGAGCTTAAGGAAATGATATTTAAAATAGATGAGTTGTCAAATATGGTAAAAATAGCTCTAGGTATGCTCTTTCATAAATCCTGCTTAGCCTATATTATGCTCTGCCTATGCTTAAGCATTAACTCCAAGAAGTAAAGATGTGTTTTCCAACACTTAAGTATCAGGTTCATTAACTGCCTTCTATTCCTAGATTCAGATTAATTACACCATCCTCTTAATAAGCATGTTCCAGTTAGTTTAGGGACTTGAATAACTATTCCTATTCTATTCAACACCATATAATTTTCCAATTAATGATATAATCTCTATCCTTTACTTCTTTCCACTTTGCTCAATTTTTACAAACCAAGTAAGCTTGACATTTAATTAAGTTGATCAATCTTAACTAAACAACAGATAACACATGATAAAGGAAATGATAAAATGATAACTCAATAGCATACCTAAAGCTTGAAGAGTTTAGCTCAAGTTGAGCTTACAAAGATCAAAATGATAAAATGATAAAGAAGTAATTACAATGGTGATGGAAAAGAAAAAGAGCAGCAGCAGAAGGATGAAGAAGCTCGGTGCAGCTCCCTAGGTTAAGACAAGAGTGTGTGCATAAATGTGTCCAAGGTCTCCTTTTTTTAGGGTTACCCCATTTGGTTATATACCGATCTCTCTTTCCTCCATTTTGGGCCAACAAATAACATTATTTACTAGAGTCCCTGGCCCATTTCCAAAAACGCAGGAGAGCATGATCCCTAGGCACGTGGGCTCCACAATATCAGAGGCATCAGTGCATGTGAGGAGAGAGAAAAGGTGTTCATGTCAGCTTTTGTCTTCTAGTGTAGAGCTACTGAAGTTTGGCTTTGTTGTAGCAGTCAGGAAGTCCATTTTCCATGCTTTAATTATGCTCCAACACCCCTCTGCTTAAACATGTAGAAAAATATGAGACAATGACGAAGCACAAAAGAGCATATAACTGGCATTCGTATGTTTTAGCACCCACATTCACCTAACAACAAATTACTCACATAAATGCAAACTTATACTTAGAAGGCAACAATAATTCAAGGTATAAAGGTAATAATTAACTCTTATTACAAAGAGTTATCAGGATCCAAACTATCTCAGGAAGGTAATTTCGGAGTTACATATCCACATTGGCCAAAAAGCACCAACGCCTGCAGTCCACCAAACCATGGGTGAACCCCTTGGATAGCCGACGCACCATACCTTGGATGCGCCACCACGAGGGTGCACGATCCACCAAACCTTGGGTGAACCACCTGCGGACGGCCAGATCGCCGTACTCTAAGACGACCTCCCCTGTGTTGATCTTCCCCCACTAACAACTCCAATGCGTGATGCATGAGCACAACAACAAACTAGGGCAACCACCCCCTTTGCTTGGTCCAATAAGCACCCAAGACTTATCACCAACATCAACATCATCAACACCCTAACCCTTAAGAGTTAAGGCCCCCTTGGCCAAAAAGCACCAAGGTTCAACTCATCAACACCTCGACCAAAAAGCATCGAGGCCACTTTGGCCAAAAAGCTCCAAAGCTTATTAACATGCGGTAACCCATTGGGCACCGACTTAACAAACTCATTATTTTCTTTTCATCTTAATTAGTCCTTAATTAGGTTATCTAACTCTTCTTCATTGATTGGTGTTTTATCACGTTATTGGGGACATTTAGGGTGAAACACCCCTTTTAAACCTTTAAATCACATTCTGTCCAGTAGGGGGAGCACGGGCGTGCTCACCCCAGCACAATCGTACTTCCACTTAAATGGAGCACGGTCGTGCTTCCACTTATGTGGAGAATGGTTGTGCTCACTGTCCTGCACGACCGTGCTCAATGCGCAGCCACCTTCCAGATTCAAACTGGGAGGACGAGCATGCTCCCTATTCAGCACGGTCGTGCTCCTGGAGCTAGTCGTACCGTTCTGGGCAGATTCAACATGTTCTTGAAACCAAGAACTCCCTAAACACTCTCAAATTAGATCCTAGGGTCCTTTGACTTATCCAGTTGGCATAAAATCTCACCTCTCACTAACAGTTCATATTTTATCAAACATTGGGGAAATTAATCCCTAAACCGTTATGTTAATTAAGAGTCCTATTAATTCAATTAGGGTCTTATTAACTGTTTCAACATAACAACAACATTCATAATATAGATACTCAGACCAATTCAACCAAAACTAATGGCATAAAACATATTATTAAGGCATACCACATCATGAACAGTTTTACAAGTACAACAGCTAGGCATGCCAATCAATTAATCAAATCATAGGCATTGATAACAGTTTAGGCATATTCAAAGATAGCATTTAACATTCATAACATTTAACAATATAATAGGGCTATGGGAACCCCTCATTTTACGCTACCCCTTTGCCTAATGTATACACTATCCTTCTCCTCATAACTGGTATGAAGAATCTGATAGTGACAACTCAATGGTAAACCAACGTGTCCCTCGAACGGCTCTGTTGGCTCTCCAAGCCTTGATTAAACAGAAAAGGTTAAACCATTAGTTCCCAAATCTAAATAACAGAAAAGGAAACCAAAAGAGGGAGAAACCATTACCTTCTAAGATTGGCATAAACCAACTAAGCTTCCCAAAGAACCTCCAAAACTCCAAGAAAGTGATGGGTTTAGAGAAAGTAGGGAAGAAACAAGGTGTAGCCGCACTAGGGTGGTTGTTATGCCAAAATAGGGTTTACAAACAAAACCCTCGGTTACTGTTCTATATATGTTGAGCACGGTCGTGCTCAACTTAACACCTACGAGGCGCTGTCTACCTTTTAGCACGGGCGTGCTCCCTATTGAGCACGGTCGTGCTCAACTTGGCATCAGCGAGACACGCTCTCCCAAAGAGCATGGTCGTGCTCTCTATTGAGCACGGTCGTGCTTGTGACTCAGACATCATAAGACACAAGCCTAAGAAAGGGATTTTAAGCCTTGAAATCCCACTTAGCCCCTCAACAACAACTCTAAGCTAAGTCCTAAGGCTTAAACAACAAAACAACATACATAAAAGCACTTAACGAAAAATGGCATGTTACAGGATGCAAATGGATTTTCAAGAAGAAGCCAGAGATAGAAGGAGTTGAAAATGGTCGATACAAGGCAAGGCTTGTAGCAAGAGGTTTCACTTAAAGAGGGGGAATATATTTCATTGAAATCTTCTCTCCAGTTGTTAAACACTCTAGCATCAAAATCATATTGACTCTTGTTACTGTCCATAATCTCGAGCTGGAGCAGATGGATATAAAAACAACATTTCTACATGTATAGCTAGAATAAACAATCTATATGAACCAGCCAGAAGGATATGAAGTACAGGGAAAGGAGCAGTTTGTATGTCTACTCAAAAATTCCTTGTATGGACTTAAACAGTCACCTAGGCAGTGGTACAAAAGGTTTGACACTTTTGTGATTGCAAATGGATATAATAGAAGCTCTTATGACATCTGTGTTTATTACAAGAAAGAGAGATTTGGCTGTTTCATCTACTTGTTACTTTATGTAGATGATATGCTTATTACAAGTGCAGACATCAATGCAATAAGGAACCTGAAGAATTTGTTGAAATCAGAATTCGAAATGAAGGATTCGGGAGTTGCAAGGAGGATCTTAGGTATGAAAATTGTCAGAAAAAGAGATATAGGTTTGTTGTTTTCATCTCAGTACAATTACATACAAAAGTTGCTAAAGAGATTCAATATGCTTGATGCTAAACCAGTAACAATTCCTATTGCTGGACATTTCAAACTGTCAACAATTCAGTCTCCACAAACTGATGAAAAGTACAAGTATATGAAGCATATACCATACTCAAATGCTACAGACAGTTTGACGTATGAAATGATTTGACTAGACCTGATTTGGCCTATTCTGCTAGTATAGTGAGTAGACTTATGTCCAATCATGGAAAGGAACTGGAATGCAGCTAAGTGGATCTTTCGATTTTTGAAAGGCTTAAATTCAATTGGCTTGATATATAGAAATTTCACAAAATGCAAGAGTGATCTGTCTGGTTTTGTGGATGCAGATTTTGTAGGGAACATAGGCAAGTGGAGATCCTTGACAGGATACTTGTTTACTTTGTATTGATGTGTGATAAGTTGGAAGGAAAATCTACAATCAATTGTGGCTTTATCAACCACAAACAGAATATATAGCTCTTACTGAAGCTATAAAGAAAGCTATATGGTTGAAAGGGATGTTTAATGAGCTTGAGAGGAAAGTAGGTTCTGTAACAGTGTGGTGTGATCGCGAAAGTGCTATTTGTCTTTCTAAGTATTCCATGAGAGGACAAAGCACATTGATATAAGGATGCATTACATCCGAGACATCATTACTAAAGGTGAAGTTGATGTGCAGAAGGTAGCTGGTGCAGAGAATCCAGTAGATATGCTAACAAAGGTGGTTACAAACACCAAGTTTAAACATTGTTTAAATTTGGTCACCATTGGAAGTTGTTCAATATGAGTCTCTACAGGAGACTGGGCCATTCTACACTGATCAAGTGCTAAAGATCAAAGGTGGAGATTTGTTAGAGTCTGGTGGATCATCATCAGAGAGTATCAATTAGAATAGGCTTACATGGGTGTCGTACCCGTGTACGCCTATTCTAACTGATGCTCTCTGATGATGATCCACCAGACTCTAACAATTTCCAATCTAAACATCACAAACATCTTTACATATGCGAATAATCTCAGAAATTAACAAAACAATATATGGAAATATTATCCCTCAATAGAGTACTTGTGGATAATAAAGTACTTGTGGAATGGCTTGCATTACATTCTTTTCTCATAACTCGTGTCTCACTCATAAGGGGATATATATCATATACATTGAATCTTTGGGTCCACTTAGGGTTGTTCACTCAAGGTCCCCTGCCCCGACGATTTTAGTTTCGTACCCTGGAGATACTGCACCCTCCAGCCAGGTGACCAATGAGGTCCCTCTCCCCAACAGTGTTATTTATATACCGGAGCCTCCCGTTCCCCGGTTGGCCTACCCAAAGATTCATATCAATTTCTTAAAAATTCATTCCACCAAGTGCGTTCCATAAGTTTTCAACACATACATCAATCAACATCTTATTAGTATATTTAACATTCTCATAATCATTGTATTTAACATTTAACACTCATCAATAACATGAATAATTTATTCTAGGTCCAAGCATAGAGATATCCAAATTAAATTCTAATATCGTAGAAACAATTTAAAAAACATATAATATTCAAATATCAATATCCACACAAGAATTAATCTATCCATCCATACACTTAATCTTATCACTTACACTGCATAGGTGATTTAGAGAAGAAAGAAAAAGATAAGAGATAAATAGAGGAGAGATGCCCATTTCCCCTGTTTGGTTATGCAGAGAAACAAAGAAGACATAAATAAAATGGATGGGTCCCACCCAAAAAAAAATCTCCACCCACACACGAAGAAAGAAGGGAGAGACGGACCTCCCTTTTGTCATTTACCTTATTGCCCTTCTCCCCACTTGTCTCAAACCCATTCATTGTCCCTTCTTTCAGGCATTGCAGTTGGGATGGCAGCGAGAATAGGAGAGAGTGGAGTAACGCGACTAGGTGTGGCCATGGGCAGAGTTCCGATAACGTTGTGCGATAGTCAACAACAGGTCGAAGTAGACAACGAACCCGGGCACTAATTTGGTGATTCCTGGCAGTGAATTTGTTGTGCAAAGAGAAAGGGTGCATACATGGTGGTTGAGTGGGGAAGAGGAAAGGTTAGGGGGCGTGGGGAAGGGGAAGGGGTTACATAACGAGTGGGAGAGGGAAATAGGTAAAGGGTTTGGGTGGGTGGGTAGGTAATAAAGTTAAATTATATTAATTTTTATTATAAATATAATTATTTTTATAATATATTTAATTATTAGATATTTAAAATAAAAATAACATATTATTTTTTTAAATAAAGGACACTTGTGTTATTTTACCCTTTCTTTTTTATCTTTTTCTATTTTTTTTTATGAATTGATGTGAAAAGGCATCACTTTAGTGGAGATCATCCCAACTAGGTTGGCACCAAAACCACTATCAATCATTTGCAGCACATCAAAGTACTATTAATAAAAGAAAAATAATTACAAAAGTATGGGGGTACAAAGACCAAAACCCATGAAGAAAAAGAAGCTATTTGAATCTATAGTTGGGAAAGTCCCCATCTATTACAAAAGAAGTCCATCCTAATAAAATATGGAATCAAATTCCACCATGTAAAACATTTAGAAACTACTCCTTGATTTGCCAATTTATCAGCATAGTGATTTGATTCCCTAAACACATAAGAGACTCTGAAATTAAGCTTGGATGTCAGCACAAGACAGTTTTTCTAGCTAACTCCAATCTTCCAAGGGACAATGTCAGGCTTGGAAAAAGCAAGGACCACCAAAAAGGAATCACACTTCAACCAAAGCCTAGACCAACCCTTTAAACAAGCAATCTGAATGGCAGTCTTAGCAACCAATAATTCTACAGAGAAGGAGTCTATAGTGTGACACCCTCTACCCCACATGTTATATAAAGCATTTAAACATACAAAGATAAAGATATATAATCATGCATAAACATTTAATTAACAAATGAAAGGTCCATGGGTAGAAAGGTCCACATGAACAAGTTCATCAAACGCGGAATAAAACATATAAGTTTTGGGGAAAATAAAGACATAAAGCAATAACATAGCGCCTAACCCTGATGTCACATTCAAAGATGGTAACAAAGGTTCCGGATAAACCCACGGAGTACAAAACCCCTAAACTAAACAACTAAAACTGATCAGCTAAACATCCCTAAGTCGTGGCTCCTCGGAGTCACTCCTTAACAGGCTGCTCACCGTCCTCTGCAAAATGGTAATCAGGCCAAACAAACAACAGAAAGAAGGGAGTAAGAAAACATATAATCACAACGACATGGGAATAGGAAACAAGATGGTCATACATCATGGCATAGCATTATAACAACATACAAGATACAGATATCATCATCATGTAATTATATCAACATATTCATTAACCAACATATGCTATGCGGTGCAATGCAACACTACTCCGCTACTCCATCACTGCATGTGGATCCAACTAACTCAGGATGTCAACTTCGGAGTTACATATCCATATTGGCCATAAAAGCACCAACACCGGCAGTTCCCCAAACCATGGAGGAACCCCTTGGATAGCCGGTGTATCATAACTGGATACACCACCTCGGGGGCGCACGGTCACTACAATAGAAAAGGCTTTAGATAGTATTTCCGGGTGCCTTTTAATAGCGTTTTTAAGCGTTATCTATGTCACCTGTATTAAAAGTAGTTAGCAAAGATAACATTTAAGAAGTGCTATTAAAAGATGACCTTAGATAGCGTTTCCGCATATTTACAAACGCTATCTTTAGTGTGTGTTTTCTGGCATCATTGGAAGGTCATCTGTGACTTTAGATAGAGTTTGTTTTTGTAAACGCTATCTAAAGGCATGCCTTTAGATAGCATTTTTTTAACAAATGCTATCTAAAATCTTCCTTTAGATAGCATTTGTTTTAGCAAATGCTATCTAAAAGCTGCCTTTAGATAGCGTTTACAAATACAAACGCTATCTATTCCCTTATTTTTTTTTAGTTTACTTATTTCTTAACTTTACCTCCATCCTGCATGTTCATAAAAAACAGAAGGTTTACACAAATAATTGAAACACAATCCAAATTATAGGTAGCAAATAAAACCCAGACACCTAAGTTACTTGTACCAAACCATGCATAACACAATACAAAGTTTAGACCATATATAACAAGTGCAATCAAATAAACTTTTCAACAATATAGCGAGACCAATACTTCAGATAGTTGAGCAGTGGAGTATGTGAAGCATTTGAAGTCAGGGAAGTACTGCGACATAAAAATAAAATAAATTAAGTTACAATTGCTAAAACATTTGAACAATCACATTTAAAAGCTAAGTAAACAACAAGCACTGAAACTACATACCGCCATTGGTATTTTAACTTGGTTCTGTAAGATAATTTCCTTCATGAAACGCATGACATAATACCCACAATCTGTATTGTTAGGTTGTCTTGGGCACTATAAAAAAATAAAATAGTAAATCAATATAGTTTTTTTTAACTAATTGCTCATTAAGTTTTTGAAAATATACCTCTATCCGAATCCATTTAATGTTGGTTGCTTTTAAACGAGGCACCTTGGCTCCGCTATGTGCGTGATAAACTTGCAAAGCACTAATCACAAAATCAAACAGACTTCATTAAGGAACATATTTTCAATCATCACAAACACACGCATGGATTTTCCAACAAAAATTCTCAATGGTAACATCTAAATACAGAATGATGGTTCCGGTTGCTTTTTTTATTTATTTTGAACCACAACAGCCATAACCCAATATATGCCAATTCAACACAGTTATTCTAATGTCAAAAATCAAAAGCACATTAGGACCATGACAACTTGCAACATGTATCTACCATGGAAGCCATTCGACAGAATCATAGAAAATCAGAAAAATAAAAGCATGCTTACTTATTGAACAAATTCTTTAATTCTGGGCAATTCCTAGGATCAACATGCAAGGAATCCAGATAGTAAACAATCTCTTCAACAGTATTTATCGCTAACAACACCCAATGATTCCTACAAAAATGTTGAGATAACAAATCCTAAGCACCTCAACTTTTATATAATTCATTATTGTGAATTAAGTCCTATAGGATAAGTGACTCACCCAACATTGCACAACGCTAGAAACAAGGGCTGATATTCTCTCTCTGTAATTACAAAGCGGCCAGCTATATACTTTGTCTGTGAATCCCCCCCGAAGAAGCCGTATGTATCTATTTGGTGTGGGGACAAGAACAGAAACCTCCTCGTTCTTTCCTTCGGAAGCAAAAATTCTTCATACAAATACCTTCAATTAAAATATAAAAATGGATTACACCAATGACATCAATATTTAAATGGAAAGACTAAAAAAATATTTTACACTTTAAGCCTGATTTAGTACCTGATATATACGGAAATAACGGAGGCAGATACCCATTCATGATTTATAATTTCTCTGATATTTTCAGCATTAATTTTATCAATGATATGATCACCAAAAATATTTTTTTCTATCTCTATGTCCAATGGGTCATCATTTTCCATATTATTTCGTTCATGCATTTTAAGAAAATTGAAATATTCCAAAGAAATGTTATTTGAACCAGCTGTAGGAGGGTTGGCCTTAGATTTGCCTCCTTTCTTTACCGGGGTTGTAATTGACTCCTTTGTATGTTCATACACTCTGCCCTTGCCTTTAGATTTTGCAGGTGCTTGGAAATTTTGCATTTCAATATGCCAGTTAGTAATCAACTAATGTAATAAATATACACCGTATATGACAAGGTGGAAAAATCCAATTACATACCATATTAATTACAACCACGAGATCAATTGGCCATGCCACATAAATACCTATTGCATCTCTTATTGTCATTACATCTGCATCATCAATAGGTACTGGCAATGGCGCATCCCCCTCAGTTGCAACATCAACTCCAACTTTCACATGGTTAAGGGGTTGATAAATATAGATGACATGAGTTGACGCCCTAATCCAATGATAGATGAATAAGCTGTGAATTAAGGCATCCAATTGAATGTATTTAACTGTGAATGCAATACTAGTAAAAAAAAAGCATGCATTACCTCTGGAAGCTTGATGGCAGATGCTAGAGTGCAACTATCTTTGACACTTGGGACTGTGAAATTAGTCTGCCTCTCCTCATCCTCCTTTTTTTTCAGCTTATCTTCCAAATTGTTCAATCTTTCTAAGAGTTGAGCCACCAATGTCTCCCACCTTTTCGTTTCACGTTTATGTTTTGCACGACCTTCAGGTGGGAAGTAGTCTCTTTGAGAGACACCAAAACCCACACCCCTAACACGACCAGGGTTCTCTGGTACACCTAGGGCTTTAGCAAGAATATCTTGGCGACCATAATCTTGTATCTACTTGAAAATCATTATTTTAAAGAAATTCAAAACCCATCTTCAGCTCATCTCATCTCAAGAAATTCAAAATCATTATTTGTTTCCATGCAGCCATTTAAAGATATGATAGAAGGAATGAGAATGGATCTTAGGAAGTCGAGATACAAAAACTTTGATGAACTATATCTCTACTGTTACTATGTTGTTGGGACAGTTACTTTGATGAGTGACAAAAATATGCAGAAAATTTTTACCAATAGCAACTGACAATAATTACTCATTATTTGTTGAATACTGTACCTCTTCCCTGACATTGAATGAACTATTTCAAATTCAAATGCTACATCCCTCTTATCTCTAAATTATCTTGCCATTCTCTAAAATTAACAGTGACAAAGCCAACCCCATAGCATATTGTCACCTGATCTGTAACTCTTTGAAGATGATGGTTTGGCT
Organism: Sophora flavescens; assembly: GCA_030762895.1. Lineage (NCBI taxonomy): Eukaryota > Viridiplantae > Streptophyta > Magnoliopsida > Fabales > Fabaceae > Sophora > Sophora flavescens. Next base: position 89,705,884 of record CM061064.1, on the reverse strand, counting down.
TCATCATCTCTCTCAAGTGATAGAGTGAAAAATGCCATTTGACAAGAAAAGTGACAATAGCTTCAATAGTATTTATGACAACAATTTGTCCAGGCCTCGTAAAAAATGCAACAAAAAGAGGCAACTAAACAATCCAGTGGTAAAGAACAAAGATGAGGTTCCAGTTGGAAACAGGCTTGATGATTCAAGTTCCTGTTGGTCACTCTTTGCAGATGAAGATTATATAGTGTTGTGTTTCAGAGAGGATAAAGCGTTTGATGTTGTGAAAGATGGCAAAGGTGTCAACTCTGATGTTGTGATCAAATATCATGATGGAAAGCATAAAAACTCAAGGCCTGTGAATCGTAAGGTATGCACTCACTGTCATTTCCACATGCAACCCAGTTGTGCTATACATTAGATAGTCACATCCTACCAAACCACTTAAACCAGAACTGGATAGTGAAAATGGATTTAATGCATTAAAAATATCACGCATTCACATATCCATGCATTCTTGAATGAATCATAGAAATTAGAAAGTGTTTCAAAAAACTTATGATTGATCCAACAACTATTAATGCATAAATACGTGAATACGTGATTTATTAAATGCAGAGAATTCGGTTCCATAATGTGTTTCACAAAATATCATTGACTTTGAATCCTGGATAGTAAAGAAAATGAAATGATCTAAATTTGATTTTATTTATGTTTCTTTCTCTGACTGAAAAAAGCAGCTAAAATATGATGAGGAAGAAGAGCTAGTTAGAAACCTGAACATACATAAGAAAAGATCAAATGCAAATGAGCAAGACACTGATCAATACGATCAACATTGTATAAGCCCTTCTAAAGAGGTACACCGCCACCACCCTTAACTTTTATGTCTAGGTGTTTGAGTGCTGAGATAACATCAAAAAACTAGTTTCTTTCCTTTCGTTGTAGGACGAGGAAAAAGAGACCATATACACAGGTAGACAGCAACAATATAAAGATAGCATAAGAAGGGCATGTCAGATTGAGGGAATTGAAGACCTTGGGATGGTGTCTCCTAAATCAAGGGCAAGGTTGTTTGCAAGAGGCTTCACTCAAGTTGAGGGGGAGGATTTCCATGAGACCTTTGCTCTAGTGGCAAAACTAGTAACCATGAGATGTTTACTCACTGTGGCAGCAAAGAGAGGATGGTTAATTCACCAATTAGATGTGAATTAAAACACCCAAACACTAACTTGAATGATATGCCAACAATTCAGAACCAGAATAATATAGTTAACCCATTGTAACAACTTAGAATCACCACACTCTCTTATCCCTGATTGGTCATTCATTGCAAAACAGAAGCTCTTATGCAGAATATGCTTAAATTTTGGCAATTTAGAGATAAGAATCATTGAATCAAGGCTTAGATAATTTATCAACAGTTCAATAGCAAGCATTGATTCAAAAACTCAGACCAACTTCTCAAACAGTAGCACATAAGACAATGACAACTAACTACACTCTCATATGAAATGCAACCACAAACCATCAACTACCAAATGATCCTAAGCCAAAACCAATAATAATGCAACCAATTAGTAAAATGGAATCAGGGAATTGAATAATAGAATTCTAATCCATAAGTCCCCACAACATTAGTAACTCCCATCCTTTATAGATCTTAGATCAAGCTTAGATTTCCAATTCAGTGCATAACATAGACAAAGAAATGCAAACCCCCCTCAAGAACAAAGTTGAAAGCATTACTGAACAATTGAACATCCCCATCAAGAAATTCCGATTCAAATCCCCATTAAACATCCATGAAGTTGTATAATATCCATTAAATTTGGTGTCATAAATTTGACAATTCAGAACAGACCCATTGGAGTGCATAAACAAAACCAGCTGCACCATGGAAATCTTGTCACCAAAGTGACAACTCAAAATGCCTCAAAGCAATTTCAATCAGAGAATTAACCCACAATTCATCTTCAAATAGAAGAGAGAAAAAAAAATAATGTCAAAATTCAGTCCAGTAGCCGAAAAATGACTAATGCAATGAGTTATCATTTGACGACACAAAAATCAAAATTGTGAGTTCATCGATGAGATTTGTACCTATTTACGAAGTGGTTACGGCGAAGAAGAGGCTCTGCATGGAGGGATGGGAAAGAAGACAGAGGTCTACAGGGGGTGATTAAAGTGGTTACCCAATACCCTTCCTCGCGGCGACGGTGATGAAGTTTGTTGTTATCGTGAAGGATAGTTAAGCTGTGGTTACATTAGGCTGAAGGCAAAGATAAAGTCACCTCGGATAGGTTGCAGATGGGTTCTCTCTTTCAAGGAAAATGGCTTTTAAAACAACACATATAGAGTGTACATACCTAGTCGAAAACAGGTCGACCACAGCGAAGGCAGAGGGCACAACACAGCGGTGGTGGTGGTTACCTCTTCCCCAAAAACCCAACCTTTTTCGTGTGGAACGCAGGTTGAGCGCAGTGGAGGCAGAGGGCATAGCACAGCGGAGGGTGACAACACCTATTCCAGAGTGAGATTGCAGTGCGTGAAAAGCCACAACAGAGAAAGGATGCAGGGCGAGCACAGCGGCCGAGGTGATGGAGTGAAGAGGCAAACAACTCTGAGAGAGGCCAGAAAACGGCCGGAGGATGTTAGGGTAGACGCAGAAACTGAGAATCGAAGGATCAAAACATACGCGAGCGGGGGTAGTTCTAAAATCAGCAAAGGTAATCACCTAAGGTAGCGTTTCTAACTTTAAACGTTATCTAAAGGTTTTCTTTTAATAGCATTTCCTAAAAAAAATGTTATTAAAAGTTGATTTTATTTTATTTATTTATTTATTTCAAATTAGAAAAGATAGCGCTTCAACTTAAAAACACTATCTTAGGTGCACTCTTTAATAGCACTTACTTTAGGAAACGCTATTAAAAGGGTACTACAATTTTTAATAGCAGTTCTGCTTTACAAATACTATTAAATAACTGCTATTATAAGTCATTTCTGTTGTAGTGGGTTCACCAAACCATGTGTGAACCACCTGAGACTTGGGCCTGATCATCATAACTAGGACAACCTCCCCTATGTTGAACATCCCCTTCAACATCAACTCTAATGCTCTATGCAAATGGCACAACAACAAACAAAGCAACCACCTCCTTTGCTTGGGCCTAAAAGCACCCAAGACTTATCACCAACATCAACATCAACACCTTAGACCCAAACCGTGGGGTCAAGGCCCCCTTGGACAAAAAGCACAAGTGTCCAACTTAACAACACCTCGACCATGAAGCATCGAGACCACTTTGGTCAAAAAGCACCAAAGCCCAACAACATGCGGTAACCCATTAGGTACCGACTTAACCAATTCATCTTTATAATCCTCTTAATTAATCATTACCAAGTTATCTAAGTTCCATTATTCGGTTATTACATTGTTACATCACTACTGGGGATAATTAGGGTCAAAACCCCTTAATTTCCTTTAATTCAGTTTCTGATTAGGAGGGGAAGCACGGGCGTGCTTGTTCGCAGTACGGTCGTGCTTCCACTTAAGTGGAGCACGGGCGTTCTCTCTATTAGGCAGGGTCTTGCTCATGCAGCACGATCGTGCTCCCCTGTTCAGCACGGTTGTTTTCCAGTATTCAAACTGGGAGCACGGGCGTGCCCCCTGTTCAGTACGACCGTGCTCAATGCACGACAGTATTGTTCTGGGCAGGAAATAGAGCCTGGTTCTTGGGTAAAAACTCTCTAAACACTCTCAAATCAGAACCTAGGGTCCTTGGACTAATCCATTGGCATCAAAAGTCACCTTCCACTTATAATTCATAATTAGTTAACAACCTTAAGTAATTAATCCTTAATTACTATATCAATTAGGGGTACTAAATTAACCAATTAGGGCCTTTATCATCGTGTTACCTTAATCAACATAAGTGAGCCAAACAATCATGATATCCACAACATCAACCAACATATTCATGGTATAATATCAACCCACTCAGCCAACATAACCACATTATAACATTACAACATTATAATAATGAAATAGATATAGCCAATATCAACATGAACCTATTCAACATAACAGTATAACCAATAACACATAAACAGCTCATCAAAGCATCAATGACAGTACACAACCTACTCAAGACATGACACTTATCATATAACAACATAAAGGGGTCATGGGAACCCCACATCTTACGCCACCCCCTTGCCTATAGATTATACTATCCTTCTCCCCATACCTATATTGAAGGTAGCCCTAACCGCAAAGCCAACAACGAACTGGTCCCGAAACCTCAAGCGGCTCGCTCCGGTGACGAGCTTCACTAGCAATGGTTTTAGAGAGAAAAGGGAAGAAATTTGTGTAGGGTGGCTGCTAGGGTTTAAGAGAATGGTTCAAACAGAAATCCTCAGTTACTGTGCCTATTCATAGGTTACCACCACTAAGCACGAGAGTGCTCCCCACTAAACACGGTCGTGCTGGACTAGCGTCAGCGAGACACGGTCCGCACATTGAGCATGGGCGTGCTCACTAATGAGCACGGGCATGCTCAACTTAAAACTCGCAACATGCTTCAGGCTTTAAGCACGGGCATGCTAGCTAATGAGCACGAGCATGCTCATCTACCAGAAAGGGACTTTTAAGCCAAAAAATCCCACTTAGCCCTTAACCAACAACTCTAACTTAAACTAACGGCTTAAACAATCAAACAAGCATGTATAAAAGTACTTAATGAAAAATGAGGTGTTACATATAGAGCCATAAAACTCAGCAAAGCAACCTAAGACAACACCACTCCTATCCCTGAAGACTCCTCCACCACCAGCTTGGCAAGGCTTAGCAGCACCATTAGTGTTTGCCTTTATCCAACCACAACTAGGAGGAATCCAATCCACCCTTATTATTCTAGGAGCTTTGTTCTGATGGGGAGTTATTCCTAGCAACTTCAGGATGTTTGATTCATTCTGAACAGGAAATGCAGTATGTTTAGAAAGATTACCAGAAAGAATGACAGAAGCAGCAACTAAACTGATAGTAGCCCTGGTTGAGATGGTTTTGTCTTCAAATTTTAATTTGTTCCTTGCAAACCAGATTATCTAGATGATATTAATGATGGCAGCAAAGATAATGTCCCTTAATAGGAGACTCCAATTCCTATTTAAAATAGATAGGATAGAATGCAAAGAGGATAAATCCAGTTGCAGACCAATCAAAGAGGAAACCCAGTTCCAAAGTCTTGCTGCAAAGGAGCATCTTAAAAATAAGTGATCCTAAGACTCAACAACAGCATAGCAAAGGCTGCACATTGAAACTGATATGCAACCTCTCCTTTGGAGTTGATCTTCAGTAGGTAATCTATTAAGCAATAATCTCCATGTCACAAAGAACTTTGAAGAAGGGATAGCTTTGTTCCAAATCATGTTAGTCCAAGGACAAGCAGCTTGGATTGGATTGAGGAATAGGAAATCCTCCTTAAAGGTTAATTCCCCATAAGAGGAATGCTGCCAAACAAGCTTATCTGAAGCAGAAAATTGAGGAATAGGCATTTGGGACAGCTTTAGGCCAATAACAGGAAACTTGACAAGGAAAACCTCTGGAATTAGCCAATTGTTATCCTGAATGAAATCAACAACTGTTGCAGATAGGTTCATGGACAAGTTTGAGGGAAAATGTATAAGTTCAACAATCGATTGTCCAAGCCAATTGTCCAACCAGAAGCTGACTTTGCTACCATCACCAATTTTCCATAAATAGTTTGAGATAGCAGTGTCCAAGTTGCATTTAATACCTGGCCAGATAGATGATTTGACATAGCTAACAGCAGGTTTTCTATTCTTCAGGAATCTAGACTTGAGAAAAATGGCCCACTATTTGCTAGAAGCCATCATTTCAAAAGATAATTTAAGCAGAGCTGCCTCATTAAGGGCCTTAAGAGATTTTAGACCAAGACCACCCTCCAAGAAAGGCAGACATATATGTTTCCATGCAACTGCGCAAAGCTTCTTGTTGTTAGGGTCTCCAGACCAAAGGAAGTTCTTGATTGACTTATCCATGACCTTAAGAAGTGAGGATGGCCATAGATAGACATGAAAGCTATACAAGAGCATACTTTGTATGACAAATCTCACCAATTCCACTCTACCCATTAAGGAAAGAAGGCAGCCTTTCCAGAGAACCAGTTTTCACAGAATTTTATCATCAATAGGCTGAAGATGACATCTTCTAGGCTTGCCTTTAAAAATGGAGACTCCATGGTAGTTAAATGGCAATGAACCTGCAGAGAAACCAAGAGTACTAGCAATTCTAGCTATTCTAGCAGGAAAGGAGCAACCAATATAGAATTTGCTTTTATTTAGACCTAAAAGTTGTCCAGAGGCAATTCCATATTCACCAAATAGCTGCATCAAAGCCTCAAGACCCGACTTCTTACCTTTGCAGAAGACAAGCACATCATCATCATAGAACCCATGGCTTGGTAATGTTAAATTCTTTGGACCAGAGATTGATTTCATCTTTCCAAAGGCAACTAGGGATGAGATTCCTCCGCTAAGGACATCCTCTGCTAGACAAAAGAGCAAAGGGGAGAGGGGATCTCCTTACTTAACTCCCCTTTTGCAAGCAAAGAAGCCTTCAGATTTGCCATTGACTGAAAAAGAAAGCATTTGTAGAATGTAAAATGGTCTTGATCCAATTGCAAAAAATGGAATTGAAACCAAAAGCTTCCAACATAGAAATGAGAAAGCATCAGTCCAGTGTTTCAAAAGATTTCCTGACATCCAACTTGAGAGCCAAATTTCCCCTAAAAGCTTTATAGTCGAGTAGATTAGCACACTCAGAGACTACACATATGCATTCCTTTATGTTTCTACCCTAAATGAAACCTCTTTGCTGATGAGATACAATCTAGGGGCAATGAAGGATAATCTATCTGCAAGCACCTTAGTTATGATTTTGAATTGAAAGTTTACAAGAGCAATAGGTCTATAGTCCTCAATTTTATCAGCATTCTGGACTTTTGGAATTAGAACAACCATATTACAATTCAGGTTTGGAAGAAGCCAATTTTGGATTAAAAAACTGAGAAACTGAGTTGCATACATCATTGCCTATTATATCCCAAAAGGCCTGTACAAGCACCCTCCAAAACCATCAGGTCCAGGGGCTCCCTCATTATTCAAATCAAAGGCAGCACTTTTGATTTCAAAACTGTTAGGAATAAAGATTGGAAAAGTAGTCTATAACATGCTGTGCAATGCTGTCCTGAGAACTTAGAACCTCCTCCCCAATCTTAATCATAGACATAGACTTGGCAGAGTACCTTAATTTGGTGAATTTGTGAAAAAATGCAGTGTTTTTGTCACCTTGGCAATGCCATTTGATTCTTGACTTTTCTCTCCAGAATTCCTCTTCAAAATGCAAGCATGCTGCAATTCAGATTGAGCTAAGACTTCTTTCTCCACTAGGTCATCAGTTGCACCAACATCATTAATCTGCTAATGCACAGCATCAACAGTTGCAAGAGCTTCTTTGACACTCAGATGGATGTTGCCAAAAAAAGTTTTATTCCAACTCTTAAGTTCAACCTTTAAAGCTTTCAATTTCTAACAGGGAATAGCCATAGGGCAGCCATTGATAGGCCTATTCCATACTTCCTCAATTAATTTCTGCAATCTGGGTGGTCAATCCACATTTTGTGAAACTTGAAGGAAGAAGAAAACGTTTTTAAAACCTTAGAGCAATTCAATAGTAGACGATAGTGATCAGATTAGCTCCTTACCAAAGTACAACATGAAGAGGAGTTCCAAAAGTCCAACCATGCTTCATTACAATTGCTTCTATCCAACCTTTTTTTAGTTAAGGCAGATCTCCTTCTGGTATTGATCCATGTAAAATTTACACCCCTTGTTGGAAGGTGAATCATATTTCTAGCATCAGTGAAATTTTTAAAGTCTTCACAAGCAATTCTTAGAGGAAGAGAGGAACTTCTAACCTCATGAGCTCCCAAAAGTGTTAAAGTCACCAATCATGCACCAAGTCCCTGAGTTACTAACCTAGGGATTGGCCAATTCTTGCCACAAAGATCTTCTTAACAAATACGAAGTACTTGCATAAATGGCAAAGATGAACACAGGCTGGCCACCCTCTTTAAAAGCAAAAAAGCATTGCTGACGGGAGACAGGAATAAAAGAAGGATCAATCAAAATATTGCACAAGCCTCAGAGATTAGGTCAATGATCCCCTCTATCATTAAGGAGAAACATCTTCAAACCCAAATGTCTCCAAAAAGAGACAGCAACATCATCTATATGAATCCAAGGTTCTGCTAGGAAAACAAAATCTGGCTTATTTGCAACACAAATTCTTAAAGACTAATTTAGTCTTAGGGTTACCAAACCCTCTACAGTTCCAATAAAAGACTTTCATTAGGCAAATTGTTGTGGACCTCCACTTTCTAGGGTATTAGCTCTTTCAACATGAGCTGCCTTTGCAACCCTTTGCCTCAATTTCTTTTTCTTGGATTTGGACAGCACTGGAGTGTAAGCAGTAGAATCAACCTCAGAGGCATTGACCAGATATTTACTTGGATCAGCAATGAAGGAAGGAATGGAAGCATATTTGTCACTATCATATGGCTCATCACCCTCTTGACTCCAAAAGGATCTCATGAAATGAATATTAGAAGCAACAACTTGATTTCTAATAGAGGAGTCGGGGATCACTGTTGCTAAATGATTTTGCCTATTAACATCATTGATAATCAAAATTCTCTCTTCAAAGGGGACAATAGAATGAGGGCCATGATCATAATTTGTTGGAGGATTTGATAACAGAAGGGAATCAGCAACAAAAGAACCAGTGGAATCCGAAACATGAGAATTCTGAATTGGAGAATCCAAATTCACATCTTCATTAACCTCACCCTTAACAGGAGAGGCATCAATGAATCCAAATTCTACTTTTTTCTCTTCATTTTCTTTTATGATTCTCTCATACCAAACCACCTTTAAAATTCACTATTTTTCTCACCATCTTCTCTATTCTTTTTTTCTCATTTTCATTCTCTCTCCCACACAAAACAAAACATTAGTGTCAATCATGATTTTCTCAATAAACACTCATAATGTGGATGTCAAAAAAATCCTTTATAATCATCTCAACTCTTTTTTTTTTTTTTTTGAATCAATACTCAACAAAACATATTATAGGTCTTTCCAAACATCAAAATAAAATAAGGGAGTAATATAATAATAGATAACAACGTTACAAATCTTTATCTTCCCAAACATCTCAAATACATATTCTCAATACCAAACTACAATATCAAACACCCTCTTTATCGTACAAGAAGATAATAGTGTGCAAGAAAAGCCTTCCTCACGTTTCGATCGTCCTGCTTCTTATTTGTTTTTCTCATTCTTACCCTTCCCATCATCAAGACCGCCACGATGAGCCAACTTCATCAGAAGACCCAATCATTAACTTCAATCTCCAATACCTAAAATAAGGTTTGTGGTTGTGGAGATAGGTTGAAGCTGATGGCATTTAGGAGCAAGAAAGAACCCAGACTGGCAATTTTGGATTTGTCCTAATTGGAAGGTAAGTGAATTTTTTTCCAAAATATATCCGAGACGTTGTAGTGCTAATGTTGCATGTCGTTAGACACGTCAACACTTAACAAATGAACACTAGCAACAGGGACTAAAACCAAAGTTCTCGAACTTGCAGTTCGATCACTTTGCAGGGACTAAAATCTTCATTAAATCTAATCCGATGTGGCATTAAAATTATTAAATTAGCTACATGGCAGTACTCATATGGTGCACCGTTAGTCACATTAGCACTTAAGGATGAACACTAATGTCAAGGACTAAAACCGAAACTATGGTATTTATAAGAACCGAAACCAACGAAAAAAAATTACTCCATATGTAGGAATCGTAGTGACTTCAAGTTAAAGGACTATTTCACTATGGTCGCCATGAGAATACTTATGACTCTTACATAATTATTATGAAGTATTCTCATGGTGGGTCAATCCATTACAAATATTACTCCTAATATTTATACATGTGTACAAATAAAAGGTGTATTGCCATATTTATGGATAAAAGAGTAATCGATGCCCAAAGCTGAAAACATGCAGGATAAAAAAAAAGTCAATCTAGTGCTCTAGAATTCTTGCTATGTGTAGGGTCCAAGGAAGAGTTGGAACGACTATGTGGGTATATAGAGTGGATGGCCTTATCTTATATTTTCGAGATACCAATTCCATGACTCAATTAATAACATGCAGGATAAGTTTAACTTTAAATAAAAATATATTTCAATTGGTTAAACATAGCATGTATACACTTGTCTTGAGGCAAAAATTATACAATAGCATGTATATATTGTACAATAGGAAATACAACACCGACCATAGATCTGCAAGTCGTGGTTCTTGTAGGTATTTCCAGCTTTTTGAATAGGATATTTTAGTGACTAAAAGAGGCATACCTTAGATGGTAACTCGAGATGATATGAGGCTTTACGAAAATCGGAGCGACAAATACGAGCAATCCCGATAGATGCTTGTTCACTCTCTGTGTATCTACCAGATCAGCACACAAGAAGTTGGAATGAACATGCTGACCTTAAGTTTCTTGTTTGCCTTCATAACAAGGTCCCAATTTGTCACTTCACCTCAAGTCTCCTCGATCATAGACAATATGGCATTGTTGAAAATGCCACAAACTTTGTCACCCTATTGCTCACATAGCTGTAGTCCCCAAGAAAGTCTTCAAATTCAAGAGATAGAGTGTGAATTTCGACGTTGTTTCTTTGTGTTGTCTCCTATTTGTTCCCCGACGCCTTCAATGAGGTCACCGTTGTTGCAGCAATTTGCTAATATGGTAAACGAACAACCCTTGTGGGCCATGTCAACTAATCCTCTAAAGACATTATCTGCACAACCAACAACATGGCACAACAATCATATGAAAAATAGTAAAGTGAAAGAAATGAATAACTAAAAAGTAAAAGGACCAGAGAAAGGCTACATGTGATGCGCTTCCCATAAGCAGTAACAATGAATTCAATGAAGCCGATGTTGTTACGATTTTTTGGAACAGCTTTAATGCGATCACCATGACCGCATTTGTGCTTTGCCGACCATATGAGAAATACCAGATAGTATATTAAAGGCAGTGGGCATGATCTAGGTCAGATCTGTGTCAATCAGAACATTGATGTCTTCCTTTAAGAAACCAAAGCGCTTAAGGAGCCATTCTTTCAGTGTCCAGACATTGATGAACTTTCCTATGTAGTTCAATCCCACCAGCAATGCCTTCTTCTTCGACATTTGAACTTTTCTTCATTGCCGTTTCTTAGAGTTCAAAAGGGAGTGTTAAGCATCAAAACGACCAAAAGAGACAGTGGATGGTAGGTGGTCCTATTTCGACCGTTTGGGATTAAGTCTCGTGTGTTTTTGTGTATGTCATTATTCAAACAGATGTATTATCTTAAAAGAACTTAGTATGTCATTTTGCATGTATGTACCAGCGTTTGTACGCATGCATAGGTACAAACGTACAAATGCTAGTACATACATAATTATGAAAAGACATAATAAGTCCATTTTAGATTATAAATTTGTTTGAATAATGACAGACAGACACAAACACGGGAGACTTCCTTAATCTCAAATGGTGGAAATAGGATCAACTACCACCCTATGTCTCTTCTGATCGTTTTGGCATTAACACTCAATTTTGAATTCTAAGAAATGACAAAGAAACAAACTTCAAATGTCGAAGAAGAAGGCATTGCTGATGGGATTGAACTACGCAGGAAAAATCATCTTCAAAGGGTGCAAAAACGATGTCTGGAGAATGAAAGAATGGATCCTTAAGCGCTTTGGTTACAAAGAGGAAGACTTCAGTGTTTTGATTGACACTGACCCAACCTATGTCATGCCTACTACCTCTAACATACTATTTGCACTGTTATTGCTAATAGGGTCAGCAAAGTCCGACTACGGTCACGGTGATCGCATTAGAGTTGTTCCATGGAACAGTAACAACACTGGCTTCATTGAATTCATTTTTGCTGCTGATGGGAAGCGCATCACAGATAGACTTTCTCTAGTAATTTTATTTTTTACTCATTCATTTCTTTCACTTTACTATTTTTCATATAATTGTTGTGCCATGTTACTTCAAACATGCTAACTATGCCATATTGTTGGTTGTGTAGATAATGTCCTTAGGGGATTAGTTGACATGGTCCCTAGGGATTATTCGTTTACCATATTAGCAGATTGCTTCCACATCGGTGACCTCATTAAAGGCAACGCCAAGGAACAAATAGCAGACATCACAAAGAACACTACAACAGAAAATGCTTTTAATAGCGTTTCCGTGCGCCTTTTAATAGTGCTTTTAAGTTCTATTTATGTCCCCGTTATTAAATGTTGTCAGTAAAGATAGCGTTTAAGAGGTGATATCATATGATGACTTTAGGTAGCGTTTATTTCATGAAACACTATCTTAGGGTGGGTTTAGCGTTTTTCTGTTGGGGGTGGGGGGTGGGAGGGGTTGGGGGGACCTAAGATAGCACTTTCTCAAAGAAACGCTATCTTTTCCCCCTTTTTTCCCAAGCCAAGCAGAGTGAACCCGATCATCCTCTACCAGAAGCTCAATCATCAAATCTTCGAAAAAAATGAAACGAAGGATAAAACTTAGATCTGAAACGAAACGAAGCATAAAACATAGATCTGAAACTAAACAAAGCATAAAACTTAGATTTGAAACCAAATGAAGCATAAAACTTTGATCTGAGTAAAGAACTTAAATTTGTGAAGAATTTGACTTTTGAAGTAACCATCTACGCAACAGATCCGTCGCCGCTTCAAGCGCGCTTCCTAGACGCACAACTCCAATGAGACCGAGTCGCCATCCAACAAGATTCTGAAGGTAAATTGTTAGTGTACAGCAGATCTAGAAGAGTTAAATTCACGGGTCGAGTTGGGTCGGTTTTGACCAAACCCGCTACCCGAACTAATCAATTTCATACGGGTCGGGTCGTGTCCGTGGTTTTCCTATCAAACCCGAACCAAAGCAACCCAATAAAAATGGGTTGGGTCTGATCGCGTCATTTGGGTCCTGTGTTATTTAAAATAAATAAAAGGAAAAAAATGCAACTCAAGGCAGAGACACTACTGCCCAACCCAACAACCAAATACAGCCCAACCAAGTAACTGAAGTAAAACTGTGGAAGCAGCTCATCCAATAACCCTAACTGTTCATTGTGGTGGCTACTGGCTAGCGCCGGATCTGGACATCAACTCATGTTGAACGTGACGGCAGGATCTGGACTACGATGTGTGGTGGCTACTGGTCGTAATAGCTGCACGACAGTGGACAACAGAACATGCAATAGAACGATGACAAAACACCAAATAGAGACATGTGTGCTCATTCGATTGAGCAAGGCTGTGTGTGGTGGAGCAATGGGCGGGAGGACGGACGGCGGCGCCGAGATGAACGACCGGTGAGGGAGCACGAGGTAGCGTTGGGTAAAGGAAAGGGGAGCAAGTTAGGGATGTTCTGTTTTGGAATCGAATCAGTAGAGGCGAGCAAGTCAGGGTAGTTCTGTTCATACGAGTCTACGGGTAGGGTATTGAGTCTACGAGTTTGAAAACATGGAACCCGTTGCCCAAACCAAAGTAGGACGGGTTTGGTCGGGTTGGACCTGAATTTCAAAAATAATTGAACTAATTGCTTCTGTTTGGGGTGTCGTGTTTATCAGGTTGACCCGAACCCATGAACACCCGTACATAAAGTAAAAAACAGAGAGAAGAAGAAGGAGGGAAGAAGAAGAAACCATACCTATGGTGCGGTGGTCAGTCCTGTCCTCCACAAGAATCTCAGTCCCATCACAGCGATCTCAGTCATGCAAAACACGGCCCTCATCGGAGAAGAAGAAATTGGTTTTGTTGGGTTTGAGAGAGGGAAGGAGAATGAAAAGTGAGAAGGAGAAGATTTGGTGAGGGAGAGAAGAATTTTCGAGAGACGGAGAGAGGCTGCATTTTGCATGAGATTTTTGCTTGCATGTAGCAATGGAGGTGCGTTGTAACACCATGTTTTATTTAAAGCGGATTAACTTTATAAAATGGAGATTTTCAAAGAAATCCTTTCAAAATAACCTCTTTAAAATTTAAACTTTGGATAACATCAAAATAAAACCTGATAAATTGTTGATAATTTTCAAAAGATGTACAACTCAGCTTTAACTCACTAGTCTTAGGTCAATGACCGGGAGCGGAAAGTTTTAAGTTCTAAATGTAAACTAGAAACTTAAAATAATACAGTACAATAATCCCAAAATAGAAGTGTTTGTAACCTTCTCAGGGTAAATCATACATTTTTAAGTTTCCGAAAACTAAACAAGTTTACAAAACTTTTCCATCACCACCAGAAATTAAAATAACATTTTATAAAATACTTTAGGTAATAATAACCCTAAACACATATCAACAATTACATGTGATGTCTAAACTCTAACATCTTCATGTTTCACTTCCGTCACTTCCTCAGTACCTTATAGACTTTCCTCATCCGTCTCTTTTACACTTTTCCGATTTTATGATAACACTATCGTTGCCAACAAGGAAACGAAGAAGAAAAGAAATACAAACAGAGGAGGTAAGATTCTACAAAAGACCTGCAATGTAGACATGGGCATGTAAGTAAACAAACAAGCATTCAAGTGGATATATGAAAAGGTTGAGACTCGAATGCATGCCTAAAACTAGACCTAAATTTGCTCCATGGAGACTATTGTTGTCAAAATGTTTTGTCAAGATAGTATTCAGGTAATATGCGTAAACACCTCGGTGCACAAGTCCCGATTGGAGTACGCTAACATCCATCTCCGCGGTCCTTTCACACAAGAGTACTTAACATCTGAATAATATTTAGTTCAGTGGAGTGTCAAGATAGCCCTGTTGTCCAGGTATCAACCGACGCAGTGCGGCTGTACACTGAACCATTGGCAAGATCCATGCCTGACTATCCACAATGTCTTTGTGGCCCCACACAGTCCCCTAATATCCTATAATAGGTGTCTATGCCTCCAGAATGACAACGACTACGATTAGGTTGGAATATTGTCCGAAGACAAATAAAGCAGGAACTAAAAGTTCCAAAGCGCCGGTATCAATTTTAAAAAGAGTTATTGTTAAGAATTGGGCTCGAATCGACTATAAACCAAAATCATTCTTTTCCACACAAATTCATTTGAACACATAAAATTAATTAAAGCATACTTAGGCTAAAATTAATTAAATGGTAATAGTTAAAATTAACCTTTGACACTGAAAATTAAGTACAAACCATGGGTTTAAAATTCTCATAATACTAAGGTTTGAAAGCTTATAACTTTCCAGTACTTGGTCTATTCCTTTCATTCCAGCATAGCATGAATTATATTAACTTCGAGCCTGAGACAACAAAATATGAATGAGGTTAAAAATTCAAATTGAATTCATAAATTCAATGAAGAAAGAATTGATACCAACTAAGAAGCATTCCAACACCTCCCAAATCTAAGTTCGGAAACAAATGCTCATCACAAAAAGTCTCAAGCAACTTAACGATTGTACCAATAGGCTTATACTTAGAACCCAATTATAATGAAATTGAATTGACGCTCAACGTCTGAAATTGTAAATAGGTAAGGTTCTCGGATTCGAACCTTACACCCAATCAAATGATATTAGATTTAGCGTAGAGCTAATTTGAATTTAAAATCGTCCAAGCACATTATAAATCAAGGTCCTAGTTATACAGATAAATAAACAATTAGGAGCATGAACAACTATACTAAGAATTTCCCCCAAATAAATTCCTAAGTGATTTCACGAAAATCATCTTCCTACTTATATACCATCTACAAGAATCTCCTTGTTTAACCTTTAAGCACTCAAGGTTTCACCTAAAACAACTTAGAGTTCATGCCTCCTTATGAATCCGAATTCAATATGATTAGGATATGATTCTATGCTAACCACCAATTAATTCCAACATAATCTACATCAACAACTAAATATCAAATAACTCATTTTCCCTAATTTCTCGTATATCCACAATTCCTTAAAAACTACCATAACTCACCCTAGAGTTTATCCATTTCAACTTAGAAACTTAATATCCTTCAAAATTCGAATTTGACATTTGACATCATAAACAATTTAAACTAAAACA
This sequence comes from Sophora flavescens, assembly GCA_030762895.1. Taxonomy (NCBI): domain Eukaryota; kingdom Viridiplantae; phylum Streptophyta; class Magnoliopsida; order Fabales; family Fabaceae; genus Sophora; species Sophora flavescens. The sequence goes on along the minus strand of CM061064.1, from coordinate 89,689,651 downwards.
TATTTCAAACAATCATCAACTATTACTTAAAGTCATCTAATCTTTCCCAGTGGTATTCTTAACATCAAATTGAAGCTCAACATTTATTATATTTATTATACGTCATAGGTTATCACAAATTGGAGTATTGTACGTACCCTTCAATATATTCAAACTTAACTCCTCATTTGATAGCTATACCTTGATTCCTTTGGATAAAACTCATCCACGATGATTTAACTCCTATATCCATCAAGTTTTCAACGGTGATTTAACTACTATATCATAATGATTCCACGACGATATGATCTTAACCTCCCTAAACGACAAGCGTAACTAATCTAAACTATTTATCTAAAAAAATAGTCATTGCCAAATACTCATCCAGTGTAGACTAAGACAAAATTAACCCCATATGTGGAAAAAAGATATCACAATCAGAGGCATAAATTATCTCAGACATGCCTTTTTGGCCAACACAGAACAATCATGGAAAAGACAATTATAACCATACAAACCGCTTAGCACAACATAAATTCTTCACAGGAAATCAAACTAGTCTTGGTTATACAACTCATAATTCAAACAAAATATAACTAAACATATCGTTATACAATTCACACGTGCAAGTAAAACAATTATGAGCAATTCATAATAATAGTCCCCAAACAATTTATTTTCATGCACTTTCCTAAGCACATACCCCAAGACCCGCATTAAAACCCACATTATACCTAGAGTATTATCTTCCCCCACCTTAAAGTGACGTTTGAAGATCTCTAGCACCCTGAAGGTATGCAGTCAGCTCCTGTCAGTTCCCAGAAAGCAATTCCTGCTTCCCCAGAGCAAGCACGAACATGAAAAACATCCTGGGGAGACGATCCAAGCATTGAAACAACCAGACAAATCACAAAATTAATTATTCAACATTGACACTATATTTATAACTCACTAACATACTTAATTTCTCAAAAACCACACTGATTTAATTCAAAACAGATTTGGGGGTTTTTAGGTTCATGAAGAAAATTGGGGACAATTCAAATTAACAAGAGATTGACAAAATTATTTTAGGGAAACACTTAATCATGACCCTAATTGCATAAAACATCAATTGATTTCAAAATCCAAATCTGAAATGAAAGACTAGGGTTAGAGTTTGAGGAAAAATTGGGGGTTTTGAAAATGGACAAAGGAAAGAGAAATCACTCACCCAAAGGAAGAAGATGAAATTGTGGTGGTGCTAATGGCGGCAGAACGGCAGCGGTGGTGGCGGAGGGACGATGGCGGCGTTTTGTGACACCCTGCTACCTCACATATTATAAAGCAATTTAAAGATAAAGATATAAAACAAAACATGCATTTACTGGATAAAATAAAACATTTGTCCATGGGTAGAAAGGTTCCACATGAACGAGTTCTCAAAACATGGAAAATAAAACAAGTTTAAAACAAATAAACCAAAAGAAAAACAACATAACCCAACCCGATGTCACAACAGAGTTGGTATAACCATTCCGGAATGAAATCCTCGGAATACAACTGAACTAACAAAAACATAAGGAAAAGTCCTAACTATGAGTGGTGGCTCCTCAGAGTCACTCCTCTCCTGACTGCTCGCCATTCTCTACAAGGTGTCAATCAGGAAAAACAAAGAAACAAAGAGCGGGGAGTAAGAATCCTGTAAACATATACGACATGGAGATAGGAAGCAAGGTAAAACAAACAAGCATGGCAACATCATAGCATACATCAGCATATATATATATATATCATCATACATCAACATCATCAAAAACAAGTATGCTATGCGGTGCAATGCAACACTACTTCGCTACTCCATTATGCATGTGGATCCAAACTAACTCAGGATGAACGACTTCAGAGTTAAATATCCACATTGGGAATATACCCAATGCCGGGGAATCTACCCCTAGGATAGCCAATGCACCAAACCAACGAATGCCTCGTCACGGGGGCGCACGGTCACCAAACCTTGGGTGACCTACCATGGATGGCCAGATCGTCGTACTCTCGGGTGACCTCCCCTATGTCGAACGTCCACCAACAACAACATCTCCAATAATGCATGCAGCATACAAGAAACAACTGGTAACCGCGACCTCCTTTGCTTGGGCCTATAAGCACCCCAAGACTTCAGCGGAATCAACCGTAACACCTTAAACTTTAGCGGAATCGATGGCAACACCTTAGACGTTAGCGGAATCGACTGCAACACCTTAGACTTTAGCAGAATCGACTGCAACACCTTAGACTTTAGCGGAATCGACCATAACACCTTAGACCCAACCAGGTCAAGGTCCCCTTGGAGAAAACAATGAGCATCGAGGGCACCTTGTCCAATAAGCACCAAGGTTGTCAATCTTAACAGCGTGCAGTAACCCAACGGGTACCGGCTTACCAAACTCAACATCTCACCACCTCATCTTCTTAATCATCTTTGTTAATCATTAGCCAAGTTATCTAAACTGAGCCATTTATGTCATCAACATGTTATTGGGAAGATTGGGGTTAAAAGCCACTATTTAAACCTTTAATTCCATCTCTGTTTGTTAGGTGAACATGGGCGTGCTTGCCCTCTGCACGGCCGTGCTGGTCACATAAGTGAAGCACGGTCGTGCTTCCTTTTGGGCACGTCGTGCTCAACTGCACGGTTGTGCTCCTCTACTTCACGTTCCAGAATTCAAACTGGGTGTATTGGCGTGCTCCCTGTTCAGCACATACGTGCTCAATGCACTATAGTACTGTTCTGGGCAGAGTTCAACACGGGTTCTTAACCAAATATTTCAAGGATTAAAACCATTAATCATCAAGTCTTATTAGAGCCTAATTAACCAATTGAATATTTTTATCAACCAAACCATATCGCAACAGTCACAACGGCAACAGTATCATCAAATCATAACATCAACCAATGGTAAAACACATCATCATACTCATACTAATAACCAACATGTCCATAACATATATATAAAGACACAATCAACCAAATAGAGCGTGTTATTGATAGAAACATCATTTAATATATTAATCATACAACATAAAACAACACCGGGGTTATGGGGAACCCCTTCACCTCACACTACTCCCACTGCCTATGGTTACACTACCCTTCTCTCCATACCTGGATTGAAGGTTGCTCCAATGTAAGCTCGTAACAGCCAACTGTAAGACTTAATGACTTAGAGATTTTGATATATGACAAATACAATTTAATGTGTGTGCAAGTGTTTTAGTGTTAAATTGTAAAGACGGGTATCAAGCAGTGATCAACAAGTTCATTAAGCAAATTCAAGGAAAATATTCAAGAAAGAACTTGAAGGAATCAAGGAGCTGCATGTAGAAATCAAAAGAGCAAAGTCAAAGATCAAAGGATCATTAAGACCAAGCTTAAAGGAGAATTTTAGATTTAAGTCTTAGATGATTTGTAAGAGAAAGAAATCTCTTAGTCACAAAATAGCTCAACTAAAAAGATGCATGAAGAAAATCAATTTTCATAACCTGCATTAAAAGGAATAAGTTTTTTTTTAATGAAAATAATTTTTGGAAATAAGAAAATTATTTGTCAGGTACAACCATGTAATCAATAGATGTATGTCTGCTACTGTAACTGACAAATGAATTTAAGGTTCTTGATTCAATACATAGATGTATTGAATGAGTGTACTGATGGATTAACCAAGTTCAAGTTTTTGAAAAACACGTACAACCATGTATTACACAAGTGTACAAAAACTATCAGAACAATCGGTATGAAATTGGTTAATATTACAACCCTGTACTCAACCCCTGTTCAAGAATCAGAATCAAGAAAACAGATTATGTTATCAGACCCAAAGATTCTTTTTTCTATTGCGGGAGGCTTAGGATCTCCAATATCACTTGATGAAACTACAAGAAAGAGGGATCTTGTTGACTTTTCAAGGGTTTTTGTTGATGTATACTTGGTCAAACAGCTTCATGATAGAATTATGGTAGAAAGGTGTAACGCCCCAATTTTCTGCTTCTTGTTAATATGTGCTTAAGTGTGTGTGTTCGCCAATAATTAATTATAAAATTTGAGAGATTAGTTTGATAAACTAAAATCATTTTCATAACTTAGTTTATCTTAGGAAGACCCAGTAAAAATTTCAGCTGAAAATTCAGACGAATCCCGGTCTGCGTTTTCCCTATCGGTACAAGTTTATTGATTAGAAAATGAAATTTGTACTCGTAAACGAAATGCTTGGGCTTATAATTACTATTTCTAATATTTCCATCATTTTAAAAAATTCCGTTTAAAAGTTTTATTATATTGATTTTTCGGGTTTGATTTTCATAAGAAATACGATCGTTTTACACAAATGAGAAAGAAATTGAACTCAACAAAACAAAAAGCAGTCAATGAATTAAATTGCACCAGATTTAGAGTGTTTGGTGAGCAAAAACCTGATTTGTGTAAGGTGAATAGTGTATTTATGACATGAAATCATTTCCTTTATAATAAATAATTATATTTCAAAGAAATTCATTAAAAATGCAATTGAAAATTTTTATTTTTCTCTCCCTTTTCTGGAACAGTCCCCCCCCCCCCCCCTTCTATATAAACCTCTTCCCTGCAAAATTCATCACTTTTCCTCTCATTCATACAAAACCACTTTTACTACACTTGTTCTTATTTCTTCTTGTTCTTGAGAAAGCTCAAATATTGCTCTCAAAGCTTCTATTTTCTGCAGCATCTAGGTATAATATTTAGCTAGTTTACTTCAAGTTTCTTGCTGTTTATGCATGTTAAGTTTGGTTCTTGAAAAGCTTGTTCTTTTTGTTTTAAAACCATTTTATTTCAACTTCTACTCTTTCTTGCCACCATCTTCAACACTTGCATGTTGAAAAAGACCCTCCTATGACCATTTTGAAGGGGTGGCCGAAACCCCTATGGAGGAGAGGTGATGGTTTTGCAAGTTCATTTTTCATGCATGGTAGTAACCATGTTTTATGGCCATGGTTCTAACTCATACTCTCAAAGAAAGTTCTTTTAATATGAAACTCAGTTTTTATCAACTTCTACTCAACTCTATTTCCATTTTCATGTCTTTCATGTGGTGAAAAGTCATCCTACCCTATGATTTTGGTGTTGGCAGAAAACACCAGGATGGAAATATTAAAGGAGAACTTTTGTTTAAAATCACACATGCATGGCTTGGGATCTCTTATTTATGTATTTTTCAACTACTGTATTTTGTTAAAAATATGTCTTCCTTCCTTGTTATGATTTATGGCTAAAACTCTAAAAAATATGGAGTTAGTGAAGCCTAACTTTTGATCATTGGAAGGATGCATGTTTAATGAAACTATGTGCTTTGCAAGAGTGATTTAATGTTAAGAAAATTTTAAAGTCCATAACCATTTTTATTTTAATAAGGTCGAAACTCATTAGGAAGAGTTGATGAGGCTTGATCAAATTTTTTTGTAGTATAATTTTAAAATGTTACATAAGTTACATGCATGAAAGTAGATTATGGAAAAATCTATTTTTTTTCTCTATTTTCTTGCAATGACCGAAACCTATGGTTGATGAGGCTAAGGGTTTAAAATTTTATTTTCAAGTTTTGAACTTATATTTTATCTCTTTGATGCTTAAAAGTAATAAATCCAAAAGCTTGTGGAAATTAGAATTTTCTAGCATATTTTATGGAGCATAGCCGAAACATGCATGAAGAATTTGGGGTGATTTTATAAAAAAATTAATATATGTTAAACCTTGATTTTGTTTAGATTTGCAATCGTTACGAGAACTCAAGTCCGGTGCTTTAAAACCGCAATCGACCTCTTTACCGTTTTACTGAGGTAAGGGAAGACAACCGGAGGGATATTATTTTATGATGACTATATGTTACCTATAATTGTTTGATGATGATTGGTTCAATATTAGTGATAATGATTGGGTTAATGGTTGATTTTGGTTTGGATTAATATGCTGAGTTTTATTTGATTTACATGTATTATATGGTTATTTAATTTGAAAAATGCTTATGATTGTGTGAATATGTTGTTTAATTATTTAGTTGTTGCATGGAATGCCTAACCTTAGGTTAGAGCTCAAATTAAGAAGTTAAGATAAAAGTCTTAATAAAATTGTGGAGGAAGTTTACAAATAAATAATCTTTTTGAAAGAAGTTTTGAAAAAGAGAAAAAAAAATTAAAGTTATATTTCTCACATTTTTTAGCAGCAATAATTTTTTTTATGAAAAGACATATTTTTGGAAAAATTCACACCATCTTAAATAAAGAAAAGAATTAGAGTTTTTAAATAGTTTAAATAAATTAAAAGGATTTCCAAATGAATTTCTTAAGTTAGAAGAAATTCTTTAAAAGGGAGATTAATTGATTTTTTTTTGAAAAAGAGTGGATTTTTAAAATCATGATAATATTTTAAAATGAATTTCAAATAAAAAGTTTAGCTAAAAACTTTACTCAAAATAATATTCCAATAACTTGGATAAGTTATGGAGATTTGGTTTTGCTTTGTTTTTCACTGAACGAAATATATATATATATATATATATATATATATATATATATATATATATATATAACATTGAAAAGTGGACCTAGTAACCGAGACATCGGGCTACTAGTGTATGTAAACACCTTGATCTATGATCCATGTCACGTTGTTGTGGACTGTGTGTCCTTATAAGTTGTTATGGACTGTGCGTCCTGCATACATTATACCAAGCGTGGTGAAAGAAGTAAAGGTGAAAAGTTGATTTTTCTATAACCACGAGTCTAAGACTGGTGTATCGGTTTAAGACTCTTGTGATTGGACACTCTGACTCAAATGTCCTGTGTTTACAAATTTTAATACGTTGAAAATTTATGGGAGGTCGTGAGCCTTGAGCTTCGACAAGAAAAAAAATCATACACAAAGAAAAGCTGCGAGAATAAAACGTTTTTCATGCATTTGGCAGACGTGCCCAAAGTTGTTTTGTGTCAATACATTTAAGGACAAGGTATATCATGCCAACTTGTATCATTGTGCCTTGATGGACAATGAAATCCTTATGCCTTGTTTACTATGCCTTGAGTTGGATAGTATGCTATGGATATCCACACACGTTGACCACTGCGCCAGGAGTTTTGGGCAGTGATGTAGAAAACAAGTTGTGCCTTTTATGGCAAATTTCAGGCCTGATCATCTCATTTCTACAATCGAAGTTGGGGTCTCCGGAGATTAGGATAGAAGTTGAATTTTAGAAGTGTCATGGTTTTCAAAAAGCGATGATTATCACATGATATGTACTGTTTAAAATAATATCTTGTTACTTGTATATGTTTCTCTGTGTGTTTTGGGTGCATATAGTTGTCATAATTATCCATATATTGGTATCTTACCCTTGCATTTTATTTTATGCATATATATATATATATATATATATATATATATATATATATATATGTATATGTATCCTGTTATGTTGAGATTATATGGACCCCGCACTACCTCTCGTGCACTCACGGGTGCGGGCGATCATGTTCGAGAATGCCAACAACCCAGGGGCTTGGGTGATTCATCTGAGGAATCACACGGCCAAGTACAGTGGCCCAGTTTGCACTATAGAAGGAACACAGGAATGAGGTCCAGAGAGGAAAATTCATATCGTGGAGACCATCCAGATATCACTTCCGCCAGCCTGGTTGTATGTACAGCATTTAATAGAGCAGGGACAGCTAGTATTGGATCCACCACCTCTAAACGAGGCTCCGGTGTCACCCATAGAGGAGGATCCGGAGGAATTCATGGAGGAAGAACCCCAGTACCATCCTTTGGGCAGCGACGCTGAGGACTATGATGCTCCCGGTGGGGAAGATCTGGTGGAAGTATCCTCTTCTGATACTTCCTCTGGATTTGGGGGAGACTTTCGTGGTCTCCCGAATGGGTATCACTAGTATCTATCTTGACCATCTTAGGATACTTAACTTTATTTTGGGGTAGTGATGTTGGATGGATCTTTTCAGTAGCATGTTTTATTTTGTCTTATTAACCTCCAGTTTAATTTAGTATTTTGATTAAGTAGCTTGCATGTACACTCAACGAAGTTTCTGTCAAATGAACCTGTCTCTAAAAAGGCCTTAATATAAATGTGAATATTTTGTTTGTCTTATGTGCAAATATGTTGGTCTTTCAACCAAAATAATTTTCGATGGTATTTTTCTAAACCAAGAATAATAGCGTAATGCTATTGTCTAGCAAGCGTGCACACCCTGTAACAACGCAGTGCTAACGTACTCAGTAAAACCTTTTAAATAAGTAAATAAAATTACTCAAGCCAAGAAACATTAAAAGAAACAAAAATAAAAATTTATAAAATCAATCACTCTTAATAAAGCAATTAAACATATATGTAAAAACAGGGATGTTACATGTGTGACCCTTATTGCCCTTGTGTAACAACCCATTTTCTCACGTCTTGACCAGTAATTATTTTCTATTTTTACTGGAGATCCAGAAAACAATTTTGAGGAAAATAAAATCATAGTTGAGACCTTTTATATCGAAGGAAGTTATGGTTAAATTTTGAGTTTAAAACTCAGACGGAAACCGATCTGCATTTTTTCTAACAGTATAATTTTGTACCGGCAGAAACCCTAATTTGACATGAAACTGAGAAATTCTAGATTTTACCATTATTTAAGTGATAAAGTCTATTTTCAAAATTTTCACTCAAAAATAAAGTATTATATTTTATTCGGGTGAATCTTGACAAAAAACGATCAAAAACCCTAATCGGGTAAAAGTCGGAGCAGGATACGGAACTGCAGAGGTGTACCGGAAGATAGGGATGACGAGTCACCATGGATGACTATGAGTCACATAGTGAGTCATGCAAGTCATGATTACTAATATGAAATATCTAGATATTTATGTAATGAAATGACCAAAATGCCTTTGACCTTCCTCATGAATTCCTTCCATGTCCTAAAATATTTTGGCAAGTTTGCCGTCTCCTACTCACTTGTAGTACACGGCCTACTCCACTCCACCATCCTTTCATTTTCATTTTTCATACTTTGCTTTATTTCCATGAAAAACACCAAAATCCTTGCCTTTGTTCATGGAAAATTCGGTCATAACTATGATTTTGAGCTCCTGTCTTTGTTTTGGTTTTCTTAGAGGATATCCTTTCTCCCCCACTTCATCCTCACTTCATTTATAACTTATGATCTTTGTTCATAACACAAAAACCTTCCATTTTCTTTCCTCTAAGTTTCGGCCTCCACCTCCAAACCACCATCCAAGAGCTTGTTTCACAAACCAAGAGTAGATCCTTGATCCTCTTAGCATTCTAAACCCCTTCTATTTCACACAAAAATCATATCCAAGCCTTCTAGCAAAATGGGTATTTTTGGTGTCAAGAACTTGATTTCTTGATTCATCAATTATTTCACTTCAAGTTTTGTAAGCACAAAACCGTGAGCACCATTAGCATGGACAACCCTCTTTGCTTGTTTTAAGTGAGCTACAAGAAACGGTAGTACTGCTTCAATATCATAGCCAGCTTTGTAATATGAGACGGACCAGTCATAAGGACGCATCTTCAGAGATTAGTATATGGAAGATGTGAGAGCTCAACCCCAGTGCGACGATGTATCGTTCTCTTTTACTTCTCTTGAGGATCTTCGATGTGTATGGTCTGTTGGTACTTGGAATTTAAATCCGGGTTTGATTAGATTGTTTTCTTGGACAAAAGATTTCAATCCGGCTTCCTTGAAACAAACTAATGCACAATGTTGGATAAGAATAATTGGTCTTCCACAAGAATATTGGAGGCCAAAGATTCTTTTTTCTATTGCAGGAGGCTTAGGATCTCCAATATATCTTGATGAAGCTACAAGAAAGAGGGATCTTGTTAACTTTGCAAGGGTTTTTGTTGATGTAGACTTGGTCAAATAGCTTCATGATAGAATTATGGTAGAAAGGTGTAACGCCCCAATTTTCTGCTTATTGTTAATTTGTGCTTAAGTGTGTGTGTTCACCAATAATTAATTATAAAATTTGAGAGATTAGTTTGATAAACTAAAATCATTTTCATAACTCAGTTTATCTTAGGAAGACCCAGTAAAAATTTCAGCTAAAAATTCAGACGAATCCCGGTCTGCGTTTTCTCTATCGGTACAAGTTTACTGATCAGAAAATGAAATTTGTACTCGTAAACGAAATGCTTCGGCTTCTAATTACGATTGCTATTATTTCCATCATTTTAAAAAATTTCGTTTAAAAAATTTATTATATTGATTTTTCGGGTTTTATTTTCATAAGAAATACGATCGTTTTACACAGACGGGAAAGAAATTGAACTCAACAAAAAGTAGTCAATGAATTAAATTGCACCAGATTTAGAGTGTTTGGTACACTTGTTCTTATTTCTTCTTTTTCTTGAGAAATCTCAAATATTGCGCTCAAAGCTTCTATTTTTCTGCTGCATCTAGGTATAATATTTAGCTAGTTTACTTCAACTTTCTTGCTGTTTTCATATCTTATACATGCATGTTAAGTTTGGTTCTTGAAAAGCTTGTTCTTTTTGTTTTAAAACCATTTTATTTCAACTTCTACTCATTCTTACCACCATCTTCAACACTTGCATGTTGAAAAAGACCTCCTACGACCATTTTGAAGGGGTAGCCGAAATCCCTATGGAGGAGAGGTGATTGTTTTGCAAGTTCATTTTTCATGCATGGTAGTAAAACCATGTTTTATGACCATGGTTCTAACTCATACTCTCAAAAAAAGTTCTTTTAATATGAAACTCAATTTTTATCAACTTCTACTCAACTCTATTTCCATTTTCAAGTCTTGCATGTGGTGAAAAGCCATCCTACCCTATGATTTTGGTGTTGGCCGAAAACACCAAGAGGGAAAAATTAAAGGAGAACTTTTTTTGAAAATCACGCATGCATGACTTGGGATCTCTTATTTATGTATTTTTCAGCTAATATATTTTGTTAAAAATATGTCTTCCTTCCTTGTTATGATTTATGGCTAAAACTCTAAAAAATATGGAGTTAGTGAAGCCTAACTTTTGATCATTGGAAGGATGCATGTTTAACGAAACTATGTGCTTTGCAAGAGTGATTTAATGTTAAGAAAATTTCAAAGTCCCTAACCCTTTTTTATTTTAATAAGGTCGAAACTCATTAGGAAGAGTTGATGAGGCTTGATCAATTTTTTTTGGAGTATAATTTTAAAATGTTACATAAGTTACATGCATGAAAGTAGATTATGAAAAAAAAAATCTCTATTTTCTTGCAACGACTGAAACCTATGGTTGATGAGGCTAAGGGTTTAAAATTTTATTTTCAAGTTTTGAACTTATATTTTATCTCTCTGATGTTTAAAAGTACTAAATCCAAAATCTTGTGGAAATTAGAATTTTCAAGCATATTTTATGGAGCACAGCCGAAACATGCATGAAGAATTTGGGGTGATTTTATAAAAATTTTAATATATGTTTTTTTAAGCAAAAAATGGATTTCTAAGGCATCACAATAGAGCAAGACATCCCAACTAGGTTGGCACCACAGGCTCTACCAATCATCTGTGGCAAACCATAAATTTGATTTTGTTTAGATTTGCAATCGTAACGAGAACCCAAGTCCGTTGCTTTAAAACAGCAATCGACCTCTTTACCGTTTTACTCTGAGGTAAGGGAAGATAGCCTGAGGGATATTATTTTATGATAATGTGTTACCTATAATTGTTTGATAATGATTGGTTGAATATTTGTGATTATGATTGGGTTAATGGTTGATTTTGGTTTGGATTAATATGCTGAGTTTTATTTGATTTACATGTATTATATGTTTATTTAATTTGAAAAATGTTTATGATTATGTGAATATGTTGTTTAATTGTTTAGTTGTTACATTGAATGCCTAACCTTGGGTTAGAGCTCAAATTAAGAAGTTAAGATAAAAGTCTTAATAAAATTGTGGAGGAAGTTTGCAAATAAATAATATTTTTGAAAGAAGTTTTCAAAAAGAGAAGAAAAATAAAGTTATATTTCTCACATTTTTTTAGCAACAATAAATTTTTTTAATGAAAATTTATATTTTTGGCACCATATTAAATAAAGAAAAGAATTAGACTTTTTTAAATAAATAAAAAGGATTTCCAAATGAATTTCTTAAGTTAGAAGAAATTCTTTAAAAGGGAGATTAATTGATTTTTTTTTTGAAAAGAGTGAATTTTTAAAATCATGATAATTTTTTAAAATGAATTTCAAATAAAAAGTTTTGCTAAAAACTTTACTCAAAATAATATTCCAATAACTTGGATAAGTTATGGAGATTTGGTTTTTGCTTTGTTTTTCACTGAACGAAAAAATATATATATAACGTTGAAAAGTGGACCTAGTAACCGAGACGTCGGACTACTAGTGTAATTAAACACGCTGATCTATGATCCATGTCACGTTGTTGTGGACTGTGTCCTTATACGTTGTTATGGAATGTGTGTCCTGCATACATTATACCAAACGTGGTGAAAGAAGTAAAGGTGAAAAGTTGATTTTTCTATAGCCACAAAGTCTAAGACTCGGGCATCGGTTTAAGATTCTTGTGATTGGATACTCGTACTCAAATGTCCTGTGTTTACAAATTTTAATACGTTGAAAATTTATGGGAGGTCGTGAGCCTCTTGAGCTTCGACAAGAAAAAAATCATACACAAAGAAAAGCTACGAGAATAAAACGTTTTTCATGGATTTGGCAGACGTGCCCAAAGTTGTTTTGTGTGAATACCTTTAAGGTCAAGGTATATCATGCCAAGTTGTATCATTGTTCCTTGATGGACAATGAAATCCTTATGCCTTGTTTACTATGCCTTGAGTTGGATAGTATGCTATGGAAATCCACACACGTTGACCACCGCGCTAGGAGTTTTGGGCAGTGATGTGGAAAAGACGTTGTGCCTTTTATGGCAAATTTCGGGCTTGATCATCTCATTTCTACAATCGAAGTTGGGGTCTCCGGAGAATAGGATAGAAGTTGAATTATAGAAGTACCATAGTTTTCAAAAAGCGATGATTATCACATGCTATGAAATGTTTAAAATAATATCTTGTTACTTGTATATGTTTCTCTGTGTGTTTTGGGTGCATACAGTTGTCATAATTATCCATATATTGGTATCTTACTCTTACATTTTCTTTTATGTATATATATATATATATATATATATATATATATGTATGTATGTATGTATCCTGTTATGTTGAGATTTTATGGACCCAGCACTACCTCTCGTGCACTCCCAGGTGCGGGCGATCATGTTTGAGAATGCCAACAAGCCAGGGGCTTGGGTGATTCATCCGGGGAAACACACGACCGAGTACACTGGCCCGATTTGCACTGTAAAATGAACATAGGAAGGAGGTCCAGAGAGGAGAATTCATACCGTGGAGACCATCCATATATCACTTCCGCCAGCCTGGTTGTATGTACATCATTTAATAGAGCAGGGACAGCTAGTGTTGGATCCACCACCTCTGAACGAAGCTCCGGTGTCACCCATAGAGGAGGATCCGGAGGAATTCATGGAGGAAGAACCCTAGTACCATCTTTTGGGCAGCGACGCTAAGGACTATGATGCTCCCGGTGGGGAAGATCTGGTGGAAGTATCCTCTTCTGATACTTCCTCTGGAAATGGGGGAGACTTACGTGGTCTCCTAAATGGGTATCACTAGTATCTGTCTTGACCAGCTTAGGAGACTTAACTTTATTTTGGGGTAGTGATGTTGGATGGATCTTTTTAGTAGCATGTTTTATTTTGTCTCCTTAACCTCCAGTTTAATTTAGTATTTTGATTAAGTAGCTTGCATGTACATTCAACGAAGTTTCTGTCAAATGGACCTATCTCTAAAAAGGCCTTAATATCAATGTGAATATTATGTATGTCTTATGTGCAAACTCAATCACTTGGTGGAACTCAATCACAAATTTCATTAGGGATGATTTCTTAAGAAATAGATTTGGGCTTCCAAAATATAGGTTTAAATGATTGTTTTTCCATGGGTTTTGGTTTAGTGTCCCCCAATGGATTCTTTGTATTTTTTCTTTTTCTTTTTCTTTAATAAAATTCTAATGAAATGCTGCAAATGATTGTTAAGTTTCAAGGTGCCAACCTAGTTGGGATATTGGATCTTATAGTGATGCTTTTGCACATCATTTTTTGCTTAAAAAAAGGTCGTGAGTGCTGTGTGAGAATACAAGGAAGGGAGGGAACTATGTTGTGTATCTTGTTTTAATTTAATTTGAGGAGTAGGTTAAGATAACGCTTCTATAGGAAGTGTTGTCTTAGCTACCACATAAGATAGCGCTTCCCTCTTAGGTACACCCTAAGATAGTGCTTCCTCAAAAAAACACTATTAAAAGTCTCCGCCTCATTTTTAATAGAATTTCCGCATTGAAACACTATTAAAGATGCGTTATCAAATGTCTTTCTGTTGTAGTGGAAACAACGTCCAAATTCACGATATATCTCTAAATTTGAAACTTTCCTGGGGACTACAACTATGTGAGCAATACCTTGAACTTTGGCTTGGACAATAGCCAACGTGAATTGCATGAAGTAACCCGAAAATACGAAGATATTAAAAACTTAATTATAAACACATCCAACTTCAGAAGGTAACACACCACACTATAATTATAGTATACATATACAGATATCTCTAACCATCATCAGAAAAAAAAAAAAAAACACTGTTTAGGGTATCCTAACAGTAGGATCCCTTACAGGTGCATACTTATACAACTGTTATACTTAGAAGAAAATAAAACGTCTCACAAGACGCACTGACCATAAACTCTCTAAACTCTATCACTCGAATCCACAGCTTGTCCTTCAGCATCTGGTTCATTCGGAGTTCCATCTAACTCCTCAGCAACAGGTTCCTCCATAGAGTCTTCTAATGGAATAAAGTAAACATACACAAAATACATAAATAGGGAGATAAGAAACAGTTCTATCATCATAAGCGGAAAAGAATACATAGCATATAATATAATAACAATCAAAGACAAGCATCACACATAACCAACAATCATCCTTGAATCACGATATCTTCCTCTACCCTCAATCTGATGTAACTAAACATTTATGCTAATGTGGCCATCTCTATTACTGTCACGTTAGTCAGTAATCCATACGGTGCAGTGTCAAGAACTTAGTGCCAGAAACTCAGTACGCCACTATTCCCCCATTGGAAATAGCAGAATATGCCGTAGTGCCAAGCATTCCCCCATTGGAAATAGCGCAATATGTCGTAAAGCCAAAATACATATGCAGTAGTGCCAAGATACATAGTATTTCTATCCTAGATAGAATACTCAGCGCAACGCGTCCAGGACTAAAGAGTATTATGGTAGTCTACCTCGGCATCAACATCCGTAGGGCACTCACCCGCAATATCCGTTATCCAAAATAGGATATCCTGATCTCGTGTGTTCCACTCACATGGCTGTGAATAACAATACATCTATTTAAATCTCACTGACTCGCATCGGTTACAACCTAGTGCCTCAACCTTCCACCACAACCTCTACACTTATTCGATATCACATCTCATCTACAAAATAATTTAATTAGGCTAGGCACCTCTAAGTTACATTCATTCTCTCACCCACACGATTATCTTTCGAATAACACATATCCTTGCCTAAAAGTCGAGTAAGCATATTATCAAACCAGGCAAATCATACATAATACAATAATCATGAAATATTCAGACCTGATAAAAAAAAGTCACACACAGTAGAATACCTCAACTAGCGCATCACAAATAGTTCAATAATATTAAAGTCATACATCATCGAATATTCTGAAATTATCCTAACAGCGATAAACATACAATCCCCAAATCATCATTGGTACTACAAAGTAGTTTCCAATATGATTTTGGTATTGTCGATTACTCGACCATTAGTAGGGTTTAGGTCACCCTACACCATTATTATAAATTATATACTACTTATCTATTACGACGATGGAGTGGTTCTTTCTCCTACCTGAACTAACACCGGAATCACGAATTTTCAGATCCTCGTTACTACACCACAGTTACTAGATTAACCTTCAACCAAAACAACATAACAACAAATTAATCAAACAAAACCCAACTACGACCATATTATGTTAGGTTCGGCCATGACTCAAAAATAGGGCTAGGGTTATTTTCTCAATTCCATCTTTTGGATCCTAGTTACTAGAGTCTTAACTAAAGTAGATCAAGCGTTACAAATCAAAACTTTGAAACAAAATCCTCTAACCAAAGGGGTTAGGGTTTCGGCCAAGCATAGTAAAATAGGCTAGGAATTTCTTTTGATTTCAAGCTCTTGGATAATGAAAGTATAGATATAAGAGAGATGAAAAATAAGAATCATGACTCATCAAACGTTTTTCTAAGTATTTTTGCAAGATTTTTGAAGAAATAGGTCTAAGACTTAAAATATAGAAAAACTTGATGAAAATGAAAAATAATAGATGATCAATGAATCTAAAGTGATGAGGAAGAGAATCCTCACTTTGAAATGAATAAAATTGAAGAAAACTCATTTAACCCACGTTGCCATAGATTCGGCCATGAATAGAAAATAGGGTCAGGAATTTATTTTGATCTCATCCTTTTGGATCTAGCATCTAGCTATCTTAAAGATTTCATAGAAATTGGTTTCACATTAAAAGGATTTTTCTATGAATTTTTATGAATTTTTGAAAAACTAGATCTAGGAATTGAAATTTGAGAAATAGTTGATGGAAATGGAAATTTGATGAAGAATATTGAAGCTTGGATGATGAGGAATGGAATCATCACCTTGGAATGAAGAGATTAGATGAAGAACTTGAAGAAGTTTGAAGAACTTAGCAAGAGAAAAAATGGTGTTCTTTGTGTTTTGTGAAGAAAGGAACTTGAACAAGTGAAATTAAAATTTGGCTAAGTGTGTGATGAAGGGGGAGAAGGCAGCCACGAAATTGGCTAGGTGTGGGAGGTTTTCAGTCAAGTAAATTGAGTGGTTAAGGGATAGGAGATGTATCCTTAATAACCATAGTTAATGTTAACTAAGCTATGTTAAGTTAGAAATATAGTATTATAAGCTAGCTATTCTTAGCCATCATCATGGCTAGAAAAGAAATGTGTGGTGGATGGGTGAAGGGGGTGTGGCTGCGGTTTGCACCACAAGGGAGGAAGAAGAAGCCAACTTGTTCATGTCTTGGTCTTGACCATGGTTAGCATTTAAATAGGATGGATTAGGTTAGGGGCATTTTGATTATTTCACTTACAAAGTGTCATGATTACTTACGACATCATGAGTCGTCATGTTTGACTTGTTGTCCCGATCTCTTTGGGGGTCTCTGCAATTCAGTTCCTGATTCCGTCGATTTCCGGATTAGGGTTTTCGTCCATTTTTCGCCAATATTCACCCGAATAAAATATAATTTTATTTTGAGAATAAATTTGAAAAGTAGAATTCCTCACGGACATAATATAAAAATCTATAATTTTTCAGTTTCAAGTCAAATTAGGGTTTTCTGCCGGTATAAAATTATATTGTCAGTAAAAATGCAGACCGGTTTCGTTACATGGCAAAAAATCTTTTTAGGGCTTCAGAGTTACCAACGCCAATGAGGTATCATTTTCAGGAAATACAAACTAAGTTTGTGGTGTTTTTAACAATGCCATATTGACTACGATTGAGGAGACTTGTGGTCAAGTGATAAATCGGGGACCTTGTTATGAAGACAAACAAGAAACTTAAGAGGCAGGATTTCAATCAAACAAAAGGGTTTACTACATTGACCAACATGTTCATGCTACTTTCTTATGCGCTAATCTGGTAGATACACGAAAAGTGAACAAGCATCTATTGGGACTATTCGTATTTCTCGCTTTTATTTTCGTATGACCTCGCATCATCTTAAGATACCATCAACGATATGCCTCTTTTAGTCACTAAAATGGCCTGTCCAAAAAGTAGGAAATTCCTACAATAACCATGACTTGCAGATCTATGATCTTTGTTGTATTGACTATTGTACAATATATACATGTTATTTTATAATTTTTGCTTCAAGTCAAGTTTATACAAGGTATGTTTAAGCAATCGAAATATGTTTTGTTAAAAGTAAAACCCGTCATGCGTGTAATTGATCGAGCATGAAATTGGTATACGGCAAATAAAAGGTAAGGTTGCCCACTATATGCCGACATAGTCAGTCCAACTCTTCCTTGGACCTTGCACATGGCAGGAGTTCTATAGCACTAGATTGCCTTTTTTTTTCCAACATGTTTTCAGCTTTAGGCATCGATTACTCTTCTATCCATAACTTTGGTCATGCACCTTCTATTTGCACACAACTTGTTTGCCTGGGGAATACTTATGACTCTTACATAATTATTATGAAGTATTCTCATAGTGGGTCAATTCAGTACAAATATTACTCCTGATATTTATACCTATGTGTCCGACTTGATATCTGATGTCAAACGAGATAAGGAAAAAATCTGAAACTTCTACAGAAGCAAGAATTGTGCCTAAGCATCAAAATATAACAACTTGTGTGCAAATAGAAGGTGCATGGAAGGCAATCTAGTGAAAGTGCAAACAGGGAAACATAAGAAGAAATGCTTGAATTGTGTTTCTTAAGCTTTATGAAAAACCTTTTCCAAAACTATTTTCGCAGGCAACAAGAAGATAAACACTCAAAAAAAAACCAGGTTTTCTAAAAGATTAAGAACGTTCAAAAACCCCATGTTAGTAAATAAAAAAACTTGACAAAGATAAGGGATAGAGATAATCACACTCCTGGTTCACTCTTATCCAATAAAGAGCTATGTCCAGTCCCTTCGACCTGAAGGTTATTCTTTTACAAACAAGCCTCTTCAAGGTCAACTAAATCCTAGATTTGAAGGAGTGTTCCTTTTAGCTAACTCACTATTTGTGAGGATATTACAAAAATAAGCTTTAGAACCTGTTAAAGATTTACAATGAAAGAAAATGAAGGTTGCAACTTTTTGAGTATTTGAACTTTGAATAATAGAGGGCAAATGAATAATTTTTGCCAATAGTGTCGTCAACTTCAAATTCTTGCTCTTCAATGTCAACTGTCCATTGTGCATAGGTGTCCTTTCTTTGAATAATAGAGGGCAAATAAATAATTTTTGTCAATAGTGTTGTCAACACATATTTGTTTTTTGTACAGCAGTGGTAGCAGGGCAGTAGAGGGTTGACATGTTTTTGCCTTCAAATTGCTTTTGATTTCCGCGGCTCAATGTGTACTATGTTGTACCTTATTCCGTCTTTTATCCAAGGGATATTTCATTTGAATAAGTGGATAAATATTAATGTGTCACGTCATCATTATCTACAAAAACAAAGTCAGTGGACGAAAACACAATATAAAAATATTGGTTGGACGAATCAACAAACTTGTCCTTTACAACAAAGCTTGGACGAACGCAGATTGGTTGAGAGCACGTTTGGTCTGGTTACTGTTGAAGATTGTCCTTAAGGTACTTAATGTTTCGTCCATCCATATTCAGTCTCAACAATATGTTGGACGGAAACAGTGCATATGACCATGAGTTGATTCCATCTACAGTCAAACATAAGAAAAAGGTCTTTTGACCTTGAAAGTTAGTGACCACTATAACACCCCGTTTTTCGTATTTGAGCTTATGTGTTTATGTATGTGTTATGTAAAGTTGAACGATGTGTTAGAATATTGGGAAATAAGGTATGAAAAATAAAAAGGGGTCTAAGAGATTTTCTGGTCAAAAGTCTCTCCCTAATACATGAGCACGGTCATTCTCATGTGTAGCACGACCCCATGCTGATAAGCGTACTGCAGTGGTTGCACGAGCCATGAGCACGGTCATACTCAAGGGCAGTAAGGTCATGTCGGAAAACGAGAACGAGTGACGTAAAAGCTATGGACCTCGTGCTCCTTTAAGCACGACCTCATGCTCAGTGTTGAGCACAACCGTGCTAAAGGTGAGCACATCCGTGCTCAGTGTCTGACAGTTTAAATAGGTGGGTTTTGGAGGGTTACGAGTCATAACCCTCATTTTGACACTTTACACAATCATTATGCGACAGAAACCTCGCTTTTCTCTTTCCTTTGAAACCCTTAGAAGTTCTTGGCGACCTTGCTTACGTTTGGGAGAGAAGTCGTGCGCTAGTGTCGAATTAAGGTAATCTTGTTTCCCCCTCTATTAATCTCTTTTTCTTGTTTCTTGATTTGGAGATTAATAGATTCCCTTTTTATGATTTGGCCAAGACTTGAGGAATTCGTCGAGCCGTTCGAGGGAACCAAGAGTAGATCCTTTCACGTTTTACAATAGTTATATCTTCATACCAGGTATGAGGATAAGGGATAGTATGAACATGTAGGCTTTAGGGTAGCGTAAGATGAAGGGTTAACCCATAACCCTATTGAGTGCTATATGTTTTGTTGATGTGTGTTGCCAAATATGTTTGTGATAACATGATTAATTGTGCAATGATTATAATGATATCATGATTGGATGCTTTCGTTGTTGATGTTATGAAATGAATGTTGATATTGTTGTTGTTATGAACATATTAATTAAAGATTAATTCTTAATGTTCATAAGACACGAACCATAGTAAAGAGAGGTGGGGTTAATGTTTGATGGTATAGCAAAGACACTAGGATTGATCCATGAGCGTTTTAGGGATGTTATCAATGAAATAAAGATTAAGGAATTAAATCCCAAAATTGCTTATAAGACATGAAGCTAAGTAAAGACAGGTGAAATTTAATTATATTCAATGGTGTAGTATAAAACCAATAGGATTGATCTATGAGTGTCATAGGGAGTTTGGTAGGGATTTCCAAACATCCTGTCCAGATTCGTACGGCCAAGATCCAGTAAGCACGGCCGTGCACATAGGCAGCATGCCCGTGCTCAATGTCAGCATGCCCGTGTTGGGGACCAACAGGACCGTGCTCCCCAACCAGTAAGTGACGTAAAAGGGATTTGGGTTATTTCACCCAGATTTCCCTATGATAAGATAAGACAATAAGTAAAGAAACAAGAAAGATGACTCAAACCTATAATTAATGTGATAAGCCTTAACAAAGATAATTAATGATAAAGACGTTAATGATGATTAAGACAAGAATGACGAATTACCGCACGTTGACAAACTTTCATGCTTATTGGTCAAAGTTGCCTTGATGCTTATTGGTCAAGGTGTTAATGTTGGTAAACTTTGATTCTTACTGGTCAAAGTTGTTCAATAAAGATAAAAGATAATGTTAAATGTTGGTGCTTATTGGCCAAAGACGTTGAACCATAAATAAACGGTGTTGATGGAGGTCATGAAAACGACTGATTGTTCGTTAGTATGCATGCATCCATGCACAAAGTTATTAGGGGAGGTACGATGATAGGGGAAGTTACCCGAGAGTAAGGTGATCTGGTCATCCACAGTGATCCATCCAAGAGTTAGGTGAATCATGTGCCCCGGTGGTGGTGCACCCGAGATAAGGTGCATCGGCTATCCATGGTTTGGTGAACTGCCGGCGTTGGTGCTTATTGGCTAATTTGGATATGTAACTCCAAGTCGTATTCCCAGTATAGATGGATCCAGATGCATTCAAAGTAGTCGAGTCACATTGCATTATACAGTTGAATTATGTGATATGCGTATGAATGATATACGTTATACTTGCTATGTTATGTTTTGTGATTTGTTGCTTGAACATATTGCAAACTATTTCATTGTCATTATGTTCAAATGTAAAGTTTCTTACTCCCCATATTTTGTTGTTTCTTGTATGAATCTTGGTTTATGCAGAGGATGGTGAGCAGCTTGTTGAGGAGTGACTCCGAGGAGATCGCTTGCTTGTAGTTAGTATTTTCTTTTATGTTAGTAGTTTTTCTGATGTAATCTTCGGATTTGGTTACCAGCTCTGATATGTGACATCGGGATATTGGGTTTAAGTTTATGTTTGATTTTAATTATGCTTTATGTTTATGTTTCATTTTTTGTGTTTGTTATGTTTTTGATATACGTGGTACTCGCTACCTTACATTTATATTTTATTTTATAATAAATGAATGTTTTATTTATATATTTAATTGTTCGGGGTAAAGAGTGTCACAACCACTGACATGATATTTTTCAAACTAAGTCAACAATTAATTTTGTGAATCATTAAAACTCTAAAGGGTTAAACTTTATCACTGTTTTGGTTCTAACATCTAGTGTTATAGAACTCCTCCGTCTATGTGCAGGGTCCAAGGACAAGTCGAAACGGCTATGTGGGTATATAGTAGGCAGCCTTACCTTGTATTTGCAAGATACCAATTCCATAACTTGATTAATACTTTTGCTTATCAAAAAAAAAAAAAACATGCAAGACAGGTTTGACTTTAAAGACAAATTGATTTCAATTGGTTAAACATAGCATGTACACACTTAACTTCACACAAAAATTATACAATAACATGTATATATTATACAATAGGAAATATAGCATTAACCATAGATTTGCAAGTCGTGGTTATTGCAGGTATTTCCAACTTTTTGGATTGGCCATTTTAGTAACTAAAAAGGCATGCCTTGATCACTCTCCATGTATCTACCAAATCAGCACACAACAAAGTAGTATGAGCATGATGGTCACTGCAGTAAGCTGAGGTGTTTGACTGAAACCCTACCTCTTAAGTTTCTTGCTTGCCATCATAACAAGGTCTCGACTTGTCACTTGACGACAACTCTCCTCGATCTTAGCAAGATAGCATTACTGAAAATGCCATAAACTTCATCAGGGTTTCCAGAAAATGATACCTCCTTGGGGTATTGGTAACGCTGACAACACTCAGCAAAATACCGCAACGTGGAACGCTGCTCCTGCTTGGTCCAGAAGTTGACTCTACTATTTCATGCCCTTCACGTTGGCTTCTATCCAAGCCAAAGTTCACCCTATTGCTCAAATAGCCGTAGTCCCCAGGAAAGTCATATTCAAAGACAGAGCGTGAACTTCGACGTTGGCTCTTTGTGTTATCTCCTATTTATTACTTGGTGCCTTCAATGAAGTCATTTCCTTTTAATTAAAAAATGAATGTATTAGATGTTATTAATATCATAGTGTCTATAAAATATAAATATTAAATCTACAAAGTAGGAGGAGATGGTTACTGGCTAGTTAATATAAAGTAATATAAGCTTCTTTATTTTCTCCTGATTAGTGTGATATGTGAATTTTATTGAGCATGTTAGTATTACAATCCTTCCACAAACTGTACCAGTCAAAGTACATGCTGGTTATTAGAGTATATGATAGCTTAGCTTTAGCATAGCTTGCAACATAACTGATCTGCGTCCATGGAGGAATCTATTGGAACTCGGATCCAAACTCTGATCACCCGAGCTTCATCGTCTTCTACGTCGACGATGAGCTTCAATCCTTCTCTCTCTCTGTGAAACTTGATTATCATAATTTTCTCTTGTGGAAGTGGAAACAACAAGTTGAGGCGATTATGCTTACCAACTTCATCGATATGTTGTGAACCCTAGCATTCCACCAATGTACAATTATGAATAAGATCGAGCTCTTGATCTTGTTTCTGATGCATATTAGCTCTGGCTAGGTCAAGATAATATGTTGTTTATGTGGTTGCTTAGCTCGATTTCTCAATTCTTCAATTCTCATCTTCGTTCTAAGGTTCGTCAATTTATTCTGAATTGAAGAATACGAAGAAATGTTCCAGATCGCTCACTGAGTATTTGATGCACATTCGTGCTCTTATTGACTCGCTCCAAGCAATTGGAGATCTAGTGACAGAGCAAGATCACATTGACACGATTTCGGAAGGTTTATTGGAAGAATATAACTCTTTTGTCATGATGATCTATGCTCGAATTGAACTGGCATTCGTTGATGTTATTGAAGCACTCTTAATTGTTCAGGTCGCACAATTTGAGAGATACAAGCAAGAGCTTCCTTTGTCCTCTATATCACTCAACCTAACTCAAGCCACTTCGTATGGTGATTCTTCTGTTCCGAGCAACAACTCTGAGTTCAATTTGAATTGAGGAGGTTGTCGAGGACATGGTGGTCGTGGTCGTGGTGGTCGAGGTCATTGAGGTCGCAATGGTGATAGACCTACATGTCAGTTGAACCAATGCTACAAAACTATAGTTAACTGAGTTTTCTTACATAACTGCATATTAATATATTAAGTATTTTTTTCATTTCATTTGTGTCTTTCAAGTGTGCCCTACAGAGGGAAAAATCTAGTTTCTTTAATCATTGCAGACCTGGAATTACATTACCTCACAGGTGAAGAGCTAGTATCATTTTTGTAATTAGATGTTTTAAATCATGGATTGATAATAAGGATGTGCACATTAATGTTAAGGAAAATGCTAACGAGTGTCCTTAGAGCACTCTTTAAGAAACCAAAAAAAGAAAGTTTACATTGGGAATTGGTGTATTTAACATTTGAAAACGTGATATTGTTGGTTTTCCAATAAAAACTTACTTTTCTTGATTCCTTAACGAGCGTCCTAAGGGCACTCATTAGCATGACCCTAAAGTTAAAATTCATTGAATTGCTCACGTTTCCATGGTTTCCCGTGGTTTACCAAAATAGTTTCATTTGTCTATGGATTAGAGATTATTGTTTGATCTCTTTCTTGATGCTTGATTGACGATTTTTGTTTACATTCATGTGTATTAATAAAATGGTATTTATAAGATATTATTGTATGCAGAAAATGTTGATCTGGATAATATGGTCGTTGATGAGAGCCAAAGACGGTGAAATGATCAGGAGGCTTCCTCTACATTAAGGCAGGAAAAAAAAGAACTGGTAAGTTTTGTATCTTGACACATTTATTAGTCATTACTAATTAGTGCTCCGTGTGTATTAAATATAGAATGAATTAAATTGTGTTGAACACATTAATATAGCAAACATCCTTAATGTCATTGAAATATGCTGCAATAATCAAATTCTGATTCTAGGTATTTCATAGGTGTATTGTGCACATATAGTCATGCATTACAATTATTGTTGAATTCTTGCTCAGAACGCACTTATTTTAGCTATTTATTTTGTAATTTTGCTAAAAACATGTTAGACAAAAAAGCCAATCTAGTGCTATAGAACTCCTGCCATGTGCAGGGTCCAAGGTAGAGTGGGACCGTCTATGTCGGCATATAGTGGGCAGTCTTACCTTATATTTCCAAGATAACAATTCCATGAATCGATCAATAACATGCAGGACATGTTTGACTTTAAACAAAAACATATTTTGATTGGTTAAACATACAATGTATACACTTGAATTGAGGCAAAAATTATAAAATAACATGTATATATTGTACAAGAGACAATATAACATTGATCATAGAATTGCAAGTCGTGCTTATTGTAAGTATTTTCTACTTTTTGGATAGACCATTTTAGTGGCTAAAAGAGGTATAACTTTAATGGTATCTTGAGATGATGTGAGGCCATAAGAAAATAAGAGCGAGAAATACGAACAGTCCCAACAGATGCTTGTTCACTCTTCGTGTATCTACCGGATCATCACATAAGAAAGTAGCATGAACATGTTGGTCATGTAGTAAAGCCCACATGTTTAACTGAAACCTTGCCTCTTAAGTTTCTTGCTTGCCTTCATAACAAGGTCCCGATTTGTCACTTGACCACAAGTCTCCTCAATCGTAAACAATATGGCATTGCTAAAAACGCCACAAACTTCTTTTGGATTTCCAGAAAATGATACCTCATTGGCATATCGATAACTCTGGCAAGCACTAAAAAAAGATTGCAACGTGTAAGGATGCTCTTGCTTGGTCCAACAATTCACTCTACTATTTCATGCCCTTCACGTTGGCTTCTGTCCAAGCCAAAGTTCACCTTGTTGCTCACAAAGCTTAGTCCTCAGGAAAGTCTTCAAATTCAGTGACAGAGCGTGAATTTCGACACTGTTTCATTGTGTTGTATCCTATTTGTTCCTTGGCGCCTTCAAAATGAGGCCACAACTGTGGCAGCAATATGCTAATATGGAAAACGAACAACCAACCCTTGGGGACCATGTCAACTAATCCCCTAAAGACATTATCTGCACAACAACCAACATGGTACAGTTAGCATGTTTTAAGTAACATGACACAACAATTATGAAAAATAGTAAAGTGAAAGAAATGAATGACTAATAAGTAAAAAGACTAGAAAATGCTACCTGTTATGTGCTTCCCATCAGAAGTAACAATGAATTCAATGAACTCAGTTTGTTCTGTGGAACAGCTCTATCGCTACCACCATGACCATTGAAAGGGAAGAATAACACATCATCGGGCTTTGTCGACCGTATTAGCAATAACGGTGCAGATAGTATGTTAGAGGCATTGAATATGAGTAAGTTGGGACAGTGTCAATCAGAACATTGATGTCTTCCTCTAAGAAACTGATAGTGTGATTTCACATCATAATTCCTGTACATTTTTGCATGCATTTTTCATATAGTTTAGGCATATTTGATTTGATTTTATTAGTTTTTACCTTGGATCGGGTGAGCCGGATTCTTGGTGTTGTTTTGAAGGAATTCAAGGAAAAATGCTCAAGATTAGCCATGATGGAGCTGGGATGAAGACGAGGCTTAAAAAGTGAAGAAAATGACCCAGGCGAGCCCATCACGGCCTAGCCGTGATAACCCTCACGACCGTGATCGAGCAATAAATGAGAGAAAAGAAGGCAAAAGTCGGGAAGTCACATCACGGCCTAGCCGTGATCCCCATCACGGCCAAGTCGTTCACGGCCATCACGGCCGTGACAGATCATTTGGTGAAGGCAGAAGCTATCACGGCCTGCCCGTGATAAGCATCACGGCCGTGATGCTCTAATATTTGAATGCGCGCCAAGGCAGAAAGCGTCACGGCCGTGACGCGAATCCTGATCTATAAAGGAGCACGAGCAGAACAGAAGAAAAAATAGTTTTTGAAACCCTAAACTCTCTCTCTGAACCAAAGGCAGCTGTACAAGGAGTCCATGGAGTTCCCCTTCCTTTTAATCTCTATTTCTTTTGTTGTAGCCATGATCATGAGTGACTAAACTCCCATTGTTGGGGTTAGGTGTAGCTTTTCTGAATTCTCCATGTATATGATTTGATCTTGTAATACAGTTTTTATTTCTTTATGAGTGATTGATTGTCTATGCATAATGCTTGTTGTGGCTAGCACCCCCATGACTCAATTAGTGTTTTGATATGCAATTGGAAAATTCGTATTAGAATCGGGACTGAGATTAATCACCTAGTAAACCTTGTATCTAGGAATGGAACTAGGTTTACTAGTAATCGCATAATCCCTAATCCTAATGCAAATTCATTAATCTAGGCCATCTAAGGAATTAGGGTCTATTAGCGAATTTAGGCTCTTGTCATCCGAGGAATCGGGGCTTGAGTAGTTTAGTGGATTGATTGTCGTAATTGAAGTAAAAACTATTTGTTAGTCATGTCATTGCATGGGGATGAAGTTTAGTGAACCTAATCCCAGCGTTGTTCTTATATTTGAAGAATCCCTTTAAGTGCCTTCCAAGTGTTCGACAGAAATTCCCAAAGAAATTTTCTCCTTATTTTGTTATTTTAGGTTTAGATCTTATTTGGGCTTGGTATTTATTATCGAACTCCCTTCAATCCAAATATCCGCTTAAATAGTAATTGATTCGGTACGTGTTAGTAATTGTCACAATCCTCATGGGAATGATAAACGGTCTCACCACCGTATTACTTGCACGACTAGGTATACTTGCCTAGATCCGTCACCAAGTTTTTGGCGCCGGTGCCGGGGACTGTGTTTCAATATTAGCATACCCATTTCGATTACTAATTTAAGCAAAAAAAAAATCTGTGGTGATCTGTTTGCTGTCATTTTTCTGTGTTTTGGTTTGCTGTCATATTTTTCTGGTATATTTGCTGTTTGTGTGCTGACTTTTACTGCTAACACTCTTGTTTGCTAGACTGTTTGTGTATGCGAGGTACTATCCCAGCTGACCAACTCCTCCACGATCCTGAGATTGAAAGAACAGCTAGGAAGAATCGAAGGCAAGTAAGAGAGCAGAAATTGTTAGAACAGCAAGAAGAAGAACAAGAGACTTCCACCTCTCAAGTTCCTCAAGAAAGACTCGGAATGGCAGGCAATGGTGAAGGTGCTCCACCACGGAGGACACTTGGTGACTATGGCATTACAAATATCAATCGGCATGTCACTAGCATAGTGAGACCTCCAGTGAACTGCGCAAATTTTGAAATCAAGCCAGCTCTCATCAACATGGTCTCACAAAATACATTTGCCGGGTTAGAGAACGAAGATCCTAATAGTCATATCTCCAACTTCCTGGAGTTGTGTGATACGAGAAAGCATAACGGTGTTTCCGATGATCCACTTCGCCTTAGATTGTTCCCTTTCTCGCTAAGAGATAGAGCCAAGTATTGGCTCCGATCTCAACCAAGTGGGAGCTTCACTACATGGGATGACTTAGAGGCAAAATTTCTTGCAAGGTTCTTCCCCACCTCAAGATTTGTGAAGACAAGGGGTGACATCATAAGCTTTGCTTAGCAAGAAGGTGAGACTCTTCATGACACCTGGGAAAGGTTCAAGGAATTGCTCCGAAGATGTCCGAATCATGGGTTTGATGATCATACCCAAATGCAAACATTCTGTAATGATTTGAGGCCGTCAACCAGGTATATGTTGGATGCCTCAGCTGGAGGGTCCATGAGCACAAAGACAACAGAGGAAGCACTGATTTTGATAGAGGCTATGGCATCGAATGACTATTTGATGCATCATGATCGGGGTCCCACATCAAGAAGGGGAGTGTTGGAGTTAGATTCACAATCAGCACTTTTGGCTCAGAATAAACTCATGACACAACAACTGGAGTCCATTACCAAGCAACTCGCTCAACTCCCACAACAACTCCAAACTGTTCAACGGACAACCATGCCACCTCAACAGGTAATGCGATGTGATTTTTGTGGAGGTGATCATGATAATGGAAACTGTGAGGCGCCACCTAGTTCCCATGAGGAAGCTAATTATATGGGGAACTATGGGCGACAAGGCAACAACCAATACTCCAACAATTACAACCAAGGGTGGAGGAATCAACCGAGTTTTGGTTGGAAACAAGATGCCGGACAAGCAAGCAAGCCTCAGCCCACACCACCGCCTCAAGACCGGATTTCTATATTGGAGAACACCCTCAATAAATTCATGCAAGTGTCCATGACAAACCAGAAAAACACAGATGCTTCTATAAAAAACTTGGAGGTTCAAGTTGGACAAATTGCAAAGCACCTAGCGGAGCAATCTAGCAGCAGTTTTTCAGGTAATACTCAAACCAATCCTAAAGAGCATTGCAATGTTGTTGTGTTGAGGAGTGGTAAAAGTCTTGATAACGTGAGCGGTGAGCCTTTGTTGAAAAATGAGAGAGTTGCTGAAAAAACAGAGGTGACTGCTGAAAAAACTGATTTGAATAAGGAAAAAGGCAAAGAGGTTGTAATAGAGGAAGAAGACAAGAGGGAGAAGCTAGTGGATGAGAATTCGATTTTGAGGAGAACTAAAAGTCAGATTTTGAAAGATGGAGACAAGCCTCAAGTGATCCCCTCTTATGTGAAGTTGCCATATCCTCATTTGAGCAAGAAAAAGGAGAAGGAAGAACAGTTTGCCAAGTTCCTTGACATCTTCAAGCGGTTACAGATCAACATACCCTTTGCTGAAGCACTAGAGCAGATGCCAACCTATGCAAAGTTCATGAAGGAGTTGCTTACAAAGAAAAGAAAATTCAAGGAAGGTGAGACTGTTGCCTTGACAGAGGAGTGTAGTGCGATACTTCAGAGGAAGCTACCTCCAAAGCTTAAAGATCCTGGTAGTTTTACAATTCCCTGCACTATTGGGAGTGTTGCTATTGGGAAGGCCTTATGTGACTTGGGAGCGAGTATCAACTTGATGCCGCTTTCAATTTTGAACAGGCATGGAGGTGGTGAGGTGAAACCAACAAGGATGGCATTGCAACTAGCTGATAGATCAATCAAGCATCCTTATGGTATCTTGGAAGATGTTCTGGTAAAGGTGGATAAGTTTATCTTCCCAGCGGACTTTGTGATATTAGACATGGAGGAGGATGCAGAAGTTCCGCTCATACTGGGGAGACCTTTTCTAGCGACTGGTCGCGCTTTGATAGACGTACAAAAAGGCCAGCTGCGATTCAGAGTGCAAGATGAAGAAGTCACTTTCAATGTATTTGAATCTATGCACCGCCCGAGTGATGAAGAGGATTGTTTCCGCATGGACATTGTGTATATAGTGGCTAAAGAAGTCGTTGCACATCAGCACCACTCCTCTACTCCTAAGAAGAAGGAAAAGATCAACATGAAAGCAACTCTTAAGCTTTGCAAGACAAATGATGCATCAATTGGTGATGAAGTTGGATCTGCTCGTCAGGTGAAAACAGAACTGCCGCCGGGGGGGAGTAAGGATAGGGTCACGAGGCTCAGAGTGAAAAGGCCAAGGCGGAAGCGCAATTGTTGGCGTTATAAGCAAAACAAGCTCTTTGAAGGAGTTCCATTGAAGAGAAGTGTTCTTACACTTCTACGCCCAGCCGACCCCGGTTAATTGAAAGAAGCTCGTCAAGCTAGTGACGTTAAAGAAGCGCTTATTGGGAGGCAACCCAAATTTTCTTAACCCTTCTCTTTAGTTAGTTTTTGGTTTTGGTTTTGCCCTCTTGAATAATTTGAGAAGATCAAGAGGATAATATCATAGATTAATAGGTTTGTTAAGTGTTTTCAGGGAAAGGAGGAAAGAGAAGCAAAAAGGGGCAGAGACAACAAAGTCAGTAACCATCACGCCCAGGTCGTGACACTGGTCACGGTCGTGATGAGTCAGAATTGAAGATCAGAACCGTGATCCCCATCACAAGCGTGATGGAAGGACCCTGAAGATCAGAGAGCATCACGACCTAGTCGTGATGGAGGTCACGGCCGTGATAGGCTACTCCTATGAACCAGAATGCATCACGGCCTGCCCATGATAAGCATCACGGCCGTGACCCAATTTTCATGCAATTCCTTCTGACTAGGCATATGAACCAGCACCCGCTGCCGCCTCGGTAAGTCGTTCCAATTTTTCTTTCCTCTCTCCGACTTGATTGTTTACATTGGGGACAATGTAAATTCTTAAGCTTGGGGTAGGGGTATTTTGCATTTGCATTTTTCATGTTGCATTCATATAGTTTTGCATGATAGCCTTGCATGTTCACATGATTAGATTGCCCCTTACCTAAATTTTGCATCCAATTGTGAGAACTAAGTGCCAAATAACTTGAGAAAGTGAATTCTTGAACCCAATTTTGTTTATTCTTGTGATAAGGCTGCAAATGAAAATGCTTGAGATGATCTGTGATAGTTGATAATTAGCATGTGGTTCCATAGACTTGTGTTTCTCATTGATTTCTGAACTACAAAATGTGAGATTTTGAGCCAAAAGGGGTACTCACTAAATTTACCCCATTCCTTGTGATTAGAGTGTTATTCCTCTTGGTTTGTATTCTCTAGAACTTGACTTGAAACCATTTTGAAGCTTAAAAATTTTTGAAAACATTTTTGAAAATGATTGAGGCACTAGGTATTTTTCCGGCCTTCCGAGCTTTGAATGACTAAACGTTACCCCTTAGTTGCCCAATTTTGAGCCTACATGAATAAAATATTTTTTCTTGGTACCTTGAAATATGTGGATGAATGATGCTTGATAAGGGACCTTCTAAAGTATTACAAAAGGGTAAAAAGGTAGTTGAAAAAGTTTGGGATGAGAAAATCAGAAAAATATTTCTCTTGAGCTGAAAATCTCCCCTTCTTCAAATAAAAGAAAAACAAAAGAAAAAGAAAAATCTATGGAAAAGGGGATGACAAAAGAAAGTGAGAAATGAAATAAAAAGAAAGAAAGAAAGAAAGGTGGAAAAAGGAATCAAAACCCAAAAAGGTATTTTAGAAGGTCATGCTTTGCAATGCTTGATTGTGTTTAGCCCTTTTGAAATTTCCTTTTCTTGACTTCCCCACCTAACAATAAATCCCATGGCCCCGTTACAACCAAAGCAAAAGACCTCTTGATTCTTAATTGTTTTCATTAATAAAGTAGAGATTTGGTTGATAGTCAAGCCTATGATAGAATTCATTCCTTGAGGAAAGTGGAGCGAATTGTCTTATTTCCCTAACACTTGAGTCAGGTGAGAAAGAGAGCCAAGCAAATGAGCAAGCTTGGGGTGATCTTCAGGTGAGAAAGAGTGCCCTAATCGGTGAGAATATGAGTCTAAGAAACCTATGCCTCTAATTGGACTTGAACTGATTGTCTCTTGCTGAATTATTTGAGATGCCTGTTACTTGGATTACTTGCTACTCGGGTTCTTGGTTCACTATCCGTAATCTGACTGTCTATATCTTCTGGCCTTAGTGATTGCTTGACGACAAGCAATTGAATAAGCTTGGGGTGATTTGATAGTGTGATTTCACATCATAATTCTTGTACATTTTTGCATGCATTTTTCATATAGTTTAGGCATATTTGATTTGATTTTATTAGTTTTTACCTTGGATCGGGTGATGCGGTTTCTTGGTGTTGTTTTGCAGGAATTCAAGGAAAAATGCTCAAGATTAGTCATGATGGAGCTGGGATGAAGACAGAGCTTAAAAAGTGAAGAAAATGACCCAGGCAGAGCCCATCACGGCCTAGTCGTGATGACCCTCACGACCGTGATCGAGCAATAAATGAGAGAAAAGAAGGCAAAAGTCAGAAGCTGTCACGGCCTAGCCGTGATCCCCATCACGGCCGTGACATGTTAATGGAGACAGACCCCCTCTTGGCAGAATCTGTCACGGCCAAGCCTTGGCCGTGACGGCCACCACGGTCGTGACAGATCATTTGGTGAAGGCAGAACCTATCACGACCTGCCCGTGATAAGCATCACAGCCGTGATGCTCCAATATTTGAATGCGCGCCAAGGCAGAAAGCGTCACGGCCTGGCCGTGATGGCTATCACGGCCTGGCCGTGATGGCTATCACGGTCGTGACGCGAATCCTGATCTATAAAGGAGCTCGAACAGAACAGAAGAAAAAACAGTTTTTGAAACCCTAAACTCTCTCTCTGAACCAAAGGCAGCTGTACAAGGAGTCCATGGAGTTCCCCTTCCTTTTCATCTCTATTTCTTTTGTTGTAACCATGATCATGAGTGGCTAAACTCCCATTGTTGGGGTTAGGTGTAGCTTTTCTGAATTCTCCATGTATATGATTTGATCTTGTAATACAATTTTTATTTCTTTATGAGTGATTGATTGTCTATACATAATGCTTGTTGTGGCTAGCACCCCCATGACTCGATTAGTGTTTTGATATGCAATTGGAAAATTCGTATTAGAACCGGGACTGAGATTAATCACCTAGTAAACCTTGTATCTAGGAATGGAACTAGGTTTACTAGTAATCGCATAATCCCTAATCATAATGCAAATTCATTAATCTAAGCCATCTAAGGAATTAGGGTCTATTAGTGAATTTAGGCTCTTGTCATCCGAGGAATCGGGGCTTGAGTATTTTAGTGGATTGATTGTCATAATTGAAGTAAAAACTGTTTGTTAGTCATGTCATTGCATGGGGATGAAGTTTAGTGAACCTTATCCCAACGTTGTTCTTATATTTGAAGAATCCTTTTAAGTGCCTTCCAAGTGTTCGACACAAATTCCTCTTTATTTTGTTATTTTAGGTTTAGATCTTATTTGGGCTTGGTATTTATTATCGAGCTCCCTTCAATCCAAATATCTGCTTAAATAGTAATTGATTCGGTACGTGTTAGTAATTGTCACAATCCTCGTGGGAACGATAAATGGTCTCACCACCGTATTACTTGCACGACTAGGTATACTTGCCTAGATCCATCACCAGAAACCAAAGCGCTTAAAGAGTCATTATTTTCTGGACATCGTTTTTGTACCCACTAAGCTTCTTGTAGTTAGTGAACTTTCCTATATAGTTCAATCCCACCAGCAATGCTGATAGTGTGATTTTACATCATGTTTTCTATATACTTTTGCATGCATTTTGCATATAGATTAGGCATTCTTTATTTGATTTTAGTTAGATTTTCCTTGGAACGGGTGAAGCGGTTTCTTGGTGTTGTTTTGCAGGAATTCAATGTAAAAATGATCAAAATCAGCCTTGATGGAGCTTGGATGAAATAAAGCTTAAAAAGTGAAGAATATGAGCCAAACAGAGCCCATCACGGCCTGGCCGTGATGACCAACACGGCCGTGATCAAGCAGAGCAGAAGGCAAAAGTCGAGATCATCACGGCCTGCCCATGACGGACATCACGGCCGTGACCTACCAGAAATTCAAGTTTCGCGTCGCGAATCCAGGGCTCGCCTCGCGAGAGTTAAAAAGTGAAATGACGCCCACTCCAGAACGCGTCACGGCCCATCACGGCCGTGACGCGCAAATGCACTCTATAAATAAGAACGCAGACAGATGGAATAGAGTTTTTTGGGTCCGAGAGGAGGCATTTGGAGGCACTTGGAGGTCGTGGGTGGGCTAGGGTTTCAACCCTAGAAGGGGAGCCAAGAGGGGTTGCTTTGAAGAAGAAGGAAAGCTCACATGGAGCCTCTTCTCTCCTCTTCTCCTATTTCTCTGGTTTGGTTTTCTTTTATATGAGTAGTTAAATCCCCTATTGTTGGGGTTAGATATAGCTTTTCTAAACTTGTTTGTATTTGATTTGGTTTTAATGCAAGTCTCTATTTCTTTATGAGTATGTGATTCTGTGCTTAATGCTTTCCTTGGATTAGCTACCCATAGGAATGATATGTTGCTTTGATAGATAACTGAAAGGTTGGTGTTAAGGCATGCTCATGAATCATATGCCAAGTAGTTCAAGAATCTAGACATGGGTGTTGAATGCTTGCAATCTTATAAGTCTTGACTTAATGCAAAATCGCAGATTAATCCACCTAAGACATTAGGGTTTGATTTGGGGTTTTAGGCTCAATGCACCCAAGACATTAGGCTTGAGTATTTTAGAAAAGGCTTGATTGTCATAATTGAATTAGGACTTGTGTTAGAAGCCATTTCATTGCAATTAAGGGAGGATTAGTGTAGTCTAACCCTAACAATCTTAGCCACATCTCTGTTTGCATACCAAGTGTTCGATAAAATTCCCAAAAGACCAAAAATATTGTATTGCTTTGCTTTCTGTTTTAATCTCTCATACTTTAGTTTAGTCTAGATAGTTGTTGAGTTTGTGAATTGGTAATTGACATCCGATCCCTGTGGATACGATAACCGGTCTCACCACCGTATTACTTGATTGCGACGAGGTGCACTTGCCTTTATTCTAAAATCACGCATCAAATGCCTTCTTCGACATTTGAACTTTGCTTCTTTGTCTTTTCTTGGAATTCATGAAAGGAGTGTTAAGTGCGAAAACGATCGGAAAAGATAGACGATGATATTTGGTCCTATTTCGACCATTTGGAATTAAGGAAGTCTCGTATGTGTGTCTGTCTGTCGTTATTTGAACGAATTTATTAACTAAAATGGACTTAGTATGCCATTTCGCAATTATGTATGTACTAGCGTTTGTACGGATGCACGAGCACAGTATAAAATGAATGATTTTAGTTATTTTTTAAAATTTCAAGAATAATAAATAAATAAATAAAATTTAAAATTTTTATAATTTAATTATTATTATTTAAAATTTAAAAAATTACTACAATCGTTCACTATACATTGTGCCTACGTATGCGTACAAACGTTGGTATATACATGCGAAATGACATACTAAGTTTATTTTATATAATAAATTTGTTTGACTAATGACATACAAAAACACGCCAGACATACTTAATCCCAAACGATCGAAATAAGACCACCTACCACCCTTCGTCTCTTCTGGTCGTTTCGGCGCTTAACACTCCCTTCTTGAACTCCAAGAAACGGCAAAGAAGCAAAGTTCAAATGTCGAAGAAGAAGACATTGTTGGTGGGATTGAACTACACAGAAATGTTCTTCAACAAGAAGAAATTGAGAGGGTGCAAAAACATTGTCTAGAGAATGAAAGAATGACTCCTTAAGCGCTTTGGTTTCTTAGAGGAAGACACCAGTATTCTGATTGACAATAACCTAACCGACATCAGGCCCATTGCCTCTAACATACTATATACATTGTCATTGCTAATAGGGTCGATGAAGCCGGCGATATGATGTTCTTCCACTTCTGTGATCATGGTGATCGCGTTAAAGCTGTTCCACAGAACAGTAATAACACCGGTTTCATTGAATTTATTGTTGGTGCTGATGGGAAGCACATCATAGATAGCGTTTCTCTAGTCCTTTTACATTTTAGTCATTCATTTCTTTCACTTTACTATTTTTCATATGATTGTTGTGCCATGTTACCTTAAACATGCTAACTTTGCCATGTTTTTGGTGGTGCAGTTAATGTCTTCAGGGAATCAGTTGACATGGTCCCCATGGGTTTTCGTTTACCATGTTAGCAAATTGCTGCCACATCAGTGACCTCATTGAAGCCGTCAAGAAATAAATAGTAGACAACACAAAACCAACGTCGAAATCCACGCTCTGTCTTTGGATTTGAAGACTTTCTTGGGGACTACAACTATCTGAGCAATATGGTGAACTTTGGCTTGGACAGAAGCTAACGTGAAGGGCATGGGCTAGTTTAGTCAACTACTAGACCAAGCAGGAGCAGCCTTCCACGTGGTGTATTTTGTTGAGTGCTTGCCAGTGTTACAATAAGCCAAGGAGGTATCATTTTCTGGAAATGCTGACGAAGTTTGTGGCGTTTTCAACAATGTCATATTGTCTATGATTAAGGAGACTTATGGTCAAGTGACAAATCATGGTCTTGTTATGAAGGCAAGCAAGAAACTTAAGAGGTAGGGTTCCAGTCAAACACCTCGACTCTACTGCAGTGACCAACATGCTCATGCAACTTTCTTGTGTGTTGATCTGGTAGATACAAGGAGAGTGAACAAGCATCTGTTGCCACTGTTGGTATTGCTCGTATTTCTTGCTTTGATTCTCGTATGGTCTCGCATCATCTCTAGAAACCATCCAATGTATTCCTTTTATAGTCACTAAAATGGCCTATCTAAAAAAGTTGGAAATACATACAATAACCACGACATGCAGATATATGGTCGGTGTTGTATTTCCTATTGTTCGATAAATACATGCTATTGTATAATATTTCTCTAAGTCAAGTGTGTACATGCTATGCTTAACCAATTAAAATATCTTTTTTTTAAAAAAGTCAAACATGTCCTGCATGTTATTAATCAAGTCATGGAATTGGTATCTCGCAAATATAAGGTATGGTTGCCCACTATATACCCACATAGTTGTTCCAACTCTTCCTTGGACCCTGCACATAGCAAGAGTTCTACAGCACTAGATTGTCTTTTTTTGTCGTTCATGTTTTCAGCTTTGAGCATCGATTACTCTTTTATCCATAAAAATGGCCATGCACCTTCTATTTGCACACAATTTGTTAAATTGTGATGCTTAGGTATAGTACTTGCTTCCATAGAACTTTGAAATTTTTTCCTTATCTCGTTTGACACAAAAAATAAAGTCGACACAGATATAAATATTAGGGGTAATATTTGTACTTGATTGACTCACAATGATAATACTTCATAATGATTATGTAAAAGTCATAAGTATTCCCAAGGAAAACAACTTGTGTGCAAATAGAAGGTGAATGACCAAAGTTATGGATAGAAAAGTAATCGATGCCCAAAGCTGAAAACATGCTAGACATAAAAAGGCAATCTAGTGTTATATGACTCCTGCCATATGCAGGGTCCAAGGAAGAGTTGGACCAACTATGTCGGCATATAGTGGGCAACCTTACCTATCATTTGCAACATACCAATTCCATGACTTGATCAATTACTTGCAGGACGAGTTTGACTTTAAACAAAAACATATTTCGATTGCTTAAATGTATATTGGCAATACAACAACGATCATAGATCTGCAAGTTGTGGTTATTGTAGGTATTTCCTACTTTTTGGATGGGTCATTTTAGTGACTAAAAGAGGCATATCGTTGATGGTATCTTGAGATGATGTGAGGCCATATGAAAATAAGAGCGAGAAATACGAACAATCCCAATAGATGCTTGTTCACTCTTCGTGTATCTACCGGATCAGCAAATAAGAAAGTAGCATGAACATGTTGATCATTGTAGTAAAGCCCTTGTGTTTGATTGAAACCCGCCTCGTAAGTTTCTTGTTTGCCTTCATCACAAGGTGCCGATTTGTCACTTGACCACAAGTCTCCTTAATCGTAAACAATATGACATTGCTAAAAACGCCACAAACTTTCTTTGTATTTCCTGAAAACGATACCTCTTTGGCATATCGGTATCTCTGGCAAGCACTAAAAAAATACTGCCACATGGAAGGCTACTCTTGCTTGGTCCAACAATTGACTCTATTAGTTCATTCCTTTCACGTTGGCTTCTTTCCAAAGTTCACCATATTGCTCATATAGCTGTAGACTCGGGAAAGTCTTCAAATTTAGAGACAATGTGAATTTTGGCGTTGTTTCTTTGTGTTGTCTCATATTTGTTCCTTGTCGCCTTCAAAATTAGGCCACAACTTCGGAAGTAATATGCTAATATGGTAAACAAACAAACATCCCCTAGGGACTAGGTCAACTAATCCCCTGAAGACATTATCTGCACAACAACCAACATAGCACCATTAGCATGTTTTAAGTTATATGACACAACAATCATGACAAATTGTAAAGTGAAAGAACTGAATGATTAATAAGTGAAAGTACTCGTGAAAGGCTTCCTGTAATGCGTTTCCCTTCCAGAGAAACAATGAATTCAATGGAGTCTGTGTTGTTATTGTTCTGTGGAACAATTCTAACACGTTCACCATGATTGTTGAAGTGGAAGAACAACACATCGTCGATCGGCGCAGACCCTATTAGCAATTACAATGCAGATAGAATGTTAGAGGCAGTGCGCATGATGTAGGTTGGTCAGTGTCAATCAGAACACTGATGTCTTCCTCTAAGAAACCAAACCGCTTAAGGAGTCATTCTTACAACACAGGAAAGTTCATCAACTACAAGGAGTTGAGAGGGTCCAAAAACGATGTCTGGAGAATGAAACAATGACTCCTTAAGTGCTTTGGCTTCTTAGAGGAAGACATCAGTGTTCTGATTGACACTGACCAACCTACATCATGCGCACTGCCTCTAACATTCTATCTGCATTGTAATTGCTAATAGGGTCTGCGCCGATCGACGATGTGTTGTTCTTCCACTTCAACAATCATGGTGAACACGTTAGAATTGTTCCACAGAAGAATAACAACACAGACTCCATTGAATTCATTGTTGCACTGGAAGGGAAACGCATTACAGGTAGCCTTTCACGAGTACTTTCACTTATTAATCATTCAGTTCTTTCACTTTACAATTTGTCATGATTGCTGTGTCATATAACTTAAAACATGCTAATTGTGCTATGTTGGTTGTTGTGCAGATAATGTCTTCAGGGGATTAGTTGACCTAGTCCCTAGGGGTTGGTTGTTTGTTTACCATATTAGCAGATTACTTCCGAAGTTGTGGCCTCATTTTGAAGGCGACAAGGAATAAATAGGAGACAACACAAAGAAACACCGCCGAAATTCACATTGTCTCTAAATTTGAAGATTTTCCCGAGTCTACAGCTATATGAGCAATATGATGAACTTTGGAAAGAAGCCAACGTGAAAGGTATGAACTAATAGAGTCAATTGCCGAACCAAGCAAAAGTAGCCTTCCATGTGACAGTATTTTTTTAGTGCTTGCCAGAGATACCGATATGCCAAAGAGGTATCATTTTCAGGAAATACAAAGAAAGTTTGTGGCGTTTTTAGCAATGTCATATTGTCTACGATTAAGGAGACTTGAGGTCAAGTGACAAATCGGCACCTTGTTATGAAGGCAAACAAGAAACTTACGAGGCGGCTTTCAATCAAACACAAGGGCTTTACTTCAATGATCAACATGTTCATGCTACTTTCTTATGTGATGATCCGGTAGATACATGAAGAGTGGATAAGCATCTATCGGGATTGTCCGTATTTCTCGCTCTTATTTTCGTATGACCTCGCATCATCTCAAGATACCATCAACGATATGCCTCTTTTAGTCACTAAAATGACCCATCCAAAAAATAGGAAATACCTACAATAACCACAACTTGCAGATCTATGATCGTTGTTGTATTGCCTATATACATTTAAGTAATCAAAATATGTTTTTGTTTAAAGTCAAACTTGTCCTGCAAGTAATTGATCAAGTCATGGAATTGGTATGTTACAAATATAAGGTAAGGTTGCCCACTATATGCCGACATAGTTGGTCCAACTCTTCCTTGGACCCTGCACACGGCAGGAGTCATATAGCACTAGATTGCCTTTTTATGTCCAGCATGTTTTCAGCTTTGGGCATCGATTACTTTTCTATCCATAACTTTGGTCATTCACCTTCTATTTGCACACAAGTTGTTTGCCTTGGGAATACTTATGACTTTTACATAATCATTATGAAGTATTATCATAGTGAGTCAATCAAGTACAAGTATTACTCATAATATTTATATGTGTCGACTTGATATTTTGTGTCAAACGAGATAAGGAAAAAAATTCAAAGTTCTACGGAAGTAAGTACTATACCTAAGCATCACAATTTAACAAATTGTGTGCAAATAGAAAGTAAATGGCCATTTTTATGGATAAAAGAGTAATCGATGCTCAAAGCTGAAAACATGAACGACAAAAAAAGACAATCTAGTGTTGTAGAACTCTTGCTATGTGCGGGGTCCAAGGAAGAGTTGGAACGACTATGTGGGTATATAGTGGGCAGCCATACCTTATATTTGCGAGATATCAATTCCATGACTTGATTAATAGCATGCAGGACATGTTTGACTTTAAAAAAAAAAAAAGATTTTAATTGGTTAAGCATAGCATGTACACACTTGACTTAGAGAAATATTATACAATAGCATGTATGTATCGAACAATAGGAAATACAACACCGACCATATATCTGCAAGTCGTGGTTATTGTATGTATTTCCAACTTATTTAGATAGGCCATTTTAGTGACTATAAAAGGCATACCTTGGATGGTTTCTAGAGATGATGCGAGACCATACGAAAATCAAAGCGAGAAATACGAGCAATACGAACAGTGGCAACATATGCTTGTTCACTCTCCTTGTATCTACCAGATCAGCACACAAGAAAGTAGCATGAGCATGTTGGTCACTGTAGTAGAGTCGAGGTGTTTGACTGATACCCTACCTCTTAAGTTTCTTGCTTACCTTCATAACAAGACCATGATTTGTCACTTGACCACAAGTCTCCTCAATCATAGACAATATGACAATGTTGAAAACGCCACAAACTTCGTCAGCATTTCCAGAAAATGATACCTCCCTGGCTTATTGGTAACACTGGCAAGCACTCAACAAAATACACCACGTGGAAGGCTACTCCTGCTTGGTCCAGTAGTTGACTAAACTAGCCCATGCCCTTCACATTAGCTTCTGTCCAAGCCAAAGTTCACCATATTGCTCATATAGTTGTAGTCCCCAAGAAAGTCTTCAAATCCAAAGGCAGAGCGTGGATTTCGACGTTGGTTCTGTGTTGTCTACTATTTATTCCTTGACGCCTTCCATGAGGTCACTGATGTGGCAGCAATTTGCTAATATGGTAAACGAAAACCCATGGGGACCATGTCAACTGATTCCCTGAAGACATTATCTGCACCACCAACAACATGGCAAAGTTAGCATGTTTAAGGTAACATGGCACAACAATCATTTGAAAAATAGTAAAGTGAAAGAAATGAATGACTAAAATGTAAAAGGACTAGAGAAACGCTATCTATGAGGAGCTTCCCATCAGCACCAACAATAAATTCAATGACACCGGTGTTATTACTATTCTGTGGAACAGCTCTAACGCGATCACCATGATCACAGAAGTGGAAGAACATAATATCGCCGGCTTCGTCGACCCTATTAGCATTGACAATGTAGATAGTATGTTAGAGGCAATGGGCATGATGTCGGTTGGGTTATTGTCAATCAGAATACTGATGTCTTCCTCTAAGAAACTAAAGCGCTTAAGGAGTCATTCTTTCATTCTCTAAACAATGTTTTTGCACCCTCTCAATTTCTTGTTGTTGAAGAACATTCCTGTGTAGTTCAATCCTACCAACAATGTCTTCTTCTTCAACATTTGAACTTTGCTTCTTTGCCGTTTCTTGGAGTTCGAGAAGGGAGTGTTAAGCGCCGAAACGACCAGAAGAGACGAAGGGTGGTAGGTGGTCTTCTTTCGACAGTTTGGGATTAAGTATGTCTAGCGTGTTTTTATGTATGTCATTATTCAAACAAATTTATTATCTAAAATAAACTTAGTATGTCATTTAGCATGTATATACCAGCGTTTGTACGCATACGTAGGCACAATGTATAGTGAATGATTGTAGTTATTTTTTAAATTTTAAATTTTATTTATTTATTTATTATTCTTGAAATTTTAAAAAATAACTAAAATCATTCATTTTATACTGTGCTCGTGCATCCGTGCAAACGCTAGTACATACATAATTGCGAAATGGCATACTAAGTTCATTTTAGATAATAAATTTGTTCGAATAACGACAGACAGACACACACACGAGACTTCCTTAATTCCAAATGGTCGAAATAGGACCAAATATCATCATCTGTCTTTTCCGATCGTTTTCGCGCTTAACACTCCCTTCATGAATTCCAAGAAAAGACAAAGAAGCAAAGTTTAAATGTCGAAGAAGGCATTGCTGGCGGGATTGAACTACATAGGAAAGTGCACTAACTACAAGAAGCTTAGTGGGTACAAAAACGATGTCCAGAGAATAATGACTCTTTAAGCACTTTGGTTTCTTAGAGGAAGACATCAATGTTCTGATTGACACTATCCCAACTTACTCATATTCAATGCCTCTAACATACTATCTGCACCGTTATTGCTAATACGATCGGCAAAGCCCGATGATGTGTTATTCATCCCCTTCAATGGTCATGGTGGTCGCGTTAGAGTTGTTCCACAGAACAAACCGAGTTCATTGAATACATTGTTGCTTCTGATGGGAAGCACATAACAGGTAGCCTTTTCTAGTCTTTTTACTTA
The DNA here is from genome assembly GCA_030762895.1 of Sophora flavescens. NCBI lineage: Eukaryota > Viridiplantae > Streptophyta > Magnoliopsida > Fabales > Fabaceae > Sophora > Sophora flavescens. The sequence continues at coordinate 89,646,309 of CM061064.1, read as the reverse complement.
TTAGTCACTCATTTCTTTCACTTTACTATTTTTCATAATTGTTGTGTCATGTTACTTAAAACATGCTAACTGTACCATGTTGATTGTTGTGCAGATAATGTCTTTAGGGGATTAGTTGACATGGTCCCCAAGGGTTGGTTGTTCGTTTACCATATTAGCATATTGCTGCCACAGTTGTGGCCTCATTTTGAAGGCATCAAGGAACAAATAGGATACAACACAATGAAACAGTGTCGAAATTCACGCTCTCACTGAATTTGAAGACTTTCCTGAGGACTAAGCTTTGTGAGCAATAAGGTGAACTTTGGCTTGGATAGAAGCCAACGTGAAGGGCATGAACTAGTAGAGTGAATTGTTGGACCAAGCAAGAGCAGCCTTACACGTTGCAATCTTTTTTTAGTGCTTGCCAGAGTTATCGATATGCCAAGGAGGTATCATTTTCTGGAAATCCAAAAGAAGTATGTGGCGTTTTTAGCAATGCCATATTGTCTACAATTGAGGAGACTTGTGGTCAAGTGACAAATCGGGACCTTGTTATGAAGGCAAGCAAGAAACTTAAGAGGCAAGGTTTCAGTTAAACATGTGGGCTTTACTGCATGACCAACATGTTCATGCTACTTTCTTATGTGATGATCCGGTAGATACACGAAGAGTGAACAAGTATCTATCAGGGGCTGTTCGTATTTCTCGCTCTTATTTTCTTATGGCCTCACATCATCTCAAGATACCATTAAAGGTATACCTCTTTTAGCCACTAAAATGGTCTATCCAAAAAGTAGAAAATACCTACAATAAGAACGACTTGCAAATCTATGATCAATGTTATATTGTCTCTTGTACAATATATACATGTTATTTTATAATTTTTGCCTCAATTCAAGTGTATACATTATATGTTTAACCATTCAAAATATGTTTTTGTTTAAAGTCAAACATGTCCTGCATGTTATTGATCGAGTCATGGAATTGTTATCTTGGAAATATAAGGTAAGACTGCCCACTATATGCCGACATAGACGGTCCCACTCTACCTTGGACCCTGCACATGGCAGGAGTTCTATAGCACTAGATTGACTTTTTTGTCTAACATGTTTTCAGCAAAATTACAAAATAAATAGCTAAAATAAGTGCGTTAAAGCAAGAATTCATCAATAATTGTAACGCATGACTATATGTGCACAATACACCTATGAAATACCTAGAATCAGATTTTGATTATTGCAGTATATTTCAATGACATTAAGGATGTTTGCTATATTAACGTGTTCAACACAATTTAATTCATTCTATATTTAATACACACGGGAGCACTAATTAGTAATGACTAATAAATGTGTCAGTATGCATAACTTACCATTGCTTTTTTTTCCTGCCTTAATGTAGAGGAAGCCTCCCGATCATTTCACCGTCTCTGGCTCTCCGATTGCTTGGAGCGAGTCAACAAGAGCACGAATGTGCATCAAATACTCAGTGAGCGATCTGGAACATTTCTTTGTATTCTTCAATTCAGAATAAATTGATTAACCTTAGAACGAAGATGAGAATTGAAGAATTGAGAAATCGAGCTAAGCAACCACATAAACAACATATTATCTTGAACTAGCCAGAGCTAATATGCATCAGAAACAAGATCAAGAGCTCGATCTTATTCATAATTGTATATTGGTGGAATGCTAGGGTTCACAACATATCGATGAAGTTGGTAAGCAAAATCGCCTCAACTTGTTGCTTCCACTTCCACAAGAGAAAATTATGATAATCAAGTTTCACAGAGAGAGAAGGATTGAAGCTCATCGTCGACGTAGAAGACGATGAAGCTCGGGTGACCGGAGTTTGGATCCGAGTTCCAATAGATTCCTCCATGGACGTAGATCAGTTATGTTGCAAGCTATGCTAAAGCTAAGCTATCATATACTCTAATAACCAGCATGTACTTTGACTGGTACAATTTGTGGAAGGATTGTACTACTAACATGCTCAATAAAATTTGCATATCACACTAATCAGGAGAAAATAAAGAAGCTTATATTACTTTATATTAACTAGCCAGTAACCATCTCCTCCTACTTTGTAGATTTAATATTTATATTTTATAGACACTATGATATTAATAACATCTAATACATTCATTTTTTAATTAAAAGGAAATGAAACAATTTAGCCTGTTAAATGAACATTCCCTGACTCTGGTAGAATATTAGGTAACTAATAACTATCTTGGCAGATAACAAAATAGTCAACCTTCCTTCTTCAGAATTTAATAATGAAAATAAATAACCATACTTAATTGTCTATCAGGATTCACCGTATATGTGATTTAGATATTAAATGTGTGCTATGGCCAGACGTGTTATATATTGAAACAAAAATGGAAATGTAAGTTTCTGTCTATAAGAAATGTGGGTGACTCGAGTAAGCTGTGAATAGTGACATTCATGACAATCATCGCTAGAGAATGCTCAACAAGGGGTCAATTGTTACACGGAGGAATTGAGAAGAGCGACTATTGTGGAGGGGAAGAAACCTATGGTTCATAATGTTTCTCCTACTGGATCCCAACAGGTCAGTAATTCTTTCTCGGATATTCATAGTAAGATTCGAAATAGAGCCATCCTTAGATCTGCTGCTTACAACGATGCTTTGCTCTTTTGGAATGTGGGGGAAGAAATAGGTTTTCTGCAAATTGTTTGGGTTTGATTTAGGGTGGTTTAGCGTTTTTGATGGTGGGGAAACAAGTTTCTGCATATAAAGGGCTTTTGGGAGTGAGGCGCCTGGCCAAGCAATGGTGGTCTTGGTTGATGATTTAGCTTTTTATTCGTGAAAAGGGGGGGCTTTGCTGTTCGGTTTTCTCTCTTGTGGGGTTTTAGGCTTGTCGAAATAGTTTTGGTGGGTGTGGAGACAAATTATAGGTTCAACCGCATAGTGATCTTTGGCTCCTGGTTGAACATCTATCTTGTTTCCTTTTTATTTTCTTTCATTTTCTTTCTTGTATTTAGGTTGAGTACCCCTAGTACTCTTTTCATACATTTTTGCTTATAATATATATATATATATATATATATATATATATATATATATATATATATATGCTATCTGAAGGAGGTATGTTATTTGTCTGTAGTTGCTTGATTTTTTCTTTAAAAACATTGATGGATTATGAATTTGTTATGTTGGTCATGAAACAAGTTCTGCAGGTTGATATTTAGGTAATTGCCAAGTTTTTATTTTTTTTATAAACACACCAAAGGTTGCTATATATATCAAATTTGTTGTCTGGAACATTCAACATATTCTTGACACTCAACGGCATTTTTTATCACGCAATCATGCTATGTTCATAATATATATCACAAGTTGATGCTATGTTCGGTGGTAATACTGTCAGTGCATGCACATGTAGGTTTTAAAGTAAAGAGTCAAGTCTAAGATGTGAAATCAGAGGTGTTACTCTTTTTAGGAGCATTTGATGCAAAATTTCACTAAATACTTCATGGGCACCTATTTGAAAATTAAATACACTTCGAATCTACTAAGTATTTAGTACTTGATTATATTTAATATTTTACTGAATAAGTTCTTAATATTTTTGGGGAGAAAAGTTAATAACCATAACCAATCAGGAAATATTTAGATAAAGAGTATGAGAGTAGTCTTGGATCAATTTCTGATAGTATCCTAGCTGAAAAGACAATCAAGGAAAGCTTTAGGAACTTCTAAATATGCTGATATGGAGAGCCAAAGAAACTCCTGAATATGGTTATGGATTGCCAACGCCAACATCAAGAAGAAATAATTTCATAAACTGCCTAGCAACATCACGCTTGTGTGATATTTCAACATTAAGTTATCACAGAATCAACAATAGGTTATGGCAGCTTCAACACTAAAGTGTATATGCACCCAAAAAAGAAAACTCTACCCTTCAACCTATAGGACTTAACGAAAAGGTTGCAAATGAATCCAATCCAAGATAAACCTACAATATATGCAATCTGGAAGCAGTTGCTCCATATTGGGGATTACAACAAATTTTAGGCAGTTTATAGATTCTCAAAATGGGAACATGCAATGAATAGAAAAATTCAAATAACTTCTTGATTGTATTCAAGTATGTAACAAGTGTTACCTGTTGTGATAACATGATCAAAGAGAGTTGCTACCAAACTTCTGAGTATATAACACCTTCAATCATGGAAATGAGCAAAATTATATGTTAACGTTTTGAGTATGATCGATAAAGATAGCTAAACTATACGATAAATCTTTACAATTTATACGACGCAAAAAATCATACATCAAACGTAATAGATTATTATGTGAACTGAAAAGAGATTTATGTTAAAAAGATTATTTTTATTTTATAAAGAGTTTTTCATTTAAAACAAGAAAATGAAGATTTTTTTTTTTAAAAAAAAAGGAATTTCATTAAAAAAAATTGCCAAGATTTTTTAGAAGAAAAACAAATAAAGTGGGCCGCAAGTTAAAAAAGAGGAATCCTAAAGCTATGTTTGGATTGATGGAAAGAGATGGAATGGAATGGAACGGAACATAATGAAATAGAGCGGAGTGGAATGGAATAAAATTTCGTTCCATCGTTTGGATAATGGAATGAGCTATAAATTTTTAATTCATATATTACCCTTCACTTAACAAATATTTTATAATCATTAGTGCCTATATCCTTTCACTGCAATGTTGATTATTTCTTGTGTTTTACATTTTGCAGTATAGTACAACTGATGGGAAGTGTCTCGTAAAAAAAACCGACGGTAAGCATATTTAACAAGTTCAAATTGTATATTGGTAGTTGTGAAAGGAAATTAATTTGATGGTTGCGAGAGAGACTTGGTGAGGAGTAGTTTGGAGATGTCGAAGGAAACTGCTTGATTGTGAAAGATAAGGGTTTGGCAAATTAGTAATTTTATCATTTTATAATTGATGAGATCTTGGTTCCATCTCATTCCGTCCAATTCAAATTGGAGGGGGAAAAAATGTGAGTAGTGGAATAGGATGGAATGGATTCCATTCAGTCTCATTCCATTCCATCATCTTTTATACAATTCAAACAACAAAACACCGTATCATTCACATTCCCCTCCATTTCATCCCCTTGCTTCAATCCAAACATTACCTAAAAGACTCCAAAAAGCAACAGATTTATTTTTTGTTTTGACTAAGACCAAACACACCAACAAGAAGCAGATTAGAGTTGGACTTAAAACACACTTTAGCACCCAAACAAAACATACTCTAAGGCCCATATTGCAGCAAAGATAAACCCTCCACAAGCCCATCATGCAGAAAAGAAGGACACAAACATAAAAAAATAATAATAATAATTAGCTAGCTGCAACATAGACAAACAAAACAAAAAAATGGGTATTGAAGCTGTGGACCAAATACCCAGCGTGGAAACGACCTAGCGGAGCGGCGGAGGGATGCAGCAGAGCGGTAGCGCTGGCGACGAACGGAGGAGCCTCGGCGATGGCTGGCCAGTGCGGTGGAAACATACTCTAAGGCCCATATTGCCCATCATGCAGAAAAGAAGGACACAAACATAAAATAAAATAAAAATATTAGCTAGCTGCAACATAGACAAAAAAAAAATGGGTATTGAAGCTGTGGACCAAATACCCAGCGTGGAAACGACCTACCGGAGCGGCGGAGGGATGCAGCAGAGCGGTAGCGCTGGCGACGAACGGAGGAGCTTCGGCGATGGCTGGCCAGTGCGGTGGTGAGCGGCTGAAAAGAGGCGACGGGCGGAGCAGTTCGGGCTCGCGCGGGAGTTCCGAACGACGTCTGGACGGCGGTTTGTGGCAGTGGTGGTCGATGATTGTGGTTGAAGAGATGGTCCGGTTCGGATCTGGATGGAAGCTGGTTCACGTTCCGGAGGGCGTCGTGGGCGACGCGGGTCTGCGTATGGACGTAGGGGGTGGTGCGGACCCGAGGTGGAGCTATGTGGTACGTGGAGCTTGCGTAACGACGATGGCGGAGCACGTCGGAGGAGCTTGAAAGAAAATCTGATCTTTTTTTTTTTTTTTTTGATTTTTGTGAGTTGTTGAGATTGAGGGGAGGTTGTGGATGAAGATGGAAAGGCTAGGGAATTGGTGAAGATGAAAGGCGGTCATGAGTTGGTGGAGGCTAGGGAGTTGGTGAAGATGTAAGGCTAGGGAGAATGCGCTTTTCCCCCTTTACAAGTGTGATACCGTTTTGCTATCTTTCTTTTATCTTTTGGTTTTTTCTTTTTGTACTTTTTTTCCCAAAATAAGAGCACCCGGTACACTCCCCTCTATGCGCCCAACAACCACCCAAGACCCAGGTTGGTTTTCTCACTGTCGTCCTCTCCTACAGCTGGTCCGAGAGATTTGTTATTTTTCTCCTTCTTATAAATCCAACGTCTATGAAATAGGAGGAGGAGGCGTGAAACAAAACAACATCAGAACAGAGATTGCGGCTTGTTTGATTGTATTTTGATTTTTTTTAAAACAAAAATTGTTTTGTAAAGTAATTTTTAAGAACTATTTTTTAAAACAAAAAATAAAAGAAACTGTTTGATAACATTATTTTAATAATAGTTTTAAAAGCTAGAGAAAATAAATCAGCTTGATAAATTTGTTCTGAAAATATGATTTTAGAACAAACAAAATTCAAAAACTTGTTTGATTGGAAAAAACTTTTATTATTTCTATCATTTGTTTTATAACAATAAATCTATGTTAAAATTTGTTTTAAAACAAAATATATATTGTTCCGTTCATAATTTCAGAAACCTTCAAATAGGGGTGTTCGCGGATTGGATTTGATCGGTTTTGAGCTAAAAAATCATTCGATCCAATGATGAAAACATCGTGCGGTTTGGATTGGATCGATTTGCTTCCTTAAAAAAATCTGATCCGATCCAATCAAATGCAGTTTGGATTGGATTGGATTGGATAATTCGATTTTTGTCATACTTTATTTTTTTCTAATGTCAAGTATCCTTTCTACTTATTTAATAGTAGATAAAAGATAATCTTTGTTTTAATTTGGGAGTTTGAGAAGAAAAAAATTATTGATATTTTTTTAACACGTTATTTTATATTAATTCTCTATATCTACTCCCACTAATCCTATTTTTTTCTTTGAATCGGCTACAAATAAATTGTAGCTAATTATTTTTCAAATTTACTTAATTGTTTTCCTATTTTTCATGAGTACTCACTCATATATATATATATATATATATATATATATATATATATATATATATATATGTTATGCATCAAAACTTTTAGTAAAATATAATTTCAAGACATTAATATTTATTCTAAATAGTCTTTATATATGTCATTCCAACAAAAATATTAAAGAGAATGAGGGACATAAAAGTATGAAGAATAATGTTTAAGAATGAGTAATACTATAATTTCAAAAATAATAGAACATGTATACAATAGATCGGTTTGGATTGGATTGGATTTCACTATATGATCCAAAATCTGATCCAATCCAATAAAAAATTTCGGTTTGTTCGGTTTTTGATTTTTTGGTTCGGTTTTTGGTTTTTTGGTTCGGTTTTTACGGTTTGAATCGGTTGATGAACACCCCAACCTTCAAACAATCACTATTTCCCGCAAAGCATATGTACTATCCTCTTAAACCAACCAATTATTTTCATGTTCCTCGTTATGTACATTTTCTTGTGAGTCTATGTCAAAACAATCATCACTTTGCCTACATGTTGAACCATGCACAAATGTTAAACTTTCAAAGTCTGGTATGTTAGATGTGTTTTTCACATGCATTTAAGATTATAAGTATTTTAGGATACAATGTATTGATTAACTTCTTTGGTCTTTGTCTAAAAAAACTATTAACTACTTGAATGTTTTTTATAAGCAAAAGATAATTTTGAGAGGTACCCCAACTCAACCTTACAAACAAGGTGAAGAAAATAGACTTATACCAAGCTGCAAATCTCCGGCCTAAAATGATAGCAAAGATTAGGATTGAACAACACCACCAAAGTTAAACAAACCAAATCAGAAACTATGGGCATGTTTGATTACTATTTTTTTTAAGAACAAAAATATAAAAATACTTTTTGATAAGAGTGTTTTGTGAAAATTAATTTTAAAAACAATATCTGCTTTTTTTGTTTTAAAAACTAAAATTAGAGAACATCTTTATCTTGTTTTCATTTGATTTTGTAGTTTTTTGTTCTCAAAACATAAAAAACACGGAGAACATAGTGTTTTCATTAATGGCACTTTAGTAATTATAGGATTGACCAACAAGGATCAGAAAAAGGCTTCCCAGTGGGGGTGTTCAGATCCAAACCGATCCAAAAGAAAAAAATGCAAACCAATCCAAAATAACCAAAAACCGATCAAAACCGATTTTTTTGGTTTTTTACCACTTTTTTAATAACCGAGCGGTTCGGTTCGATTTGCGATTTACTGTCCTGAAACCAAACTGAACTGAAGTTTTATATCAAAATATACACCCTACCTACGTTTTACTCTAATGTTGTTGCATTTTACACCGTTGCGTATGTACTGCTCAGCGTTTTAGTGGAATTTAGATTGTCTCCGGCCTCTCCAGCAAATTTTGCTTCTCTCCCACATATAAACTACCACATGCGGTAGTTTTCCCTTGCCTTTTATCACTGTTGGATGGTCGAGCTGGTGGAGACAATCCAGATCCGTTTTAGTGTTACACGACTCACTCACACTCAAAGCCCCAAGTCTCTGTCTGTCCTCACTGCCTTGTGCTTCTCAGTTCTCCCACTCAGCCTCCCTGCCTTCCCTCTCCGCCGCATCTCCATCTTCCCTCGCCGTCGTGTATCATTTCCCCTCACTGTTGTGCTTTCCATTTGTTGTATTTTCGATTTGCTTCCTCTCCTTCGATCCCTCCGAATCTGCTGCGTTTGTATGGACAGAATTAAGAGCCTTAGAGGTATATATCATTTTGAATCTGCTGCGTTCTATTGAAATTTAAGCTTGATTTGGTAATTTAAGCTTGATTTGGCAATCTGTTTATTTGAATTCCCTTGTCAGTAATTCGGTATCATATTTAAGTCTTTTAATCTTATTGATTTTTTATTTAAGTGTTATATTAATATCATTTTTCTTCTATGTATCAGATTACTGAACACATTCTGGAAAATAATCAGATTATCAACCATCTCGTCATGGAGGTACTTGGAGCTGATCCTCTTGAGATGGTATATGATCATATTTAATTATTTATGTTGATACATGATTAGGTTTTTGCTATAGCAGTATTTTTGTTAGACTTTATTATGCCTGACATATGAATTATGTTTCTTGTTGCAGTAGTATTTACCTAATTATGTCTCCTGTATCCCAATGTAATAGGTTAGTCTTTGTGGTGGAAATGCAGTATCTATGCTACAGAGGCTTTGGATCACATTTCGACACATTACTTTGGTGTTGTCTTGGTCTCATGAAAAACAAACAAGTTGTAAATGTAGATTGTAAATCAAGTTGGTTTTCTGATTTTGGTTACTTAAGGATTGAGATATAGTATAGTTGCTGCACTTTGGTGGTCTTACTTGTTTGAATTTTGAGCACTTTAGAAACAGAGTGCTGCACTTATATATGGTTATATAGTGATAGGAATCAAATGCTATTACTATAGTAAATAGGGATAATTCCCCGAATTACACTACAAGATTACAGAACTTTGAGGGTCTGCACCTCCCAAATGCCCTAAGGCCCCAATTCCACTCAATTCACAAGATATCCTCCTCTCTCAATCCATCCTGATATTTATAGGCAACATGCCATATCTCCCTTAACTAACTCCCTAACTCACCTACTAACCAATTAACTAACTACTTAGCTAACAATATCTAACAGTACTCCCCCCCTAAACTTTCACCTTGTCCTCAAGGTGTAGGACTTGTTATTAGCTAGAAAAAATGTCCCACCAGGGTCCCATGGAACTAGCGCAGACAGAGGTGGTTCTCTTTTGAAGGGCCATTGCCATGTTAGTGTCATGATGATTCTGGTTGCGACAAGTCCTTGAATACTCTCCACTCCTTGCTTTGCACTATTGCCCCCTGGGTCAAATAAGAACAAGATCTTTTTGAACAGCCCCTCATGCATATGCCCTCTCCGTCCACAAACTGTAGATTCAGCATCTATTAAACATTTGGGCAGTGACCCAATATCAAAAGAATTCTGGTAAATGGGCTCGATAGTGAATAAATTTGCATCAACCAATACACACCAAACCTTCTTTTTATTAACACACTGACTATCTTCCTTATGAACCAATTCAGTTTTGGGTTGTAGCCCAACAATGAAGGAATTTTTATTAATGGGCCTATTAGTTAATGCAAGCTGATGAACTATAGCACCCCCAACAGTACATCTAATAACCCATTGCTGCATTACAAATAATTGTGCCTCCCCCATTAAGTCAAGCTGGCCCAATTTCTGAAGTGCCAGTCTTACCCTAATGCCCTTCAGTCTCTCATGTGCGCTGTTGCCTCGCTCTTCACCACTCGTCCCTGCCCCGACGACCCACCTATGAGTGCCACGGTCCGGAGGTTTCGATGGTGGTGGCGGCCTGATCGGACCTAAGTACCTCGGCGTCCTTATTCCCCTCTCAACGGCGGTGCCACTGATTAGGCATTGAGGTGCGCGCGTGTTCTCCGCCATCGTCGTAACTGCGAGTGCGCCACCCCACTCTACGACCTCCACCGCACGGACATCACAGTCCGTCAGTTCCGACGGCGGCGGTGGCCAGACCGGTCGTTTATCCTCATCGGAAGTTTCTCTCTTCTAGCGGATGCCGCTACTGAATGGGTTTTTCCTTGCGGCCATCATCGATTTTCCCTGCGCTTCCTTCTTCGCAGCCGCTAGCACCTCACCTGCCTCCGTATGACGATCCCGGCTCGGCGGTTCCGGTTCTCGTTTCTTGATCGGACCACTTGCGACCCCGCCGCATTCTATGCTCACGGCAGACCAGCAGTTCTCAGTCCTCCCTTGCTCCGATGACTCGTTCTCTCCCGCTACTATGAGATCGTGACCCACTGATGACAAAGTAAGCCGATCTGTGCTAACCTTATCATCACCTCTAGCAACCTCGATGCCTTCCTTTTCTCCTTCATTGAATGTTTCCCTCTCTGGTTTCGCTTCCCTTTTCTCTGTTTCTATTTCCTTCCCTTGTTCTGTTTCTTTCTCACCCCCAAGATTCTGATTCTTGATTCTTGAATATTTCCCTAACAGAGTTTCGACCTTCCACCATTTGTTTCCTCTTCGACTCGACCTCTCTCCACCCACCGTACGACCATCATCCCTGGTATTGCTACCACCGGAGTTATGATGGCAATGACCCTTATTCCGCGATTTCCGATCAAGAATTTCTAGACTCTCACTGAAAAGCCTCCCATTTTCCGCCATACCCTCTTCACGAATCTGGCTCAATTCGTCCCAGCTTCTCCTCCAGTCATCAAACCCACGTTCAAGCGTTTCAATCTTTGCCTCCATTCTTCGCGTTTGGACCATGTACCATGCCCAGAAAAGAGCTTTGATACCAATTGATAGGAATCAAATGCTATTACTATAGAAAATAGGGATAATTCGCTGAATTACACTACAAGATTACAGAACTTTGAGGGTATGCACCTCCCAAATGCCCTAAGGCCCCAATTCCACTCAATTCACAAGATATCCTCCTCTCTCAATCCATCCTGTTATTTATAGGTAACATGCCTTATCTCCCTTAACTAACTCCCTAACTCACCTACTAACCAATTAACTAACTACTTAGCTCACAATATCTAACAAATAGTTGCTGCACAAATAGAGTGTTGCACGTTGATTATATAGTTCTTTGCACAAACACAATCTTTGCACTTATATTTTGAATACTTATATTTAGTTATATAGTTGTTGCACAGAGTAATGCACTTCGATTATCAGGTTATATTCTCACTGTTTTTGAACACTTTCGTAAAATTCCAATTAAAATGAAAAGATAAATGAAGACATTTTGCCATGTTCAGCTTCGAGGTTTCATATAAGGATATGTCGATAAAAACCAAACCAACCGAACCGATCTAAATCGCATTTAATCGGATTGGATTGGATGGCTTTTTCATGCAAAACCGATCCAAATCGAACCACGAACACCTACTTCCAAGTGCTGCCAAAAGAATGATCAACGTGGTACAACGTGTTGTGGTGGGCACCTAAGCTTCGGATCACTGTCATCGTTGAAGCTGTTGAGGCCGGAATTATCGTTGGTCAAGGCGTGCTGCTCATCTTCAACTACTCGAAGGTTCCCATGCACAGGTGATGTCACTCATTCAACATCTTGCTCTACTCGTCGACTGAGAGTTAGGAGTGTGCAGTTACCCAGTGCGAGTTGATGCCTCTTGCTAGAAACCGACCTCAATTTCTTGTGAACTTCAAGTACTTACCATTAATACATATTGGACAAAACGTGTTGTTTGCTACCCGGGAGTACCGATAGAAATTGTATGATAGTTGGTAGAGGGAATAGTTGGTAGTTTTAGGGGTCGTTTGGTTGGAGGGTAGGGTTTTTTTTAAAATCTTTTGTGTTTGGTTCAGTTTTTGGAGGGAAGGAGGCAAAATCCCTCCTTAAGTGAGTTTTGGAGATGAGGGAAGGGATTTAAAAATATTTCATGTGCATTGACTAAAATATCCCCACTTTTCTATTTTTAAATAAATAATTATAAGGGTTTAAAAGTAAAGTTGTTTTAAAATCCCTGCCGTCCCCTCCCCTCCCCTCCAGAACCAAACATGAAAATGTTATTTCCCCTTCTCTCAATCAAACACAATGTCTAATTAAAATCCCTCCCCTCCCCTCCTTTGAACCAAACACACCCGAAGAGTTGATAGCTTTAGAGAAAGGAGTAATAGAAATAGTTTGAAAAAGATGGTATGATAATGGAAATAGTCGAAACAAGTGTGGCCTTTTTGTTGCTTTAGTTTAGATTACTCTGTTACACTGTTACAACAAAGGTTGCATACCTAGCTATTTATAGGCTTGGTTCACCGCCATTAAGAGGAGACATAGTTACCAGGTTCGCTCCCCTCCCTTGAGAACCACGAACTGGTTCATGCATCCCTGTTCGCGGTGCATTTACGTCTTGGTTCGAAGTGGTGCGCATACTGGGATGTTGCCATCAACGAACCGAAATAGCAGAAGATGAAACGCAGGCTTGAAGATGTAGTGGGTGACAATGATTGAATAAGACTGAGATCATAACAGAGATCGCATGCTTGAAGCGGTTGGGGGCTGCTGCAACTATAAATTATAGTGACACTTTGAAGAAGATGAAGCAACAAAGAAGAAGATGAAGCATAAATAAAAGGGCCTTTATCGAGACTTGGAAAGGGAAATAGAAAAGGACCTGCTATTACTGCTATCATGTTCTTTTAGGAAATGAGAGGGCTTTTAGCCTTTTAACGAGACTTGGAGTATTGGACCATTAAAACTATTTTCTTGAACTTAATTATTAATTATTAATAAGAATTTAAAAAATATAAAAAGACTAATAAGAATAAAATAAAGTAAAGTATTAGAAAATAAAGCCCTCTCCATTTTTTTTATTGAATCTTGAAGAGTATTACTTGTTCTTAAGAAAAATTATGAAATTATATTAAAATTATAGATTATATGAATTAATAATATAAAGAACGAACCAAACAATAATGTTAAACATATCACGTCTCGAAATTACATACCAACTAAGTATACCCCCACGTACCATATAAAAGTTAAGTGGCGTACCCCGCACCCGAACCCGTACCATGAACCAAAACGTATCACGTTCCTAGTAACTATGAGAGGCAGTTTAGATGATTCTAGGAACATATAAAAGTTATTAGATTACAAACAATTATCGTACAATAGTTTAGAAACAATTAGAAATATTGGAACCGACTTTGACACATTCTAGAAATTTGCATCACGCGTTCAACAAGCACCACTTGCTAGTAGAGGAACAAGTAACTCTAATTTTTGCTAGAAAAAGTATTGATGCTACCATCATAGGGTGCCGTCTAGCGTGGATGAGCAAATAGGTGGTTCACGATAGAACCTCCTATTTGCATCGTTGGGTATATGTTTTTTTTATTGGATGGGCGAGATGAAACCAGTTGCTCGATCACGACAAATTCTTCAAATTTACAGTCTGATCCTTTTGCATGTGTTCCCGATAAAATAGAGCGTGTGACATCCTTAAGTGAATCGGGTATTTTTTTGGGTTGTGAATCAGTTATCACTATATCCTTAAGTGAATCAGTTTTTTTTTTGGCTGTGAATCGGTTACCACTACATCATTAAGTAAACCGGTTATTTTTTTTCCCTGTGACAACGGGGAAAGTAAAGTGTGACGACGCACATTTAAATTTTGTTTGTGATTAGGGTAAAGGATTTTCTGAATTGATTATTATGGTTATATGAATCGAGCAGTCAACGAATCAGTGAATTGGTTACCTATGTTTGTGAATCGGTTAACTATGAATAAATTATAAATACTAAATATATTAAATATTAAAATATAATAAATATTCTATCATTGTTATTTAACAGTAGCTTCCATCCATCTAGGTCCCTCCCTGGCTCCCTACAACTATCCCCATCCATTATAGTTGCAGGAAACAAAGAATTATAGCAAAATAGACCAGACCCTCTACCACCACTGAAACTTCAAACAAAATCGAAGCAGCTCCTAGAATTTGAGAACCAACAAACTGCAGGGTATTTAAAACCTGCATTTTGATCATTCATCTATTGTATTTAAAAACTGCAGGATAAACTTTGCTAATGTACCGTTTTTAAGTAATAAGTAAATTCACTATTGATATTGTGTAATTGTATCATGGTTAATTGTAAAAGTAATTAATTAACCGATTAATTAGTCTTCTAATTTTATGTTTATTTTAATTTGACTATAATATATTTTTTATTCAAAATCCTACTACCACATTTTGGTTCGTATATTTATAGACTCACATGACTGGGCAACGCCTAAAGATCATACAGTGCACGTCTTGAGCTGAATGGTTTCTAATGTTTTGAAGACCATCAGCTAGCGGTCCCACGCGTGCCTTATAATCGGGTATAAGCTCCTACTACTGAATCCGTTAATGAAACCGTTACCTAATATATGTATTAATCGGTTACCTAATATATGTATGAATCGGTTATAAGCGAATGGGTGAATCTGTTATAAGCTATCTAATGAATTTGTTACCTTACTACTTTAGAAATAAAGTATGCTTTACAATACAAACCAATGGCAGCTGGTTAAAGCAAATAGATGGCATTAGGCTAGACGATTGTCCATAAGCAAATACAAAAGCAAAACATAAAGGCAGAAACATACCATTACCATTCCAAATACAAACTAAAAACATAAAACATGGGATTATAGAAACCCAATATCAAAACAAGTGTCTCAACAACTACCCAAAAGTCCTCCCCAATACCAACTACTAAAATCCCATAAAAATATTGCATAACCCATGAACAACCACATAGTTATTCTTCGTCTTCCTTTTTTTCCTCTTCCTCTTCAGCCTCCTCCTAAACGTCCTCCTTAGCCTTAGCCTCAGCCTCATCTTGTTCGGAATATTGCCACCAGGGTTAGTTGGAAGGTCTTCAAAATTCAACATCTGCTAATACTCTTTTGTAATCCAAAGGTTCCGATGGGAACCTGATATAAGCTGAACCAAATAGTATATTTTAATTATTAAGGATGTAGTGGTAACTGATTCACAACAAAAAATAACCAATTCACTTAACTCCATCAACTTATTGTCGCTACCTTTCACACAGCCTCCCACCAACTTCCATAACTCCCTCTTACCTCCCCTCATAACAAGGGTACCACAACCCAAACAAAGTGCACGGAAGTTACACCTAACCCGAAAAACAACCCAACACATCAATTGCAATTGGACATTCCCCCAAAACAAGTAGCGCACCAAACAAGGCAAAGAATATAATGTCTAAATGATGTAGCCAATTCAAAGCCAATGATGGAGGGTGATACATGAAAACAATGAGGGAGACAACTCTAAATCTCATATTTAGAAATATGTTGAAAGAACCCTAAATGCCCAAATCCCTAAGCAAAAAAATCAAAATTCAAAGGAAATCAAAACAAGCAAGGGAAGGAAACATGGGTTGCAGAGGATTTACCCGGAGATCGTCGGAACCGCTGTGGATGGTGCAGAATAGACCGCAGGATTAGTGTTTGTCTTCTTCACCGGACTCGACAAGTAATGGTCGTAGAAGGTGTGAGCGAAGGTGTGCAAAGGTTCTCATCGAAGGTTTAGATTTGAATGTGAGGGGGGGGAGGACTTAGTTGCAAATATGAGAAGATAGAAAAAGATTTATTTTCAAAAGAAGGGAACCGGTTGGGAGCGCAAAAACCCACTATAGGGGGTAAAATTCATGGTTTATAAGTGGACCAGTTGTTCTCATATTCCACCGTAGAAGCTACCCTATTATAGAGGGTGTAATTCTGGTTGCATATATGGATCTGCTTCATATATATTGTGTTGTTTCAACTCTGTTTTCAACAAAGTATTGCTTCATAAATTGGAATCTTGCTACTTAACAGCTTGACTAGGAAATAAACACGTTAAGATCCACTTGGTGGTGCTCTAGCGGTTGGCTGTGGTGATTATCAAAAGGAGGGCTTATTACTTATGTGGCTATGTTGTTGATAATTTTTGGTATATATATTAGAGTGTACTGTAGTCAAAACCTTTTTTCAATTTTTTTTTATTTCTTTATTTTCATTAACAATCATAAAGCTTCTCTTCTTTTTTTCTTGTTTACTTCGGCTTGGATGTTGGGCTCAAAAACATGGAACCATAAAAATGAAAATTTAGGTTAAGTCTGATCAAGTGTTGGGCCAAGAGCATAAACAATATTTTTTTTTTTGCTTTTTTATGATCTTTATATTACTATTTTTTCTTTTAAAAATATTAATTAAAAAAAGAAAATATCCGGACAAAATTAGGTGTTCTTAGACAAGATCTGGAATGATAGGAGTAGCGAGCGTCTTGAGGAGGCCTTAATGGCAGTTAGACGTGGTTTGGTCACTTTGGTGCACTGGAAGAGGATGGTAATCCAAGGCGGGTTGCTCGCGGTGGAATTATAGGACAGAGCGGTTGTCGATGGCGGTGCTGCACAGTGGAGGCAATGGCGGTAGAAATGGTGGTCTCTGTTTAAAAAATGCAACTTTTACCTTCTATAATATATAAACCTATCTTATTTTTTATATATTTTATTTATATTTAGATTGTAAAATATTGTTTATATACAATTTCTATATAATGTGTATTAAATTTATATTTCATATACTATATATAGTACATTAAACATTAATCATTTACTATTTAATATTAAAACTCATTAATCATATACTATATATAGTATATTAAACATTGGTCATATACTATATAATTGACCCTATTTCATGTATTTTTCAGTGTTGTTTTATGATATACTAACAATGTAGATGGGTTGGAGTACCTTTACACTCCTATTTTAATAATATATTTTGCTTATTAAAAAAATAACACGAAAGTTTGAATAAAAAATACTAAAATAAAAGTTAGGGTTAAATGCAATTTGTCACCTAGTTTTGTTAGTCACATTGTACACTCTACACCCTAATTTATATAATTTAATAAGTTACAACCTAATTTAATTAATTTTACTATAATATTTTAAGTTATTCTTTTGAAATCTACTAACATGTGTATTATGTTAAGGCAACATCTCTGATTTTGATGAATCCAAACAAACAATGATTTTTTAGTGAACTCTATGAAATCTACTAATGAGTTTATTAAGTGTGCAGATCATAAAGCAAAAGCATCATATCAAATAAACAAGTCTTTATGATGCGTCTAAGTTATGATGCGTCTGACCTAAGACTCGATCTCTACTAGATTTGATTATGTGTCCGAGATTGAGATTCTACTAGAAGATTTAAGCTTCAACAATATTCAAATTTGAAGAATATTCCTTGATGAATTCAAAGAATAAAATTTGAACTCAGAAAGCCAAAGCATCCTTCCGCATTTAAAGATTCCGTTTTGTTACAAAAAGTAAAATAAACTTTACTCAGTTGCAGACTCGCTTAGCACAAATAAGGAAAGTCACGTTGCCCAAGTCTGAAAAGCAACAAACGCTGCTCTGAATCAAACTGCACTCTGATAAAGCAATGCCAACCTATACGTTCAATTTGTCTTGAAGCTCACCAACGATCATAAACATTAAATGCAAGACCAGAACGACTCTATTGGCATTTATTGATGAAGAATAAAAGAATACTCAGCTGAAGAACTCTCCTCAACAGGCTTATCTCTCTTGAGTATAAATAGAAGACTTTGAAGACCATTGAAGACACACACTTGAACTCATTAACTCAAGCATTCAATACTCTCAAAGCTCTCTTTAGTTCTTCATAGAAAACTTCTCTACTCAAATCATTTATATTTATTGAGAAGTCTTTATTGCGATCTAACCCACCTTAAATACTTATTCACTCTGTGATTGTTACTCGGTAGATTTTCAAAGTTGTAATCCGTGAAGTTGTTGCTTCATTCAAACTCTTTCTATTTGTAAAGCCTGTAGAGGCTTGAAGAAAGAATACTTGTTTGAGCCTGGAGAGGCCGGGTGTGCAAATAATACTTGTTAGTCGAGTCTGCAGAGGCTAGGTGTGCAAATAATACCTTTTATAACTTGATCAGTTATAGTGCAAATACTTGGTGAAGCCATGGACTGGACGTAGCCAAAGGTTTGGGGTGAACCAGTATAAATCTGTGTCTCCTTTTCATAGCTTAATCTTTTCAGTTCATTTTAGTTTAAGTGTGCTAACTGGGTTGAAAAATGAATCTTCCTTTTATCAGACGCATCCTTGTGTCTTATAGGTTAAACTGCGACGTTTTTCAAAAAGTATTTAAAACACAATTCTACCCCATTTCTAGTGTTTTATATCTATTCATTTCAGTTGGTACCAGGGCTTAACCTATAGGTTGAGCACTTAACAGTGTTGACGAAAGATCCTGTTGAACAGACATCATGACAGCTAGAGCTAGCACAAGCGGAAGCCACACTGGAGAATGAGCATCTATGACTGGACCTCCCTACTTTGATGGTGAAAACTGCATCTATTGGAAAGAAAGATTTCAATGGTTCATCATGTCAACAAAATCTGATTTATGGGATATTATTACTGATGGTCCCTACAAATTCAGTGGACTGATGTAGAAAAGACTTAATGGGATCTAAATCATAAAGCAAGGTATTCCTTGATGTGTGCTCTCAATCAGGAAGAATTTGAAAAGGTCCATGCATGTGGATCTGCTAAGGCAATCTGGGATACTCTCGAAGTTACTCATGAAGGAACAACAAAAGTGAAAGAAACAAAGATAAACATGCTTGTACGAAAGTATGAGTTATTTATCATGGAAGAAGGAGAAAGCATTACTCAGATGATAGGAAGATTTCAGACAATCACAAATAATATGAAGTCACTAGGAAAAATCTACACCAATCCAGAGAAAGTTGGAAAAATTCTAAGAAGTCTACCCAAACAGTGGAGACATCTGGTTACAGCAATAACTCAAGCCAAAGATCTCACAACTCTTCAAATGAGTGATCTTCTTGGAACTTTACAAGTTCATGAGCAGGAACTAAATGAATACAACTCAAATAAGAAAGGAAAAACTATGGCCCTCAAGGTAGAGAAAGGATCTTCAAAAGCTCTAAAGGTTGAAGAATCCGATCAAGAGTCATACACCTTTGAAGAAGACTCAGACAGTGGTGATGAAATGTCATTACTGACTAGAAAAATGAGCAAGTTATGGAAGAAAAAGAATTTCAGAAAGGATAAACCTTTCAAGAAGTTCAACAAAGAAAAATTCTTCAAAGAGAACAATAGTTCTGACAAAAGCTCTATTGTATGCTATGAATGCAAGAAGTCAGGACACTTTAAATCTGAATGTTCTCAGTTGCAAAAGCATCCCTTCAAAAAGTTCTATAAAAAGAAAAAGAAATAGATGATGGCAACTTGGGAAGATCTTGATGGCAGCTCATCCGATGAAGATGCGAGAAGGTGAAGAAGCAAATCTATGTCTCATGGCATATCTTGACTTCGGACTCGAGGTAATTTCTGATTTTAAGGATTTGCAAGATGCCTATGATGAATTGATTGAGGAATATAACTGTTTAACCAAGGCTTTTAGAACACTTAAGAGGCAATATGTGAAACTCCTAAAAGAGAATGAACATAAGACTCAAGAGTGTGACAAACTGTCTTAGGAAAACAAAGAAGATTAAGGCTAAAAAGCTTAAGGCTAAGATCACAGCTTGAGATGCCACAATCGAAGAAGTTGGCAAACTTCAAAGGAAGGTTGAAGAACTCACGTCTGATCTTGCCCGTTTTGTCAATGGAAGAGATAACCTGACTAAGTTGTTAGCAAGTTAGAGACCCTCTCTTGATAAAACTGGGATAGGATTCATTAACCAGACACACCATAAAGTATCTAACAAAGTCTTAGGACAAAAACCTAAAACTCTTTATGATAAGGTCATTGCTTACAAAATTAGTTGTAAAAACTGGACATATTACGTCTAAGTGTATTCACACAAGAAAGAAATTGTCACAAACTTCAAGAACTAACAAAAAAGGACCCAATAGAATATAGGTACCTAAAGCTTTGATTATTCCTGTTGCAGATATCCTTAATAGGACAAAAAGCACACCTATCATGGTACCTGGACAGTGACTGCTCACGACACATGACAGGAGACAAGTCTATGTTCCTAGACCTCCAACCTAAATAAGGTGGACATGTTACCTTAGGTGGAAATCAAAGAGGAAAGGTCATCGGGATAGGTAAAATTGATGGGAAATCACCTCTACCATATATCTCTAACGTTCTTTTAGTTGAAGGATTATGACATAATCTGCTAAGCATAAGTCAATTATGTGATAATGGATATAATGTTTCCTTTACTAAGAATGCATGCATAGTCAAAAACACTAATGGTAAAGTTCTCTTTTCAGCAAACAGGTAATAAAATCTTTATAAGATTGATCTAACTGAATTGACTAATCAAAATGTAACTTGTTTTGTGTCAAAAGAAGATGAAAGATGGGTATGGCATAAGAAGCCAAGACATACAAGTATGAAACATATATCTAAGCTTCAGAAGTATAGACTTGTGAAAGCTCTACCTGATATAAGTTTCAAAAAGGATGTCTTATGCGACTCTTGCCAATGTGGGAAGCAAGTTAAATCTATCTTTAAATCCAAGAATCAAGTATCTTCCTCTAGACATTTACAGTTGTTGCATATGGATCTGTTTGGTCCAGTTAGTGTTGCTAGCAAGGCAGGAAAGAAATATGGTTTTGTCTTAGTCGATGATTATTCTAGATATACATAGGTACTCTTCTTAACCCACAAGGATGAGTCATTCAAGATGTTCTCTATATTCTGTAAGAAAGTTCAAAATGAGCAGGGATTCTGTATCTCAGCTATTAGAAGTGACCATGGGGGAAAGTTTGAAAATGAGCACTTCAATACATTCTGTGAAGAGAATGGTATCTCTCACAACTTTTCTGATCCTAGAACTTCTTAGCAGAATGGAGTAGTAGAAAGGAAGAACAGATCTCTACAAGAGATGGCTCGAACAATGCTTAATGAAAGCAAACTGCCAAGGTACTTCTGGGTTGAGGCAGTAAACACTACTTTTTATGTACATAATAGAATATTGATAAGACCCTTCTTGAATAAAACTCATATGAATTGTGGAAAGGTAGAAAACCCAACATTTCTTATTTCCAAGCTTTTGGATGTGAATGTTTTATTTTGAATACTAGAGATCAACTTGGAAAGTTTGATTCAAAAACAGATAAGGCTATATTTCTCGGATACTGAGACATTTCTAAAGCTTTTAGAGTTTACAACTCTAGAACAGAAGTTGTTGAGTAATCTATTCATGTTGAATTTAATGATGGTTTAAAGACTTATAGGAAACTATCAGATCTTGAAGATGATCTTGCAGGATTAGATATCGGAAGACAAAGTAATCAGACTGAAAATAACTTGAAAAATGAAGATCCAAAAACTCATATTCAAGCATCTGATCCACCTGCTCAACAACCATCTGAAACTGAATCCAGATGAGATTGGAAGTTCAAAACTCATCACCCTGAAAAGTTGATCATTGGTAATCCCTCTCAAGGAGTTAGAACCAGATCAACATTCAAAGATGCAAACAACATGGCATTCCTATCTGAGATTGAACCAAAAAATATCAAAGAAGCTCTTGAAGATGAAAGCTGGATTTTAGCTATGCAAGAAGAGCTAAATCAGTTCAAAAGGAATGATGTTTGGTTCTTAGTTCCAAATGAAAAAGGAAAGTCAATTATTGGAACGAGATGGATATTCAGAAACAAGATTGATGAAGATGGAAAGATAGTCAGAAACAAAGCAAGAGTTCTCCAAGCTTATGCAGAATGAATTTGAGATGAGAATGATGGGAGAATTGAAGTTCTTCCTTGGTATACAAATCAAATAGACAGATGATGGAATCTACATTAATCAACAAAAATATACCAAGGAGATCTTAAAGAAATACAAGCTAGATACAACTAAACTGATGAAAACTCCCATGGAAGCAAATGCAAAATTAGGCAGAGATGAGGAAGGTAAAAAGGTAGATCAAACTACTTACAGAGGTATGATTGATTCTCTCTTGTACTTAAATTCAAGTAGACCTGATATTCAATTCAATGGTTGTATGTGTACGAGATTCCAATCAGATCCTAGAGGATCACATTTCAAGGCTGTCAAAAGAATACTTAGATGTTTGCTTGGAACCACTAATCTTTGTTTGATGTATTTAAGAACACAAGAATACATATTAGTAGGATTCTGTGATACTGATTATGCTGGAGACATAGTAGAAAGAAAAAGCACAAGTGGAGGATGTCAATTCATTGGAGAAAGTTTAGTATCTTGGATAAGCAAAAGACAAACTACAATTGCTCTATCCACTACAGAATCATAATACATTTTAGCTGCAAGCTGTTGTTCACAGCTCTTATGGGTAAAATATCAACTTGAAGATTATTTTATCGTTGAACATAATATATCTGTTTTGTGTGATAATTCTAGTGCTATCTGTCTATCTAAGAATCCCATTCAGCATTCTAAGGCTAAGCACATAGAAATTAAACATCATTTCATAAGAGACTATGTTCTGAAAGGTGTTTTTGACATTAAGTTTGTTAAAACTGAAAATCAGTGGGCTGATATATTGACTAAACCCTTAGCTGAAGAAAGATTCACCTGTATTAAAGATAATTTGAACATGCATTTCATAAATGAATAATGCGTCTAATCTTCGATGAAGCGTCTGTTGACGTGGATTATTTATCGAGACTTTACCTTGTAGTTATCTAAATGATTTTGAATTCAAAACGTTTTGTCCTTATTATTTCTCAACTGCACTTTTCTGAAACCTCTTTCTTTTTAACCTAAAGTCTTCTCTCCGAAACACTTTACTATTTCAAAAAGTGTTTCTCTCTCTTGTGAACGAGTCTTTTCGAAACCCTTTCGTTTTCTCTCTCTCTCTCTCTCTCTATTTCAAACCTAAATCCATGGCACTCAAAGCACCCTCTCATAAAATTGCCCGTGTTGCTGCTCGGTTAGGGATGACTGTGGAAGATGTATCTATGATCGTTCCCGGACGATTTGTCAAGATGAATAAGATTATCAAAGGAGGTATGAATGTTATGGTAGAATTGGAAGCTTCACAATGGGTCAACTTTTTCTCACTACATGAACCCGTTTACCCTCTGCTACTTCAAGAATTTTGGGAAAATACTGAAGAAAGGATGTCTCAGACTCAAATTTCCATTCAAACCAAGAGTAATGGAAAACCCTATTCATTTACTCTCAACAGTATTCAAAAAGCAACCGGCTGCCCTAGGCAAGGTGCTACCTTTACAGATGATTGGGAAGCTGAATATGGTGAAGAAACTGTTCATCAAGTTCTCTATGGGGTATCCAACCCTACAAACAAGGTTGCATCCAAACTGATTCCAAAAGGAAGGTTTTTGTATGTTTTGCTGATAAACTATGTGATGCCAAGAACAAGTGCTCATGACAATGTCAACAAGATGGATAGATTTGCACTATTCCATCTCCTGAATTTGATGAAGGT
Source organism: Sophora flavescens (assembly GCA_030762895.1). Lineage (NCBI taxonomy): Eukaryota > Viridiplantae > Streptophyta > Magnoliopsida > Fabales > Fabaceae > Sophora > Sophora flavescens. The sequence goes on along the minus strand of CM061064.1, from coordinate 89,622,060 downwards.
TGACATCAATGACTTAATTTTCAAGTATATGCTGAGGATGGAAAAGCCCCAAATCAGGACCTCATACACCTATGGGATGCTGATTACCAGACTGCTAAATATCAAGGGCATTTCCCTCACTGGAAAGGTTGATATGGCTACTGCCATTGATGAAAGAACCCTCTCTCAGATGAAGATGAGACCTACAGGATGGATTCCTAACTCTAATGAAGATAATAAGAAAATATCGTCGGAAGAATCTGAAGAAGAAACTGATGAGTCTGATGACTCAGAAGCAACAAAAATGTCTGCACCTTTGAATCCCAAGGTCAGAACAAAGCTTCAAGTCAAGAGAAAGTTGGTCATCTCAGAAGCATCTGATGATGATGATGACCAACCTATTTCCAAGGTTTTGAAGAAGGAAATAGTTACAAAACCTGCCATTTCCCCTCGGAAGGAACTCAAGAGGGAAGTTGTTGTTGTAGCTACACCAGTTAGAAGATCTACAAGGCTGAAGCTGACTGAATCTGTGCAAGTATCTTTGCAACCTACTGCATCACCTCTTACGTCATCTACAGCCTCACCATCTTCACCCATTGTGTTATCTTCACCCTCTGATTCATCATCCTCTTCCTCCCATAACTCTCCTCTTCACAATCAGATTTCAATTGCTAAAAATCTTCTTGCTTTATCTGTTCGAGATTTTAATTTAAATCTCACTACAAATCACCCTTCACCACAAACTATTCTTCATAACTCACCGGATCACATATCCAACCATTCATCTCTTTCTCCCTCACCAACTCTGGAAATTCAAACTCTTGTACCTATTTCAAGAATTTTTTATTCCATTTTATCACCTCTTTCTCACCCTTCATCTACCCCTCAAACCTCACCACAGAGACCTCTACCTACTACTCTCAACCCTTCTGAACCATTACATGTAGATCAAATCAATCCTGATCTTTTTAGCCCGGATGATTTAAAAGCAATCAGCAATCTTGTTGCTGAACAGGCGACAATAAGGCTGAATCAAGCCTCTTGGAAACACAGACCTAATCCTTCTGCTTGCATGAAGCTTAATACTGTATTGAAAATCTGTCCTAATAAAAGATCTGTCTGTCCAAGGCCAAAGTTGAATCCAAAATCCAAGGACCCTTTTGTCTTCTTGAAAAGAAAGCATAAGAAACTGAAGTTCCCTAGATAGTCTACTTCATTCTTGGGTCACCCTGAGCCTCATGTCTTTCAAGACCTAGCTCATCATTGTGGCTTATCTTTGTTTGACAAGCTTTAGACGCATTCAGATAAGGCTAGACTCAGTTCCTATCAGATTCCCTGGATTGGATATCCAGATGAAGAAAGAAAAGAATCCCGACACCTTTACCCTTTTCAACTAACCCTGACCTTTACCCCTTTTATTTTCATCTTACCTTTATCTTTTTATGGAAACCCTTTTTCTGTTTTCTCTTTTAACTTACCAATTTCTGTTGCTGATTTAAAATGGTTTTTCAAGTATCTATGTCCCCTTTTCATCAATATGTTTTCTGATGATGTTCCCACTTTTAGAATTTCTTGTTTGCAACCTTTTTGTTTGTTGCATTCACGTTTTCCTTTAACTCTCTCTATTTTTCCTATCGTTTTTTTTTATCTATTTTTATTTTCCCTGCTGGTCTTTCTCTTCCCTGGTATTGTTTAGAAATTGTTCCCTTTGAACCACCAACATCTGCTTCTTAACCATATCCTAATCTCTCCTCCTCATCTCCTCACACTGAGTTCACTGCCACGGCATCCACCATCATTGGTATCGATCCTGTTGCTCGTACGGAATTACTGATGTTCGACAAACTCTGCAAACAGTTGTTGATCTCCTCAAGCAGCTTGTCGAAAAACAAAATTCTAAGTAGTTTTTATTTTGTATTTTATCAGTGCAATGTACTGGCCTATGATGATTAAATAAATCCATATTTGTTTTTAGACATTAATCTTTTTACTGATGACAAAGGGGGAGAAACGTAAAGCATAATAATAATGAGTTGATAACCTGATCTAATTGTTAAGATGCTATGGTTGATGCCTAAGTCATACTTTGAAATCTTGTGTCTGTATATCTCATGTTTAAGCATTAGTTCAGGGGGAGCTTACATGATCTTATAATATGTTTTGCTCTCATCTGCGGCTTATTCAAAAGTTCACCAAAATCATAAGACGATGTTTGTCATCATCAAAAAGGAGGAGATTGTTAAGGCAACATCTCTGATTTTCATGAATCCAAACAAAGAATGATTTTTTAGTGAACTCTATGAAATCTACTAATGTGTGTATTAAGTGTGCAGATCATAAAGCAAAAGCATCATATCAAATAAACAAGTCTTTCTAATGCGTTTAAGTTATGATGCGTCTAACCTAAGACTCGGTCTCTACAAGATTTGATTATACGTCCGAGATTGAGATTCTACTAGAAGATTTAAGCTTCAACAATATTCAAATTTGAAGAATATTCCTTGATGAATTCAAAGAATAAAATTTGAACTCATAAAGCTCAAAGCATCCTTCTGCATTTAAAGATTCCGTTTTGTTGCAAAAAGCAAAATGAACTTTACTCAGCGACTGACTCGGTTAGCACAAATAAGGAAAGTCGCGCTGCTCAAGTCTGAAAAGCAACAAACGCTGCTCTGAATCAAACTGCACTCTGATAAAGCAATGCCAACCTATACGTTCAATTTGTCTTGAAGCTCACCAATGATCGTAAACAATAAATGCAAGATCAGACGACTCTATTGGAATTTATTGATGAAGATCAAAAGAATACTCAGCTGAAGTACTCTCCTGAACGGACTTATCTCTCTTGAGTATAAATAGAAGACTTTGAAGACCGTTGAAGACACACACCTGAACTCATTAACTCAAGCATTCAATACTCTCAAATCTCTCTTTAGTTCTTCATAGAAAACTTCTCTTCTCAAATCATTTGTATTTATTAAGAAGTCTTTATTGCGATCTAACCCACCTTAAATACTTATTCACTCTGTGAGTTTTACTCAGTAGATCTGAAAAGTTGTAATACGTGAAGCTGCTGCTTCATTCAAACGCTTTCTATTTGTAAAGCTTGTAGAGGCTTGAAGAAAGAATACTTGTTTGAGCCTGAGAGGCTAGGTGTACAAACAATATTTGTTAGTTGAGCCTGCGGAGGCTAGGTGTTCAAATAATACCTTCTGTAACTTGATCAATTATAGTGCAAATACTTGGTGAAGCCAAGGATTAGACGTAGCCCAAGGTTTGGGGTGAAATAGTATAAATCTTTGTGTCTCCTTTTCTTAACTTAATATTTTCAGTTCACTTTACTTTAATTGTGTAAACTGGGTTGAAAAGTGAATCTTATTTTTATCATACGCATCCTTGTGTCTTATAGGTTAAACTGCAACATTTCTCAAAAAGTATTTAAAACACAATTCAACCCCCTTCTAGTGTTTTATGTCTGTTCATTTCATATTAAGTGTGCAAATCATAAAGCAAGAGCATTCTGGCAAATTAACAAGTCTCAAAGATGTGCCTGTGTTATGATAATACAATGCATCTAAAGAAAGACTCAGTATCTACATTCCACATAAATGCGTCTGATCCTACAAATCGACTGGAAGTCTTTCACTTCACTTATATTCGAAGGACAAGAATATTCCTTTTCATTTTCTAATCAAGAAAATCAATTTCAGAAGCTCAAAGCATCAATCAATGTTTGAGATTCCTTTTGTTTCAAAAGGCAAAATAGCCTTTACTTGGTCGCAGACCCGTGTTGCACAAATAAGGAAAGTCGCTTTGCCCAAATCTGAAAAGCAATAAACATTGCTCTGAATCAAACTGTACTCTGATAAAGCAATGCCAACATATACATTCAATTTGGCTTGAAGCTCTCCAACGATTACAAACATTAAATACGAGCTCAGAACGACTCTTTGGCATTGATGGATGAAGAACAATAGTTTTACTCATCTTAAGAACTCTCCACAACGGATTTGTTACTGATGAGTATATATAGAACACTTTGAAGACTGTGGAAATTTCTTCTTCTTCTTCGAACACTTCTCTGCTCATCATTTGTATTTATTGAGAAGTCTTTATTGCGGTCATACCTACCAGAATATTTATTCACTCATTTAGTGTTACTCTATTTACTTGTAAAGTTGTAATTCGTGAAGCTGTTGCTTCATTCAACCCTTACCTTTTGTAGAGCCTGAAGAGGCTTGCTAAAAGAATACTTGTTTGAGCCTGGAGAGGCTATGTGTGAAAACAATACTTGTTAGTTGAGCCTGCAGAGGCTAGGTGTGCAAACAATACATATCTTTAACCTGGTCAGTTATAGTGCTAATACTTGGTGAAACCAAAGACTGGACGTAGCCCAAGGTTTGGGGTGAACCAGTATAAATCTTTGTGTCTACTCTTCTCTCTCTCTTATCTATTAAGTGTGATTTATATTTATTGTGCTAACTGGGTTGATAGTGTCAAGTTTTCACAAGTTTTCTTTATCTCAGACGGATTTTTGTGTCTGAATCTTTTTTGAGAGAAAAGTGTGTTATTTGCGAAAAAGTTAACTAAAACACAATTCAACCCCCCTTCTTGTGTTTTAATCTGTTCATTTCAATATTATCCCTTTTCTATTAAATTAAGTCATTTAATGAAAAAAAAAATATTTATGACTGTTCCAGCTAAGGAAAAAGGCCCAACCCAATAGGTTGAGGCCCATTAAAGTTACTACCACGAGACCTATGTAAAAAGCATTCCACTGACATGAAGTTAGCTCAAACCCCGGGCAGGTGAATGATGCCAAGACCCCAACCTCTATGTAGAAAAGCCCCAAGACCTTTCATTTGACCATGCACCCATCAAATCTGGATAACAGCACGACCATCTGAATAGGACGGCACACCCGATATGTATAAGAAGTATAACACACCAGTAGAAGAGGGGACACGTCATGAAGGACACGACAACCTTCTGGAAGCATCATGTGATGATCGGAAAAAGATAGAGAATCTGTCGTTTGTATTCGTAATCACTCCCAAATGGCCTGTGGGACCTTCTCGGTGTAACCATCTCACGTCACAAGCACACGAGGGAGGGGCTATAAAAGGAAGGCCATCATCTCCGTCAGAGAACATTGTATTATTTACACACACCACCATCACCTAGAGACCATGACCTAACTGTAATCAGAACTATACTCTTTGAATCCATATCTTCATCAATACAATAACTCCTCGCTCTAGCCAAGGAAAATTGTTCAGCTCGGAACAATTGGCACCCACTATATGGCTAGGTAAAACTTTAAATACTGAGATACTCTAGAAATCCTCAAGATAAGTCTGGTTTAGGCTTTCAGCAGTCACATGATCATAAGACTAAAATCTTTGCATCGATTCCAGCTCATGATTATTGTGGTAATTGTTGAAAAGCAGGACATATTACGTCCAAATGCATACACAAAAAAAATGAGGAATTCAAAGTCCTCAAAGACCAAAAGAAAAGGACCCAAGTCTATTTAGGTACATAAGACATGATAACCTATGTTGGAGATATTTTAGACATCACAACAACACCAGTCATGGTACCTGGATAGTGGTTGCTCACGACACATGACGACAAATGATCTATGTTCCAAGACCTCAAACCTAAGCCAGGTGGTTGGGTTACTTTTGGAGTCAACCAGAAAGGTATGATAGTTGAAATTGACACAAAAGGCTAGGTCCTGCAAGATTGAGATTAATCTCAAAGCTAAGAAAGCATAACCTTGTAATTGGGCTACTGAATCTTAAGTTCAAATATGATGCTCTTTGCAATGCATGTTAGAAAGGGAAATAGGTCAAATGTTTCTTTTAGTCCACTAGTGCATGAAGCACTTTTTACGTCTGTTAAAAGTGCTTTTTAACGTCTCAAAAAAGTCAGATTTTAATACAGCAGACGTTAAATGTGTGACTTTTAACGTCTGTTTAGAACAGACATAAAAGTTTACATTTGACGTCTGTCTTCTATTATACTGACGTTAAATGTAACACCTTTAACGTCGGTTGTTTTATTTAACTGAAGTTAAAAGTGCTATTTTTAACGTCTGTTTGAAAAAAAAAACAGACATTAAAAGTGTTTTTTTTAAAATTCTGTTACAATATCACTTCCCCCAGCTAACTCCCTGCATTCACTAATTCCAGAATACAGAATTTGCACACACACTCATCGCTAACTAATCCATATAAATTAACTAATGCATTTGCATTCCTATATATATATATATATATATATATATATATATATATATATATATATATATATATATATCTATGTATGTATATATATATATATCTATGTATGTATGTATGTATGTATGTATGTATGTATGTATGTATGTATGTATGTATGTATGTATATAACTATTACTAGCTAATTAACACAATTCGTAATTAAAACAATTAGAACTATAACTATCTTAATTAACACAATTCAAGCCAATACATGAAAAATACATAACATAATAATACATAATTCTATACAACTAACATTATCAGCTGGCGTAGCCGCCACCAACCCCTGGCCGGTGCATGAGGGATGTTAGACCTCTGTGATGCCTCTTTGGACAGAGAATTAATAAATTAGGCAAGGTATAACATGGATAAATAAAAATAAAGGTAAATAAACATGAATAAATAAAACTAAATCTATACTAACATGTATAAATAAAACACTTGCCCTAAAAGAACAAAACTCACACGAGTGGCATGTACATTGTCCACCTCATTTTCCTCAATGATAGTAGGCATGTTTGTTGAGAAAGAAGGAATCCCAGGAATATCAAGAGTTGAATCTTGATTTTCATCACTACCATTATGCATGCTTTTTCCTTGGAGAACCACAGATAACCTTTTGTTAGAAGGATCAGTGATGTAAAACACTTGTTTTGCTTGGGAAGCCATGATGAAAGGCTCATATGTAGGACCTAACTTGCCAAGGTCTACCAATGTAAATCCCCATTCGTCGGTTTGTACACCACCTTTACTATCAACCCACTTACATTTAAAAACTGGCACCACAAACTTATTGCAATCGAGCACCGAAATCTCTTCAATGACTCCAAAGTAAGGTATCGGTGCAATAATAGGGTTTGTATCTTTTGAACTAGAGAAGTGCATGGATTCAGCCAGGATCATAACCCTACTATTTTGCATGGTACTCTTGTTATCTTGTTCCTTTGTGTAAAAGTTATTGATGTTGTATCCGCTCTAACATATGACACTAAAGCTAGGTCCACGTGCTAGCCATTTTAATGAATCAGAAGCAGTACTACCATCCTTCAGAATTTCTTCTTTAAACCATTTTAAGAAAGTCTTGTTATGCTTGTTCAACAACCACTTTTCGTTCATTCAAGGGTTTTCTTCCTTGACTTTTTTTTGTGATCACAAAAGTAAGGTTGAACAAAATCGATGTTATTCAATATATACAAATGTGCTTGAAGCACTTCCTCCCGACCCTTGCTCTTAATCATTATACCATGTGTACCCTTACCTTGACATCTTCTCTCATTATGACGAGGCTTGGGGACCCCTATATGATCCGTGTTAGGAAGGTAGTCTAAACAAAACTCGATAGCTTCTTCTACAATGTACCTTTGATCAATAGATGCTTCGGGATGGTGTGGATTCTTCACATACCCTTTCAAGATCTTCATGTATCGCTCAATTGGGTAGATCCACCTCAAAAAAACAGGGCCACATAATCTAATCTCCCTTACTAAATGAACAATTAAATGAACAATGATGTCAAAAAATGAAGGAGGAAAATACATCTCCAAATGGCACAGGATTATAGCAGCCTCAACTTCCAACTCATCCGACTTATGAGGGTCAACGACTTTGCTACATATAGCACTGAAGAATGAGCACAACCTAGTTATGGCATGTCTAATATTTTTTAGGATCAATACCACGAATAGCCATGGGAAGTAGTTGTTGCATCAAGACATGGCAATCATGACACTTTAAGCCAACTAATTTGAGATCTTTTAAGACAAGCCTCTTGACATTTGAAGAGTAACCACGTGGAACTTTGATGCCCTGAAGACACTCACAAAAACTTTGTCTCTCTTTTTTTGACAAAGTATGACATGCTGGAAGCAAATATGTGTGTACTTACCATTCTCAACAACTGGAGCTAACTGCTCTAGTATACCCATCGCAACGAGATCGAGGCGAGCACTCACGCCGTCTTTTTTCTTGCCCTGAATGTTGAGAAGCATTCCGATTAACTATCACACATATTTTTCTCCACATGCATCACATCAATAGTGTCTGACATCAAGCTTGCACTAGTATGAGAGATCAAAGAATATCGACCTCTTCTTCCTGTTGGGAATTTGTGCATCAAACAAGCACAACGGAAAAATTCCGACCAAGAAACCTTGCGAATGGTCATGGTTCATGTTTCGAAAATTTACCTCTTGAAGTGCAGACCTTTGATTTGAGTTGTTGCAAATCACGAGCACTTCACGAACCAACAATGCCTCTACGTAGTCTATACAAACAGATAAGCACATCTCACGTGTTCAGTCAGAACGACACCTCTAAACACTGCTAGGTGCGAGAGGAGACATGGTGGTATATTTCTTTTCACACGCAAACATTGTACTAAGTGCGGTCAGAGCAAAATGGCGTGACGACTCAGTACTGTTTTACTACGACTTATAGGTAGCACCCTTGTATGGAAAAAGGGTTTAACCTGCCCCTTCTGGGCTCATCTGTCATGAGCGTGGCCCAATAGAAATTTGGTTCTAACCCAATTTCTTTTAGCTCTGATTAATCTGCTCTAAGTGTGTGACCCTATAGGTTCTCATAACGTTGGCAATAATATTAAATCGTATTTAATATTATAAACAATGAGCGGTGTCTAGCAACACATCATTGCTACCCAAAAAATGAGAAAGTCAGTGATTTGATGTAACCTTTCCGTGACCAATGTTAATGTGTATTATTATCCATTTGTCCTTATATCTATATTGAACACAAGGCATAGAATGTGTCACCCTTGTATAGTTCAATATTACGTCACTTGATACTCGAGTAGACTTAACATTAAATGAGGTCAATGTCTCATTTTGACTCATTTCAGCATGGCCATGCATTTTACAGTCTCACTCTATCAAGGGCCCCACAGATATTACTCCTGTTATGTAGGAGGGACAAATCCCATCTAGATCACTCACATCCCTCTGCATGACTTGCGGTGTACCCAAATACCGACTTTATAGTCATCCTATTACAGATAATGTTTGACAGTATTAAAGCACACAACTCCTCATGTAGGGATCGTAGTGGTTTCAGGTCGAAGGATTGCATACACCATTGTCACTGTGAGAACTACTTATGACACTCACATAACGTTCCATGTAGTGTTCTCACGGCAGGTCAATCCAATACATCATTACTCTAATGTGTACCTATGTATGTGACTTGATATCTCATATCCATGACCTGTGAGAAGTGGTCATCATTCCACACACATAATAGTCTCGATGTATTATTATTGTCCTTATTAAAAATAATACTTGACTATGGATATTTAAGAATAAAGTTCTTTTTTGATTAATAATGTCTCACTATCAAGTCTTATACTTGATATTCTATTAAATAGAACTTTATATTCTAAGGACTTTATTACATTTAAACAAATAACATAATAAACTGAAATGCCTCATATGATTAATAATAGCAAGATACAAAATGTAAGTCCAAAGGAAAAACATTGGCCTCTAGGGCTTACACCAACACTTCCATATGTTTTTTCACCAGCCTTAGCCTTCTTTTTGGCCTTGCCGAAGATAACATTGATGTGCTTCACCCATTGATAAACTTGCTCTCCATTTAAGGCCGTCGGAGCATTTTCACTTTCTTGGCAACCGTTAAAAGCTTTTTTCATCTTACGATATGGGTGATCACGTCTAAGAAATCTCTGATGTCCAAGGTAAACCGTCTTCCTTCCATGATCCAACTGAGTGTAGCATGTGCCTTCTTCACATATAGGGCATGCTTTATTCCCCTTAACACTGTACCCGGACAAGTTCCCGTATGCTCGAAAGTCATTGATGGTGCAAAATAACATTGCACACAGCTTGAAAGTGTCGTGAGAATACCCATCACCTACATCAACACCTTCTACCCACGACTCTTTCAAGTCTTTAATCAAGGGACTTAGATAAACATCTAAATCATTTCCCGGTTGCTTTGGTCCGAAATAATCATAGATAACATCATGTATTTGCGCTTCATGCAAAACCGAGGAGGTAGGTTGTAAACTATCAGGAGAATAGGCCATGAACTATGAATACTACTTAAGTTACCATATGGATTCATTCCATCCGTAGCAAGTCCAAGCCTAAGGTTTCTTGGCTCATTGGCGAAATCTGGAAACAAAGTATCAATCTTCTTCCATTGCACAGAATCAGCCGGATGGCGAACCTTTCCATCACATTTCCTCTCATCATCATGCCACCAAAGGTTCTTTACGTCTTTTACATTAGCAAGCAATCGCTTGAACCTTGGAATTATTGGAAGATATCACAACACCTTCGCAGGAGGACCCTTTTTTTTCACATCAAAACTAGAATCATCAAGATCATCACCATCCTTCACTTTGTAGCATGATAACCCACATTTGCGGTAATCGTGCATCTCTTCATAATCACCCATGTACAGTATGCAATCATTGGGGGCATACATCTAAATCATTTCCCGGTTGCTTTGGTTTGAAATCATCATAGATAACATCATGTATTTGCGCTTCATGAAAAACCAAGGAGGTAGGTTCTAAACTATCAGGAGAATAGGCCATGAACTATGAATACTACTTAAGTTACCATATGGATTCATTCCATCTGTAGCAAGTCCAAGCCTAAGGTTTCTTGGCTCATTGGCGAAATCCGGCAACAAAGTATCAATCTTCCTCCATTGCACAGAATCAACCGGATGGCGAACCTGTCCATCACATTTCCTCTCATCATCATGGCACCTAAGGTTCTTTGCATCTTTTACATTAGCAAGCAATCGCTTGAACCTTGGAATTATTGGAAGATATCACAACACCTTCGCAAGAGGACCCTTTTTTTTTCACATCAAAACTAGAATCATCAAGATCATCACCATCATCACCATCCTTGAATTTGTAGCATGATAACCCACATTTGGGGCAATCGTGCATCTCTTCATAATCACCCATGTACAGTATGCAATTATTGAGGGCATACATGTATCTTCTTATACTCCATACCCATCGGACACAATACCTTCTTCGCCTCATAGTTACGGTCAGGTAATGTGTTGCCCTCTAGAAGCAAGTCTTTCAACAATTCAAGCAATTCGTTAAAGCTTTTATCGCTCCAACTATTTGTCGCCTTCACACAAACCAATTTTAACACCGCCGACAACCGTGTATGAGTAGTACACCCCAGATACAAAGGCTTATCCCCATCACTGCACAATCTTTCATACACATGTGCTCGTTGAAAAGATTCTTGTCCAATAGCATGGATCATGTCCTCTACTCGATCATCCTCCATATCTACGTCAACGTCCTCACATTGGGAGACACTTGGCTTATTATTTAACAACACATCACCATGCCATATCCATCTTGTATAATTCAAGCAAATCCCAAAACAAATAAGATGAGTACGTATATCCTTGACTGCAAATTCCTTGTATTCAAACATTTGACACAAGGACAACAGAACATTCCTTTACTATTAGGATCATTCCTTTGAGAAAATTTTATAAACTCTTCCACTCCCTTCAGATACTCATCACTTGTACGTTTACAAACCATCAAACTACGATCCATAGCTAGATAGGTTATGTAGATATACACACATATATCCAATATAAGCACAATAGGGGAGATTGGAAAAGCGAACTAGTATTTGAAAACCTAACAACCATATATATTCACCACTACACTCTATCCCTCTTTGAAAACCTAATGACCATATATACACACCACAATCTAAAGAGTTGCTGTCAAATTTCATTTTCAAAGGGTCAGCTGTAACACCCTTCTCGAGTGCTACATTGTTTGTGACATTTTAAGGCCGAAAAGTAGTTTAATTAAAATCTTGCTATAATATAATAGGGTAATTTTTCACTTTCACAAATCGTAAATATAAATACTCGGAATCAAATAATTGTGTAATAAAATATTTTATAATCATAATTAAGGTTATAAGTTCGAAAGTCACTTACATAAAAACCCAACCCGGCTCATAAACAGAAGCCATAAAGATATATAGACCCTACATAAAGATATGGAGACGCAACTCCTAAAATATAAGATATTTGGAGTCACAGCTCCATAAACACTAACTCTAACTCCCAGACATACCCATCTGGCCAAACTAAGATATAAAAGACGATCATCTCCTGTACATCATGAGAAGGACACACCCAACTGACGAAATCTAGTGGAAACTCTATTTGAGCCTACTACCGACGTCGCCACAAAAAACACTTCTAGAGCCACTACAAAGTAACTCTCATACTAGGCCCGTTCCCTTTCCAAGGGAAAAGTCATAACCTAAAAACCATCAACAATCATGCCTATCAGAATAAAAGGGAGATCAAGCACTATAGGAAACACAGACACCCTCATCTCGAACCGTCGGTAAGCTAGAAGTGACGTCCTCAAGAGACTTCCACATGTCGTCCTCGTTCTCGAACCTCCACACTACCGATGGATCAGCCGAGCGACATCTCATCCTTCTTAGAAGAACAAAAAAAGGTGCACAGCCAAATCAAACACAACAATATAAAACAAAAGAGGTGAGATTCCCAACATCACACAACATATGGCAGATATGAAAACAGCATGACACCACATAGCACATATGCATATCCATACTCTTACTAACATATCTCATGTTATCATCCAATTACAAATCAACCATTCAATTAATATACCAACCACATACAGTATATAGATATCATCAAAAGCATACAACATCCAAGCATTACAGGACAGGACATGACATATACACAAACATGACCCAATGAAACTGCATGGTCCCATACCTACACAGCCTCAACAAGAACTGAGAGATGACTTATTGAAACTACATAGTCCCATACCTACACAGCCTCAAGGAAGATTTCACTCTACTCCGGAGTTAAGAGAATGTTCGGAAGGAGTGGTTAGTACACACGTTTCACAACTGCCAACATTAGGCATACTTGTGCATCAATAATGATAATAACCCCATTTATTGTGAAATGCCATCAATAACCAGAATTGTAAAGCATCTAGTAAAAGATATCAATGTTTTGCACAGGACTCCACGATCCATCACCTGAATGGTCATCCGTAGTCATCCCAACCCCAACATTCCCGAGATCAATGAAGAATCGTCACCCTACAATTCACATGCGCACAGAACATGTAGGCCCACTTCCTAGGCAGAAAGGCCTTATTGACAATTTTCTTTGGATCGAGCCGATCACGGCATGTGCGTTTGTATTTATCTGTTGGATGAATTTCGGGATTCCTTTGACGGAATCAAGAGCCATTCTAGAGGCAAGATAGTACCAACCCGTGAATCCTTACACAAGTTTAGGATCCCCTCATTGGTCTATCCACGTTTCAACGATTTAGTACATCATGAAGGTTGATCAATAGTCACCAACTCATTATGCCTCTTTAAGTCCATTCCCGAATGGGATTACTTGTCAAGCAAGTAACCATAAAATACTATTTGTTATTAAGTATTATGGATGTGTGGAATTATCCACACTTTATGACAATGGTTTGGCTTCACCATACGTCATAAATCATTAGGTTCGTATTTTCGCTAAGTCATCCTCGACTTAGGTTTTTCCATTTAACTTGAAATACTAGTCTTGGAGACCAAAACCTCTTTTGTCAAAAATCAAAACCGTTTGACTAAAAGCAAATCATTTGGAAATAAAATTTAACTAGAAGTACATCAGTACCAAATTTCTCAAAAACATCTAAATACTTAAAACGCGGTTTACCGCTTTTTACTGTATTCCAACTTAACTTCGTATTTTCGAAAATATAATTGTAACTCTCAAATACATCACTTTCTTAGATTCAAATACTTATATTAAAGTATTAAAATTCTAATTTCGAGCTTCTCTCAATAGTTTGTATAAAAATCCTAAAACTTAACCGAACGTTGCTAAATTTGAAAATCGCGTAAATCCTTTTCAACAATTTTTTAAACCTAATGGTCCAAAACACATTTTGGAGTCTTAGGACACTTAAATAGACTTTAAAAACAGCTTCAAACTGTCCAAAACAGTTATGGTCGAAATTAGAACCTTTGTTCATTTTACGTGTACGATTTCATGAAAATTCTGTTTTGAAGTCCGCTATAACATGATATTATTCCTCTATAACCTAAACAAAGATCAAAACCATTTTACAACCATTTGACCACATCAATACAGTTATAAACACTGTAAAATTTTTTTTGGAAAACAACACTTTCTTCTTTACTTCAATGATCCTTAAAACACTTATTCCGTTGGTCTTTAAAACACCCTTTTGTTACTTCAATACATAAAGTGAGATCTAAACATTTCTCAAACCATTTCTAAATCCTTCATCAAAAATCAAAATTTCAAAATAATTGTTCAAAACTTATCCTTTTTCCATTATGGATTTTAATATTCATTTTCTCACTTAAGGATATTAAAGCCGCTTAAGTTTCAAGGATTGGAGTTAAACTCCCATTTTCATTCATACTTGGCCAAAAGTCAATCACAACCAAAGTGAAGATTACACTTCACCAAAAAATCTCACAATCATTCAAAATCAACAGTATATTATGTTATATCAAATAATCACAGTAATCAATTTATTTGCAATAACCAAGTATTAAAATCCTCACTTTGATCCAATGATCAAAGTGATGGTTTTCAACATGCTAGGAATCATTTTTCCAACCAAACAATCACACTAATAAACATAAGTCAAACTACAATTAACCATTACAGTCATGTCCTCATAGAGAACCAAACCGAACAAAGTGGATAACCACTAAGACTAGGGTTTCCAAACACAAACAATATAAGCCATCTTCACACCCACCAATATGGTGTGAGGTGGTTCACTCCCCCCTTACCTCTTGTAGCTCCCAAATTACAACACGATTCTCTTTAATCCATAGAGAAACCAAGTCCATCTTCATCCACAAAGCTACACCAAACCGACTGTAACACCAAACCTTTATCAATCAACAATAAAACTAGTTAAAACAAGTAAGATCCAAGGCTAAACCCTAAAGGTAGCTCACGACCATGTACAGATTAGGTAGCTAGAAATTTTTGTTCATTTAAAGCTTGGACATTCATGATGACAAGGTCATATCAAGACTAGAAAAATTATCATAAGTCCAAGAATCAATTCATGCAATTATCTATGAATTAAAACATGAATTTTTAAGAATATGTAACTTGGAATAAATTACATATATAGGATTCTAATGAAGCATGGAATAATATCATCAACATATTATCTTAGTTAGAAGTTCAAAAATCATTATAGGAATGAAAAGTAATGACTTTTACCAAGAAGCACTCCAACTTTGATCTTGAAGGAACTATGTCAAGATGAACTGTTTCGATGAAAGCTTCAACATGAAAGTTGTTTGGAATGATGATTACCTTTAGGAAAGTGGGTTAAAATGGTGGAACAAGGATTGTTTGTTCGAATGACAAGCTTGGCCGAATTCTAGGTCTAGGGACCCATTTTTCCAACGTGCTTAAAATGGAAATTTGTGTGAGATGAGAAGTGTCTAGATCATGTTGATGAGTAAGAATATGATCTTAGAATATCAAAACGAGGTTTGCATGATGATTTATGGGTGTGGGCCGAATTTGAGATAAAAAGAAGATGAACTTGAAAGTACATGGATCTAAGAACAAAGTGGATAAAAGTGAAGACAATGATCAAATGAACAAGTTTCATGAAGGAAGAGTCATGAAATCATGTCTCTAAGTTAGTGGAAAATAGAAAAGAAATGAAGAACAAGTAAGAAGAAATGAAGAACAAGGAAGAACTTTGTGTCATAAACTTGGTTAGTTAGAATGAAATGAAGTTGTGTGGAGTTTGAGGTATGTCTGCACGAAATTGTACCAAATGATGAGGAGAAATTTGATTTGATAACCTTAAATGTAAACCATGGTTGATGTTAACCAAAGCTAGGTTAGGTTATACGGAAAATATCTAGATATTTTGTGTTTAAGTCATCATTGCCTTGGTGAGTCATTACATATGAGTGGACATAGATAGATGAGAGAAACTGTGGTGGAGGTGTGTTTAGGGTGATGTGGCCGTGTGTGTACCACATGGAGGAAGAAGAAGCTAATTTAGTTTTGTCTTGGTTACTAACCTTAGGTAGTAACCATAGTTTTAGGTTAGATTAGAAAATAACTTAAAATACTTAGGTGACTTCTTAACCATCATGATTATCTAGAACGAAGTGAAAGAATGCCCATTCAAGAGGGCTTGGTCGAAATTATACATGGTAGAAGAAAGCAAAATTGTCAAAGCACTTGTTGGACATCAAGGGAATTCATTAAATGATAAAAGGGTATTTTGGTCATTTCGCAAGGTTATTAAGATAATTTATGTTTACGTCATGATAACTAGGTGACTTATGTGTGGCTAGGAGGGCTTGGTCGAATTTAATGGACCATAGAGCAATAGAAAGAGAATTTGAACACAAACGCTTAACATGTGCAAGATTGGATGAATCACATATTTTGCATTGATGGTTTTGTTGATTCACCACATTAATCATAAATGCTCATTTATGACTATGGTGAGTCATGGTAGTGACTCACCCCTTAGGGTGGCATAGCCTAATTCTCCCATTTGTCCTCCCGGTTCATTTCTGCAGTTTCGTATCCGACTCCGTTGTTTACCCGATTAGGTTTTCCTCCCGTTGTTGGCAAAAAATTCATTAGATAAAATAAAATATTTTACCTTTGAGTAGAAATTTTTGAAATATATTTTGTCCCCAACAAGTGGCAGCATTTTGAAATTTTCGTTTTCGGGCCGAAATTAGGGTTTTTGGGCAATACACAATTGTACTATCCGTAAAAATGCATACCGGTTTCCGTCTGAGTTTTAAACCCAAAATCTAACCATAACTTCCTACGATATGATATGTTCCAACTATGATTTTGTTTTTCTCACAATCATTTTTTGGATCGCCGGTAATAATATAAAATATAATTACCGGTCAAGAGATGAGAAAACAGGGTGTTAAAACACTACCGCACTAAAAAGAATTTTGTCCCCGAAATTCACGTATCTAAGGAAACGATCTCGGATACCATTTTTTTTTCATCAGGTTCTCCATACACTTAACATCCTCGTCGCCCAAAACACGACGCGAAGCACCTCATAGATTAAGCTTTCCTTCGAATTTATACCATGCTAATGAGACGACACGAAAAAGTAATCAAGGTAAATCCTTTTAAACTTCTCAAGAATTCAAAGTACATTCGAATAATTCGAATGTTAACCGGAATAAGACACATAGACAACAAACAAATTCCGACATCTGCATAATACATAACATTAACTCTATCTCCGGTGGCGGTTCTAACACACCAATATTACAACAAGAGCTCAGAATTTAAACCAAAACTTTTCAGGGAGAGAAGAGAATCTCTAGACTATACTCTTACAACATAATAAAGCAAAATGGATTGAAAATTGAAGAATATTCACTATGATAAAAGAGTTTGTAATAGATTCCTGAATGTAAAAATGTGTTGTACACCACACATTTACAAACGAGACACCAATAAAGTTCCTTTTTCCACAATAACTTCCTTCGAAATACACATTTTGAAGATGATATTTTTCTTCCCTTCCAAGAGTCTGGAATTTAAATCAAAATTACTCTTGGGTTTTAAGAAAGGCAACAACAAAATTTTGCAAGTTCCCTCACTCAAAGTAAATCTAATTCACTTAACATGAAAAGATGAAAGGAATTGCAAAAAAAATTATTCCCAAGGGAATTTATAACTCTTTGCCCATAAGGCGAACAAGATATGATTTGAAAGAGATTAATCTATTTCTCAGTCGGATGCATTTACGAAAGAAAAAAAAAACAAATGACCGAGTTTACAAAACACAATCCTCCACAATAATGGAGAGTTTAAACATGTTTAACCAACAAAGATTGGTTAACAAGGGAATGTAAAAAAATACCCATGTCAACAGGTGACAGAAGAATGCAAATCCCAATTGGCTTACACAAACATAAACCATAGGAGATAAGGTATTGAAATCAAATCAATACAAAGCAAGATCACAACATAAGGCAGGGAATACAGAAATAAGCAATCAGAACATCTCACATATTCAGAGGAAATCAAAAGTGATTTCTAGGGTGAACCAAACAGTATAGTCGACAGCTTACTCTCTATGGTACATTTTCCCTTGCTACTCTTTTGAGTTCATTATCGTTGCAGCTGTTTCCTCAGCAACTTGGCATACGATGATCGTCGGTACTCGATGCAACTCACGTATTCTCTAACAGCCAGATTATCTTGACGTGATTGCAGAAACTCCACCTTTTGGTTCATCTCAGACTTTGTCAGAAAACACTCTTCCAAGTGACTGGTTTAGAAAATTTCCTAATGACTATCCTTCACTCTGCTTCTACCAACAAACAGTCAATCCTTATCGAGGTTAAGGATGACAAAATTACAGAAAATTATGCACCAAAATTCTATCCAATATTATTCCTCCTTAGGAACAATAATGGAAAGAATAGCAACAATGTTGTCTACTTACAGAACAACGTCATGAAGAACATAACACAAACAAGGATAACCAAGGTCATCATCCTTCCAAGCATTGGTTCTTCACGAAACCAAGAACACATAACAACACAGAACAACAACCAGAGAAGACACAACACAAACGACGACAAACCTATACCCCAAGCCCAAAGACTCGGTCAGCTCTGATACCAATAATGTAACTCCCTTCTCGTATGCTACATTGTTTGTGGCATTTTAAGGCCGAAAAGTATGTTAACTAAAATCTTGTTGTAATATAATGGGGTAATTTTTCACTTTCGTAAATCGTAAATATAAATACTCGAAATCAAATAATTGTGCAATAAAATATTTTATAATCATAATTAAGGTTATAAGTTCGAAAGTCACTTACATAAAAACCCAACCCGGCTCATAAACAGAAACCATAAAGATATATAGACCCAACATAAAGAAATGGAGACGCGGCTCCTAAAATATAAGATACTTGGAGTCACAGCTCCATAAACACTAACTCTAACCCCCAGACA
Organism: Sophora flavescens; assembly: GCA_030762895.1. Classification (NCBI taxonomy): domain Eukaryota; kingdom Viridiplantae; phylum Streptophyta; class Magnoliopsida; order Fabales; family Fabaceae; genus Sophora; species Sophora flavescens. The sequence continues at coordinate 89,602,709 of CM061064.1, read as the reverse complement.
TACCCAGCTGGCCAAACTAAGATATAAAAGATGATCCTCTCCCGTACATCGTGAGAAGGACACACCCAACTGACGAAATCTAGTGGAAACTCTATTTGAGCCTACTATAGACGTCACTACAAAAGAAACTACTAGAGCCAGTACAAAGCAACTCTCGTAATAGGCCCTTTCCCTTTCCAAGGGAAAAGTCATAACCTAAAAACCATCAACAATCATGCCAATCAGAATGAAAGGGAGATCAGGCACGACATGAAATAGACACCCTCCTCTCAAACCATCCGTAAGCTGGAAGTGACGTCCTCAAGAGTGTCGTCCTCGTTCTCGAACCTCCACACCGCCGGTGGATCAGCTGAGTGACATCTCATCCTTCTTGGAAGAACACAAAAGGCGCACAGCCAACCCAGACACAGCAATATAAAACAAAGGAGGTGAGATTCCCAACATCACACACCATATGGCAGATATGAAAACAGCACGACACCACTTAGAACCTATGCATATCCATACTCTTACTAACATATCTCATGTTATCATCCAATTACAAATCAACCATTCAATTACCATACCAACAACATACAGTATATACATATCATTAAAAGCATACAACATCCAAACATTACAGGACACCGCTTATACACAAACATGACCCAGGGAAATTGCATAGTCCCATACCTACATAGCCTCGATGAAGATTTCACTCTACTCCGGAGTTAAGAGAATGTTCGGAAGGAGTGGTTAGAACACACGTTTCACAACTGCCAACATCAGGCATACATGTGCATCAATAATGATAATAACCCTATTGATTATGAAATGCCATCAATAACCATAATTGTACAATATCTGGTAAAAGATATCAGTGTTTTGTACATGACTCAACGATCCATCACCTGAATGGTCATCCGTAGTCATCCCAACCCCGACATTCCCGAGATCAATGAAGAATCGTCACCCTACAATTCACATGTGCACAGAACATGTAGCCCACTTCCTAGGCACAAAGGACTTACTGACAATTTTCTTTAGACCGAGCCGATCAAGGCATGTGCGTTCGTATTTATCTGCCGGATAAATTTCGGGATTCCTTTGACGGAATCAAGAGCCATTCTAGAGGCAAGATGGTACCAACTCGTGAATCCCTACACAAGTTTAGGATCCCCTCATTGGCCTATCCATGTTTCAACGATTTAGTACATTATGAAGGTTGATCATTGACACGCTGTCGCGCACGCGTCAAAAAGCGAGCGGTTTACAAAAATATGCAGTTAGGGAGCGACAACTCGAGTATCGTCTCACAAGGACTCTTGGGTTGTTGTTAACAGAAAAAGTCAGATTTTGGGGGGTTTAAGATTTAAAGACTCAATTAAGAAAAGTTAAGAAAAACAACGCAAACTAAATAATTATCAATAAACTAGAAATGATTAACCAACTGTTCTCAGTTTCCCAACTATCATCGGTTCACATAATTCCATGCCCTAAGCAGATTCTAATCCCTTTTCGATTGTAGCAACAATTAACAAGCGAAATCACCACTACGAGATATATGTTCCTAATTCCCGAATTAAGAAAACGGGGTGAAGCCCTCGTGAATTAAGCAAACACGATTGAACACACGTGAATTAAACAAACGCGATTCAATATAGGAACATAACATCACCGAAATAAATCAACACAAAACTATACACTCCTGAATTAAACAAACAGAAATATATAGCATAGTATTGAAAAGGGAAAAGCAAATAAAACATGAATTACAGAACCTCAAGTGTGAATGGAACCCAATCACAGTAGATTAATCAAGGAGACTAGTTCTCCATTAAAAAGGAAAAACAAAGCATTAAACCTAATTCTACAGCCATCTAAACTAAATAGAAAACAAAAGATAAAACTGTTCTGTCCTAAAACAGACTTATATACAGCTTCTGGATTCCGCAGTCTCGCGAGGCGAGCATACCTTCGCGAGGTGAATAATACGAACAGTCTTCAATGTTTGGCGAGCTCGCGAGGCGTGCTTATCATTCGCGAGGCGAAACTCTTCAAATTCCAAACTATCACAGTCGTGACCTTCATCACGGCTTACCCGTGTTGAATTATGCATTAGAGGCTAACTAGGAAACATGCATTAGGGATGGTTATTTTAGGCCAAGTGGTTATTTACAAAGAAAATTGCCTAAATCATTTGATGCAAACACATAGACATGCAAACCATAAAGATATTCAAGCAAATTCGAGAAAGTGCAACTTGATAGTGATTCTCACAGTTAAAAACATGTTGGAGGCTCAAATCCTCACCTGGACATTTTTGCAAATTGTTTGACCGAGATTCTATCCCTAGTGTGTGCATCCCTTCACCCCAAACTTATCATAAATCATGCCATCACAACAAAATATCTCAAAGTTCAGTTTTCAAAATTTTTCAAGTGGGGATCAAATTTCAATTTCAAAACTTAGGGGGAAATCATCAATAGTCAACAAATAACATGCAATCCATCTATGCAAAATTAATCAAAATCCAGCATACTTGCCAACACAAGACTCAACACACATACTCCTGATCTTCTCAAATTATTCAGGAGCTAACAGAAAACAAAACAAAAATAAAGCAAGCATAATTAAAAGGAAAAGGTTTAGAGAAAACTCATGGAGATGGTTCCACCGGGATCCCACTGTCATTGATACAACGGCCACGGAATACTCAAATTACAGTATGATCCTCCCGGATCCCATGGCATGCAGCATATGGCCCACGTGATAGACAAGGGACTGAAGCTTGTTCCATGGTCCCCTAACTTGCAGCTTTGATATGGAGGTGAGTGCTTGACAGTTATGGTGACCTCGCCAAGTGCGGCGGACTTCTCACTCCCTCTTGGGTCAAAGTTGACCTCTTTCTCAATAAAGTCCTCCCAATAAAATCGGGGTTCAACCTCTTGGACTGGCCACAGTACAAAATCCAGAGGCTTGAACTCCATCACCGGTGGTTCCACAGTGGGAGGTGGCAAATAGGTAGAGAGGGTTTCTGGTGCTGCTTCATCTTCTGCACGTTCTTCATTCATTGCGCTAACAAATCCATCACCTGCTAAACCTGCAGAAATCTCAGCACACACCACACAAGGGTTAGTGTTAGTAGACTCAGTACATATGGTACAATAAACTGAATCAGTAAAGGCTAGAATGTCTGGAAATTCAACACTCAGTTCATCCACCCCATCACTTTCAACACATGCATCTAATTCCAAAGGTTCTTCATTATCCTCAAGCATGGTGAAGCAGATGTCCTCCTGATCCTCATTCTCTGTGTTTCTTGGCTGAACAGGGCCCTCAACCTCATATGTCTCCTGTTCCATATGGACGTTTTGCTCTTCATACCTTTCAAAACATGCTACACACGAAGCAGTGTCAGTACAATCAGCACATGAATTATAATAGATAGAATCAGGGGAGGTGTGAATATATGGAGATTCAACACACAGTTCATCAACAGAAGTATTCTTGACATCATTATCAAAATTATCCTCAGAAGTATTGTCAAGAATAACTACTTGTGAATCTGTATGTTCTTCAAGGGAATGTGGAGTTTGCAGTGTAGTCCCGCTGACTTGCTGAAAAGTATTAATGCTAGCATCTGTTTGCTGCTGAAACTGTCCAAATTGTTGCTGAAAATATGTAGTCATTTGTGCAGTCATTTACTTGAACAGGTCCTCTAGTGAAGGTCCAGAAGGTGCAGAGGTGGTCACTTGGGGAGAGTTCTGTGGTGGTGCCGGCGGTAACATCAGTTGTGAGTCCCCATACCAAGGGTTTGGATGGTTTCCCCAGCTGAGGTGGTACTCATCAGTGGAGGGGTCAGGAATGTTGTGCCTGATTGATGCAGCTCTGAAGGCAGGACAGTATCTCAACAAGAAGACTTCCTTCAAATCAAACCAGGTTGAGATGGAATTCGGCTCGAGACAATAAAACCAATCCTTCGCAGCACCTTCAAGTGAGAATGGGAAGGCTCTCCTCTTGATGTGGTCTTCTGTCCTTCCTTCAGGTATCAAAAGTGTAGAACAAGCAGCCTGGAATTCTTCCAGATGCTTCAGCGGATTCTCACCTGCAAAACCGCTAAACCTTGGCAACCGATGTATTAAACCTGGAGAGTCGGGATAATATATGCATGGTGGTGGCCTATCAAAGTTAGGATAATATATGCATGGTTCAAAATCAACATTAGGCATAAAATCTTGCATATAATTATCCATGGGAAGCACTAAGATTCACAACCAGACAAAGCAGCCAAAACTAATTCAGCAAAGAGATTTTTATTTTTTTTTAATGTAATTTTCTGTTAATAACAACAAGAGTCCCCGGCAACGGTGCCAATTTTTTATCGCGCTGTCGCGCACGCGCCAAAAAGCGAGCGGTTTGTAAAAATGTAGTTTAGGAGCGACAACTCGAGTATCATCTCACAAGGACTCTTAGGTTGTTGTTAACAGAAAAAGTCAGAATTGGGGGGTTTTGGATTTGAAATAAAATAAGAAAACAGTTAAGGAAACAAAGCAGAAAATAATGCAAATAAAATAACAATCAAATAGCTAAAAAACGATTAACCTATTGCTCTCGGTTTCCCACTATCATCGGTCCATGTAAATTCCAGGCCCTAAGCAGATTCTAATCCCCTTTCGGTTGTAGCAACAATTAACAAACGAAATCGCTACTACGAGATATATGTTCCTATTCCCGAATTAAACAAACGGGGTTAAGCCCTCATGAACTAAGCGAACATGAATGAACACACGTGAATTAAACAAACGCGATTCAATATAGGAACATAACATCACCGAAATAAATCAACACAACACTATACACTCCTGAATTAAACAAACAGAAATATATAGCATAGTATTGAAAAGGGAAAAGCAAATAAAACAGGAATTACAGAACCTCAAGTGTGAATGGAACCCAATCACAGTAGATTAATCAAGGAGACTAGCTCTCCATTACAAAGGAAAAACAAATCATTAAACCTAATTCTACAGCCATCTAAACTAAAAAGAAAACAAAAGATAAAACTGTTCTGTCCTAAAACAGACTTATATACAGCTTCTGGATTCCGCAGTCTCGTGAGGCGAGCATACCTTCGCGAGGTGAATAATACGAACAGTCTTCAATGTTTGGCGAGCTCGCGAAGCGAGCTTATCATTCGCGAGGCTAAACTCTTCAAATTCCAAACTGTCACAGTCGTGACCTTCAACACGGGTAAGCCGTGATGGCTTCTGGTCTTCCAGGGTTGGATTACTCGCGAGGCGAGTTAAGTATTCGCGAGGCGAGACAGAGAGGTTTGAAATTTCTGGAACAGTCAGCCTTCAGGTTCGCGGGGCGAAGAACTCCAGAACTGCTTCTTTTTATTGCCTGAAAACAAGGATTAACAGTAAGTACTTTATTCAACTCTAAATCAACTAAATTAACCTAAAAATACTTTACAGACTCAAAATGATGCTTAAAGACAATCAAGTCTAATTTGGGTGAAAATGAGATATAATTAGCACAAAACCACGGTCATACTAGCCATAAAACTAGATGAGTCAGAGGCTGATCAATCATTCGTCACCAACTCATTATGCCTCTTTAAGTCCATTCCCGAACGGGATTACTTGTTAAGCAAGTAACCTTAAAATACTATTTTTATTAAGTATTATGGATGTGTGGATATTGAATTATCCACACTTTATGAAATGGTCTTGCTTCACCATACGTCATAAATCATTATGTTCATATTTTCACTAAGTCTTCCTCGACTTAGGTTTCTGCATTTAACTTGAAATACTAGTCTTGGAGACCAAAACCTCTTTTTCCAAAAATCAAAACCCTTTGACTAAAACCAAATCATTTGGAAATAAAATCTAACTGGAAGTACATAAGTACCAAATTCCTCAAAACTGTTTCTCAAAAACATCTAAATACTTAAAACACAGTTTTCCGCTTTTTACTGTATTTCAACTTAACTTCGTATTTTCGAAAATATGATTGTTTCTCTCAAATACATCACTTTCTTAGATTCAAATACTTATACTAAAGTATTAAAAGTCTAATTTCAAGCTTCTGTCAATAGTTTGTATAAAAATCTTAAAACTTGACCGAACGTCACAAAATTTGAAAATCGCGTAAATCCTTTTTCAACGATTTTTTAAACCTAATGGTCCAAAACTCATTTTGGAGTCTTAGGAAACTTAAATATACTTCAAAACAGCTTCAAACCGTCCAAAACAGTTTTGGTCGAAATTAGAACCTTGGTTCATTTTACGTGTACGATTTCATAAAAATTCTGTTTTTAAGTCCGCTAAAATATGATTTTATTCCTCTATAACCTAAACGAAGATTAAAACCATTTTATAACCATTTGAACACAGCAATACAGTTCTAAACACTGTAAACACAGTTTTGGAAAGCAACACTTTCTTCTTTACTTCAATGATCCTTAAAACACTTATTCCGTTGGTCTTTAAAACACCCTTTTGTTACTTCAAAACATAGAGTGAGATCAAAACAATTCTCAAACCATTTCTAAATCCTTCACCAAAAATCAAAATTTTAAAATAATTGTTCAAAACTTATCCTTTTTCCTTTATGGATTTTAATATTCATTTTCTCACTTAATGATATTAAAGTGGTTTAAGTTTCAAGGATTGGAGTTAAACTCCCATTTTCATTCGTACTTGGCCAAAAGCCAATCACAACCAAAGTGAAGATTACACTTCACCAAACAATCTCACAATCATGAAAAATCAACAATATATCATGTAATATCAAATAACCGCAGTAATCAATTTATTTGAAATAACCAAGTATTAAAATCCTCACTTTGATCCAATGATCAAAGTGATGGTTTTCAACATGCTAGGAATCATTTTTCCAATCAAACAATCACACCAATAAACATGAATCAAACTACAATTAACCATTACAGTCATGTCCTCATTTAGAACCAAACCAAACAAAGTCGATAACCCCTAATTCTAGGGTTTCCAAACACAAACAATATAAGTCATCTTCACACCCACCATTATGGTGTGAGGTCGTTCACTCCCCCCTTACCTCTTGTAGCTCCCAAATTGAAACACGATTTTCTTGAATCCATAGAGAAACCAAGTCCATCTTCATCCAGAAAGCTACACCAAACCGACAGTAACACAAAACCTTTATCAATGAACAATAAAACTAGAGATTAGGTAGCTAGGAAATTTTGTTCATTTAAAGCTTGGACATTCATGATGACAAGGTCATATCTAGACTAGGAAAATTATCATAAGTCCAACAATCAATGCATGCGATTTTCTATGAATTAAAACATGAATTTTCAAGAATATGTAACTTGGAATAAATTACATATATAGGATGCTAATGAAGCATGGAATAATATCATCAACATATTATCTTAGTTAGAAGTTCAAAAATCATTATAGGAATGAAAAGTAATGACTTTTTCCTAAAGCACTCCAACTTTGATCTTGAAAGAACTATGTCAAGATGAACTTTTTTGATGAAAGCTTCAACATGAAAGTTGTTTGGAATGATTATTAGCTTTAGTAAAGTGGGTTAAAATGGTGTAACAAGGATTTTATGTTGGAAAGACAAGCTTGGCCGAATTCTAGGTCTAGGGACCGATTTTTCCAACATGCTTAAAATGGAAATTTGTGTGAGATGAGAAGTGTCTAGACCATGTTGATAAGTAAGAATATGATCTTAGAATATCAAAACAAGGTTTGGATAATGATTTATGGGTGTGGGTCGAATTTGAGAGAAAAAGAGATGAACTTGAAAGTTCATGGATCTAAGAACAAAGTGGATAAAATTGAAGACAATGATCTAATGAACAAGTTTCATGAAGTAAGAATAATGAAATAATGTCTCTAAGTCAGTGGAAAATAGAAAAGAAATGAGGAACAAATGAAGAATAAGTGACAAGAAATGAAGAACTGGGAAGAACTTTGTGTCATAAACTTGGTTAGTTAGAATGAAATGAAATGAAATGAAGTTGTGTGGAGTGTGAGGTGTGGCTGCACGGAATTGTGCCAAGTGAGGAGGAGAACTTTGATTTGATAACCTTAAATGTAAACCAAGGTTGATGTTAACCAAAGCTAGGTTAGGTTATAAGGAAAATATCTAGATATTTTGTGTTTAAGTCATCATTGCCTTGGTGAGTCATTGCATATGAGTGGACATAGATAGATGAGAGAAATATGTGGTGGAGGTGTGTTTAGGGTGATGTGGTCGTGTGTGTACCACATGGAGGAAGAAGAAGCCAATTTGGTTTTGTCTTGGTTACTAAGCTAAGGTAGTAACCATAGTTTTAGGTTAGGTTAGAAAATAACTTAAAATACTTAGGTGACTTCTTAACCATCATGATTATCTAGAATGAAGTGAAAGAATGCCCATTAAAGAGGGCTTGGTCGAAATTATACATGGTAGAAGAAAGCAAAATTTTCAAAGCACTTGTTGGACATCAAGGGAATTCATAAAATGATAAAACGGTATTTTGGTCATTTTGCAAGGTTATTAATATAATTTTTGTTTAGGTCATGATGACTAGGTGACTTATGTGTGGCTAGGAGGGCTTGGTCGAATTTCATGGACCATGGAGCAAGAGAAAGAGAATTTGAACACAAACTCTTAACATGTGCAAGATTGGATGAATCACAAATTTTGCATTAATGATTTTGTTGATTCACCATATTAATCATAAATTCTCATTTATGACTACGGTGATTCATGATAGTGACTCACCTCTTAGGGTGGCACAACCCAATTCTCCCATTTGTCCTCCTGGTTCATTTCTGCAGTTTCATATCTGGCTCCGTTGTTTACCCAATTAGGTTTTCCTCCCGTTGTTGACTAAAATTTCATCCGATAAAATAAAATATTTTACCTTTGTGTAGAAATTATTGAAATATATTTTGTCCCCAACAAGTGACAACATTTTGAAATTTTTCGTTTTCGGGCCGAAATTAGGGTTTTTGGGTAGTACACAATTGCACTGTCCGTAAAAAAGCAGACATGTTTCTGTCTGAGTTTTAAACCCAAAATTTAATCATAACTTCCTATGATATGATAGGTTCCAACTATGATTTTGGTTTTCTCAAAATCATTTTATGGATCCCCTGTAATAATATAAAATATAATTACCGATCAAGAGATGAGAAAACAGGGTGTTACAGCACTACCCCACTAAAAAGAATTTCGTCCCCGGAAATTCACGTATAATGAGACGACATAAAAAAGTAATCAAGGTAAATCCTTTTAAACTTCTCAAGAATTCAAAGTACATTCGAATAATTCGAATGTTAACCAGAATACGACACATAGACAACGACAAATTCCGACATCTGCATAATACAAAACATTAACTCTATCTCTGTGGCAGTTCTAACACACCAATATTACAACAAGAGCTTAGAATTTAAACCAAATCCTTTCAGGGAGAGAAGATAATCTCTAGACTTTACTCTTACAACAGAATAAAGCAAAATGGATTGAAAATCGGAGAATATTCACTATGATAAAAGAGTTTGTAATAGATTCCTAAATGTAAAAATGCATTGTACACCACACATTTACAAACGAGACTCCAATAAAGTTCCTTTTTCCACAATAACTTCCTTCGAAAGACACATTTTGAAGATGATATTTTTCTTCCCTTCCAAGAGTCTGGAATTCAAATCAATCAAAATTACTCTTGTGTTTTAAGAAAGGCAACAACAAAATTTTGCAAGTTCCCTCACTCAAAGTAAATCTAATTCACTTAACATGAAAAGATGAAAGGAATTGCAAAAAAAATTATTCCCATGGGAATTTATAACTCTTTGCCCATAAGGCGAACAAGATATGATTGAAAGAGATTAATCTATTTCTCAGTCGAATGCATTTGCGAAAGGAAAAAAACAAATGACCGAGTTTACAAAACTCAATCCTCCACAATAACGGAGAGTTTAAACCTGTTTAACCAACAAAGATTGGTTAACAAGGGAATGTAAAAAAATAACCATGTCAATAGGTGACAGAAGAATGCAAATCCCAATTAGCTTACACAAACATAAACCATAGGAGATAAGGTATTGAAATCAAATCAATACAATTCAAGATCACAACATAAGGTAGGGAATATAGAAATAAGCAATCAGAACATCTCACATATTCATAGGAAATCCAAAGTGATTTCTAGGGTGAACCCTAAACCCTAAACCCTAAACCCTAAACAGTATAGTCGACAGCTTACTCTTTATGGTACATTTTCCCTTGCTACTCTTTTGAGTTCGTTATCGTTGCAGCTGTTTCCTCAACAACTTGGCATACGACGATCGTCGGAACTTGACGCAACTCACGTATTCTCTAACAGCCATATTATCTTGACGTGATTGCATAAACTCCACCTTCTGATTCATCTCAGACTTTTCAGAAAACACTCTTCCAAGCGATTGATTGAGGAATTTTCTAAAGACTATCCTACACTCTGCTTCTACTAACAAAAAATCAATCCATATCAAGGTTTAGGATGACAAACTTACAGAAAATTATGCACCAAAATTCTACCTAATATTATTCCACCTTAGGAACAATAGTGAAAAGAATAGCAAACAATGTTGTGTCCTTACAAAACAATGTCATGAAGAACATAACACAAACAAGGATAACCAAGGTCGCCATCCTTCCAAGCATTGGTTCTTCACGAAACCAAGAACACATAACAACACAGAACAACAACCAGAGAAGACACAACACAAACGACGATAGACCTATACCCCACGCCCATAATACTCGGCCAGCTCTGATACCAATAATGTAACACCCTTCTCCAGTGCTACATTGATTGTGATATTTTAAGGCCGAAAAGTAGGTTAATTAAAATCTTGTTGTAATATAATGGGGTAATTTTTCACTTTCGCAAATCGTAAATATAAATACTCGGAATCAAATAATTGTGCAATAAAATATTTTATAATCATAATTAAGGTTATAAATTCGAAAGTCACTTACATAAAAACCCAACCCGGCTCATAAACAGAAACCATAAAGAAATGGAGACGCAGCTCCTAAAATATAAGATACTTGGAGTCACAGCTCCATAAACAATAACTCTAACTCCCAGACATACCCAGCTGGCCAAAATAAGATATGAAAGACGATCCTCTCCCGTACATCGTGAGAAGGACACACCCAACTGACGAAATCTACTGGAAACTCTATTTGAGCCTACTACAGACGTCACTACAAAAGACACTACTAGAGCCAGTACAAAGTAACTCTCGTAATAGGCCCTTTCCCTTTCCAAAGGAAAATTCATAACCTAAAAACCATCAACAATCATGCCTATCAAAATGAAAGGGAGATCAGGCACGACAGGAAACAGACACCCTCATCTCGAACCATCCTTAAGCTGGAAGTGACGTCCTCAAGAGACTTCCACATGTCGTCCTCGTTCTCGAACCTCCACACCGTCGGTGGATCAGTCGAGCGACATCTCATCCTTCTTAGAAGAACACAAAAGGCGCACAGCCAACCCAGACACAGCAATATAAAACAAAGGAGGTGAGATTCCCAACATCACACAGATATGGCAGATATGAAAACAGCACGACACCACTTAGCACCTATGCATATCCATACTCTTACTAACATATCTCATGTTATCATCCAATTACAAATCAACCATTTAATTACCATACCAACAACATATAGTATATACATATCATCAAAAGCATACAACATCCAAACATTACAGGACACGGCTTATACACAAACATGACCCAGGGAAACTGCATAGTCCTATACCTACATAGCCTTGATGAAGATTTCACTCTACTCCGGAGTTAAGAGAATGTTCGGAAGAAGTGGCTAGAACACATGTTTCGCATCTGCCAAAATTAGGCATACTTGTGCATCAATAATGATAATAACCCCATTGATTGTGAAATGCCATCAATAACCAGAATAGTACAGCATCTAGTAGAAGATATCGGTGTTTTGCACAGGACTCCACTAACCATCACCTGAATGGTCATCCGTAGTCATCCCAACCCCAACATTCCCGAGATCAATGAAGAATCGTCACCCTACAATTCACATTCTCACAGAACATGTAGGCCCACTTCCTAGGCACCAAGGCCTTACTGACAATTTTCTTTGGATCGAGCCGATCACGGCATGTGCGTTCGTATTTATCTGCCGGATAAATTTCGGGATTCCTTTGACGGAATCAAGAGCCATTCTAGAGGCAAGATAGTACCAACTCATGAATCCTTGCACAAGTTTAGATGTTTCAATGATTTAGTACATTATAAAGGTTGATCATTCGTCACAAACTCATTATGCCTCTTTAAGTCCATTCCCGAACGGGATTACTTGTCAAGCAAGTAACCTTAAAATACTATTTGTTATTAAGTATTATGGATGTGTGGATATTGAATTATCCACACTTTATGACAATGTCTTGCTTCATCATACGTCATAAATCATTAGGTTCGTATTTTCATTAAGTCATCTTCGACTTAAGTTTTTCCATTTCACTTGAAATACTAGTCTTGGAGACCAAAACCTCTTTTGTCAAAAATCAAAACCCTTTGACTAAAACCAAATCATTTGGAAATAAAATTTAACTGGAAGTACATAAGTAGCGAACTCCTCAAAACTGTTTCTCAAAAACATCTAAATACTTAAAACACAGTTTTCCGCTTTTTACTGTATTTCAACTTAACTTCGTATTTTCGAAAATATAATTGTTTCTCTCAATTATATCACTTTCTTAGATTCAAATACTTATATTAAATTATTGAAATTCTAATTTCGAGCTTCTCTCAAAAGTTTGTATAAAAATCTTAAAAGTTGACCAAACGTCGCAAAATTTGAAAATCGCATAAATCGTTTTTCAACAATTTTTTAAACCTAATGGTCCAAAACTCATTTTGGAGTCTTAGGACACTTAAATAGATTTCAAAAACAGCTTCAAACCGTCCAAAAAAGTTTTGGTCGAAATTAGAACCTTTGTTCATTTTACGTGTTCGATTTCATGAAAATTCTGTTTTTAAGTCCGCCAAAACATGATTTTATTCCTCTATAACCTAAACAAAGATCAAAACCATTTTATAACCGTTTGAACACATCAATACAGTTCTAAACACTGTAAAAACATTTTTGGAAAACAACACTTTCTTCTTTACTTCAATGATCCTTAAAACACTTATTCCGTTTGTCTTTAAAACACCCTTTTGTTACTTTAAAACATAAAGTGAGATCAAAACATTTCTCAAACCTTTTCTAAATCCTTCACCAAAAATAAAAATTTTAAAATAATTTTTCAAAACTTATCCTTTTTCCTTTATGGATTTTAATATTCATTTTCTCACTTAAGGATATTAAAGTGGCTTAAGTTTCAAGGGTTGGAGTTTAACTCCCATTTTCATTCATACTTGGCCAAAAGCCAATCACAACCAAAGTGAAGATTACACTTTACCAAACAATCTCACAATCATTCAAAATCAACAATATATCATGTTATATCAAATAATCACAATAATCAATTTATTTGCAATAACCAAGTATTAAAATCCTCACTTTGATCCAATGATCAAGGTGATGGTTTTCAACATGCTAGGAATCATTTTTCAAACCAAACAATCACACCAATAAACATGAATCAAACTACAATTAACCATTACAGTCATGTCCTCATAGAGAACCAAACCGAACAAGGTGGATAACCTCAAAGTCTAGGGTTTCCAAACACAAACAATATAAGCCATCTTCACACCCACCAATATGGTGTGAGGTGGTTCACTCCCCCCTTACCTCTTGTAGCTACCAAATTGCAACACGATCCTCTTTAATCCATAGAGAAACCAAGTCCATCTTTATCCACAAAGCTACACCAAACCGACTGAAACACCACACCTTTATCAATCAACAATAAAACTAGTTAAAACAAGTAAGATCCAAGGCTAAACCCTAGAGGTAGCTCACGACCATGTACAGAATTGGTAGCTAGGAAATTTTTTCCATTTAAATCTTGGACATTCATGATGACAAGCTCATATCTAGACTAGGAAAATTATCATAAGTCCAAGAATCAGTTCATGCGATTTTCTATGAATTAAAACATGAATTTTCAAGAATATGTAAGTTGGAATTAATTAGATATATAGGATGCTAATGAAGCATGGAATAATATCATGAACATATTATCTTAGTTAGAAGTTCAAAAATCATTATAGAAATGAAAAATAATGACTTTTTCCTAAAGCACTCCAACTTTGATCTTGAAGGAACTATGTCAAGAACTTTGAATAATGAATTTTCAAGAATCAGTTCATGCGATTTACAATGTTGTCTACTTACAGAACAACGTCATTAAGAACATAACACAAACAAGGATAACCAAGGTCATCATCCTTCCAAGCATTGGTTCTTCACGAAACCAAGAACACATAACAACACAGAACAACAACCAGAGAAGACACAACACAAACGACGACAGACCTATACCCCAAGCCCAAAGACTCGGTCAGCTCTGATACCAATAATGTAACACCTTTCTCGCGTGCTACATTGTTTGTGACATTTTAAGGCCGAAAAGTATGTTAACTAAAATCTTGTTGTAATATAATGGGGTAGTTTTTCACTTTCGTAAATCGTAAATATAAATACTCAGAATCAAATAATTGTGCAATAAAATATTTTATAATCATAATTAAGGTTATAAGTTCGAAAGTCACTTACATAAAAATTCAACCCGGCTCATAAACAGAAACCATAAAGATATATAGACCCAAAAAAAGAAATGGAGACGCAACTCCAAAAATATAAGATACTTGGAGCCACAGCTCTATAAACACTAACTCTAACTCCCAGACATACCCAGCTGGCCAAACTAAGATATAAAAGACGATCCTCTCCCGTACATCGTGAGAAGGACACAACCAAATGACGAAATCTAGTGGAAACTCTATTTGAGCCTACTACAGGCGTCACTACAAAAGACACAACTAGAGCCAGTACAAAGTAACTCTCGTAATAGGCCCTTTCCCTTTCCAAGGGAAAAGTCATAACCTAAAAAACATCAATAATCATGCCTATCAGAATGAAAGGGAGATCAGGCACGACAGGAAACAAACACCCTCCTCTCAAACCATCGGTAAGCTGGAAGTGACGTCCTCAAGAGTGTTGTCCTCGTTCTCGAACCTCCACACCGCTGGTGGATCAGCCGAGCGACATCTCATCATTCTTAGAAGAACACAAGGTGCGCACAACCAACCCAGACACAACAATATAAAACAAAGGAGGTGAGATTCCCAACATCACACAGCATATGGCAGATATGAAAATAGCACGACACCACTTAGCACCTATGCATATCCATACTCTTACTAACACATCTCATGTCATCATCCAATTACAAATCAACCATACAATTACCATACCAACAACATACAGTATATACATATCATCAAAATAATACAACATCCAACCATTACAGGACACGACTTATACACAAACATGACCCAATGAAACTGCATAGTCCCATACCTACACAGCCTCGATCAAGATTTCACTCTACTCCGGAGTTAAGAGAATGTTCGGAAGGAGTGGTTAGAACACACGTTTCACAACTGCCAACATCAGGCATACTTATGCATCAATAATGATAATAACCCTATTGATTGCGAAACGCCATCAATAACCATAATTGTACAAAGATCTCGGTAGAAGATATCGGTGTTTTGTACATGACTCAACGATCCATCACCTGAATGGTCATCCGTAGTCATCCCAACCCCGACATTCCCGAGATCAATGAAGAATCGTCACCCTACAATTCACCTGAGCACAGAACATGTAGGCCCACTTCCTAAGCACAAAGGACTTACTGACAATTTTCTTTGGACCAAGCCGATCATGGCATGTGCGTTCGTATTTATCTGGGGGATAAATTTCGGGATTCCTTTGATGGATTCAAGAGCCAATCTAGAGGCAAGATAGTACCAACCCGTGAATCCTTGCATAAGTTTAGGATCCCATCATTGGTCTATCCACATTTCAACGATTTAGTACATCATGAAGGTTGATCAATAGTCACCAACTCATTATGCCTCTTTAAGTCCATTCCCGAACAGGATTACTTGTCAAGCAAGTAACCTTAAAATACTCTTTGTATTAAGTATTATGGATGTGTGGATATTGAATTATCCAAACTTTATGACAATGGTCTATCTTCACCATACGTCATAAATCATTAGGTTCGTATTTTCACTAAGTCATCATCGACTTAGGTTTTTCCATTTAACTTGAAACACTAGTCCTGGAGACCAAAACCTCTTTTCTCGAAAATAAAAAACCCTTTGACTAAAACCAAATAATTTTAAAATAAAATTTAAGTAGAAGTACATAAGTACCAAATTGCTCAAAACTGTTTCTCAAAAACATCTAAATACTTTAAACACGGTTTTCCACTTTTTACTGTATTTCAACTTAACTATGTATTTTAGAAAATATAATTGTTTCTCCCAAATACATCACTTTCTTAGATTCAAATACTTATATTAAAGTATTAAAATTCTAATTTCAAGCTTCTCTAAATAGTTTGTATAAAAATCCTAAAACTTGACTGAACGTCGCTAAATTTGAAAATCGCGTAAATCCTTTTCAACGATTTTTTAAACCTAATGGTCGAAAACTCATTTTGGAGTCTTAGGACACTTAAATAGACTTCAAAAACAGTTTCAAACTGTCCAAAACGGTTTTGGTGGAAATTAGAACTTTGTTCATTTTACGTATTCGTGAAAATTCCGTTTTTAAGTCCGCTAAAACATGATTTTATTCCTCTATAACCTAAACAAATATCAAAACCATTTTATAACCTTTTGAACACATCAATACAGTTCTAAACACTGTAAAAACAGTTTTGGAAAACAACACTTTCTTCTTTACTTCAATCATCCTTAAAACACTTATTCCGTTGGTCTTTAAAACACCATTTTGTTACTTCAAAACATAAAGTGAGATCAAAACATTTCTCAAACCATTTCTAAATCCTTCACCAAAAATCAAAATTTCAAAATAATTGTTCAAAGCTTACCCTTTTTCCTTTATGGATTTTAATATTCATTTTCTCACTTAAGGATATTAAAGTCGCTTAAGTTTCAAGGATTGGAGTTAAACTCCCATTTTCATTCATACTTGGCCAAAAGCCAATCACATCCAAAGTGAAGATTACACTTCACCAAACAATCTCACAATCATTCAAAATTAACAATATATCATGTTATATCAAAAAATCACATTAATCAATTTATTTGCAATAACCAAGTATTAAAATCCTCACTTTGATCCAATGATCAAAGTGATGGTTTTCAACATGCTAGGAATCATTTTCCAAACCAAACAATCACACCAATAAACATGAATCAAACTACAATTAACCATTACAGTCTTGTCCTCATAGAGAACCAAACCGAACAAAGTGGATAACCTCTAAGTCTAGGGTTTCCAAACACAAACAATATAAGCCATCTTCACACCCACCAATATGGTGTGAGGTGGTTCACTCCCCCCTTACCTCTTGTAGCTCCCAAATTGCAACATGATCCTCTTTAATCCATAGAGAAACCAAGTCCATCTTTATCCACAAAGCTACCCCAAACTGACTGAAACACTACACCTTTGTCAATCAACAATAAAACTAGTTAAAACAAGATCCAAGGCTAAACCCTAGAGGTAGCTCACCGACATGTACGGAATAGGTAGCTAGGAAATTTTTTCCATCTAAAGCTTGGACATTCATGATGACAAGGTCATATCTGGACTAGGAAAATTATCATAAGTCCAAGAATCAATTCATGCGATTTTCTATGAATTAAAACATGTATTTTCAAGAATATGTAAGTTGGAATAAATTACATATATAGGATGCTAATGAAGCATGGAATAATATTATCAACATATTATCTTAGTTAGAAGTTCAAAAATCATTATAGGAATGAAAAGTAATGACTTTTACCTAAAGCACTCCAACTTTGATCTTGAAGGAACTATGTCAAGATGAGCTTCTTTTTTTTTTTTGAATGCTTCAACATGAAAGTTGTTTGGAATGATTATTAGCTTTAGTAAAGAGGGTTAAAATGGTGGAACAAGGATTGTATGTTTTAAAGACAAGCTTGGCCGAATTCTAGGTCTAGGGACCGATTTTTCCAACATGCTTAAAATGGAAATTTGTGTGAGATGAGAAGTGTCTAGATCATGTTGATGAGTAAGAATATGATCTTAGAAGATCAAAACAAGGTTTGGATGATGATTTATGGGTGTGGGCCGAATTTGAGAAAAAAGGGAGATGGATTTGAAAGTTCATGGATCTAAGAACAAAGTGGATCAAAGTGAAGACAATGATCTAATGAACAAGTTTCATGAAGGAAGAATAATGAAATCATGTCTCTTAGTTAGTTGAAAATAGAAAAGAAATGAAGAACAAATGAAGAACAAGGAAGAACTTTGTCTCATAAGCTTGGTTAGTTAGAATGAAATGAAATGAAATGAAGTTGTGTGGAGTGTGAGGTGTGTCTGCATGAAATTGTACCAAATGAGGAGGAGAACTTTGATTTGATAACCTTAAATGTAAATCATGGTTGATGTTAACCAAAGCTTGGTTAGGTTATAAGGAAAATATCTAGATATTTTGTGTTTAAGTCATCATTGCCTTGGTGAGTCGTTGCATATGAGCGGACATAGATAGATGAGAGAAATATGTGGTGGAGGTGTGTTTAGGTTGATGTGGTCGTGTGTGTACCACATGTAAGAATAAGAAGCCAATTTGGTTTTGTCTTGGTTACTAACCTTAGGTAGTAACCATAGTTTTAGGTTAGGTTAGAAAATAACTTAAAATACTTAGGTGACTTCATAACCATCATGATTATATAGATTGAAGTGAACGAATGCCCATTCAAGAGGCCTTGGTCGAAATTATACATGGTTGAAGAAAGCAAAATTGTCAAAACACTTGCTGGACATCAAGGGAATTCATAAAATGATAAAAGGGTATTTTGGTCATTTCGCAAGGTTATTAAGATAATTTATGTTTAAGTCATGATGACTAGGTGATTTATGTGTGGCTAGGAGGGCTTGGTCGAATTTCATGGACCATGGAGCAAGAGAAAGAGAATTTGAACACAAACTCTTAACATGTGCAAGATTGGATGAATCACAAATTTTGCATTAATGGTTTTGTTGATTCACCACATTAATCATAAATGCTCATTTATGACTATGGTGAGTCATGGTAGTGACTCACCCCTTAGGTTAGCATAGCCTAATTCGCCCATTTGTCCTCCCGGTTCATTTCTGCAGTTTCGTATCCGGCTCCGTCGTTTACCCAGTTAGGTTTTCCTCCCGTTGTTGGCTAAAATTTCATCTGATAAAATAAATATTTTATCTTTTAGTAGAAATTCTTGAAATATATTTTGTCTCCAACAAGTGCCAACATTTTGAAATTTTTCGTTTTTGGGCCGAAATTAGGGTTTTCGGGCAGTACACAATTGCACTGTCCGTAAAAATGCAGACCGGTTTCCGTCTGAGTTATAAACCCAAAATTTAACCAAAACTTCCTACGATATTATAGGTTCCAACTATGATTTTGTTTTTCTCAAAATCATTTTCTGGATCCCCGGTAGTAATATAAATTATAATTACCGGTCAAGAGATGAGAAAATGGGGTGTTACATCAGTGAGATCTACAGCAAGTAATTTTTTTTCTTTTGACGATAGAATCTATAAACATGCCCTTTAGATATTTCAATATATTTTAGCTTTTATGTGACCAACAATAAGCATTAAGCATATCAGAACAAATCATGCTCCCATATATAACAGTAAACCAGGATCAGTTATAGCGAATGTATGAAATCGGTGACATGGTGTAAAAGAACACTATCAATCAGAGAACTTTATTTCTAAAATAAAATCCAGACATTTGAACATTTCACTATCTGTAAATGCATAGAACACATAAAAGACATATCAAAGTCAAATACTCAGTATAGAATAAATTATAGAACAAGAAATGAGATTTTAGTCAACAAGCAAAAGCAAACTAAACAGAGAATCCAAGAAAACCTAACAGACAAGAGAAACAGAGTATGTATCATGACATATGGGTATTGAAAAACTGAAACTTTGAGGGCTTTACCTGCGTTCACAGAGAGGAGAAGGAGAGTATCTCAATGGTCTCGGTGTTGGCTCTCCACCGATGGTCGCCGTTCGATGTGGTGACTGAGAGTGAGAGGGAAAGAGAGAGTTAGGGCGCGCGCGCAAAGTTCAGAGAGGGAAAGAGATAGTGTGAGTTCAGAGAGAGAGAGAAAGAGCAACTACCTCGCGGTGGTGGTGGAGAGGAGCTCCCGGTGATGGCGGTGGAGAGGAGACCGCGGTGGTGGAAGAGAAGGAGCTCGCATGGTGGGCTGCCGTTACTTACTGGAGAGAGAGAGAGAGAGAGTGAGAGAGAGAGGGAGAGAGAGAGAGAGAGATAGAGGAGGGTTAGGGCAGTTAAGTGATGAAAATAGTGAAGAGAAAGGTGCGCGATTAAACGTATACTTTATAAAAACATTACAGATCACCTTTAATGTCTGTTGTTTAACAACATACGTTAAAATCCATAATTATCATATTTAACGCATGTTGTTTAAATAACAGACGTTAAAGGTGATTTATATGAATTTGATAATTATGGGCTGCCACCGCCTCTTTTTTAACGTCTACTTTTTGCTTAAAATATGTTAAAATCCACTACTTATGCATTATCCCTCCCAATCGGTTATTCATTTCTGCACGTTTATAATATAACTGCACATACATTTATTACTTTACTTGACTGCCAACTTCCCAAGCTCCTTGGAACCTAATCCTCTTAATGAACAATTTAATTTGTTAACAACTTACCACGCCTTGTAACTTCATCCCCTGCTCCTTATAAATAGCTTCCTTCTCATTTCATGACCAAAATATATGACTTTTTCTTTTTATATTATTTTTCTGCTTCACAATATGGCTCTGCCGTGGAGATTAACTTCATCATCACTCTTTCTTCCTATTCCTAGACTCAAAGGTCTTTGTCTTAATGGTCAATAAACAACTTCTGAGGTTGTGTAAATCACATAACATGGGTAATAAGGTTGTGTAAATCACATAATGTGAGTTGCTCACCTTATCATCCTTCAGGAGAATCGGCTGCTTCCAAAACCACAGCTTTGGCAACAAGTGATTGTACTCCAGGAGGACCATTGCTGAAACAGATCGAGTGCACCCTTGCTCATGCCGCGCTCTGGAAAACTCAGCCGCTCGACTCTCCTCTCTTGCTCACCCGTGAAGGGAACGAAGCCTCAACAAATGTTAAGAATTTAATAGGATTTTAAACCCTTTCAATGTAACTTCATAGGATTTTAAATTTTTGAATGTATCTTCTTGTAACTTGTATTATTGATTTACTTCATGAATGAGATCCGTTTTGGGTTATTGATTCAACTTATATAGCAGTTTTACTTCGAACATATATTTTAGTTTTCAATGAAATACAAAACAGAAACACAAAATTAAAATTAGAACAGATCGAACAGAAACACAAAACACAAAAGAAAGTGAAACTGAAACTGAAACTTTGAGGAAGGCAATGCGCTAAAAAAATTAGCAAAATCACCTTTAACGTCTGTTAATGAAACAACGAGCGTAAATTATTCACTTTTAACGTCTGTTTTTTAAACAATATGTTAAAATGACGTAAAATATGATTTAAATGAACCTCATATTTACGGTTCTGCCACCGCCTCCTTTTTAACGTCCACGTTTTAAATAACATACATTATATCTAATCGTTT
Source organism: Sophora flavescens (assembly GCA_030762895.1). Lineage (NCBI taxonomy): Eukaryota > Viridiplantae > Streptophyta > Magnoliopsida > Fabales > Fabaceae > Sophora > Sophora flavescens. The sequence goes on along the minus strand of CM061064.1, from coordinate 89,580,837 downwards.
ATTCCATATTTTCCAGTAGTGGTCTAAGAACATTGTTTCCACTTTCACACCACTGGATTTGCTACATATTGATTTATTTGATTCAACAAGGACTGCTTCTTTAGGTGGAATGTAGTATGAGCTAGTCTTAGTTGACGACTAACCTAGATGGACATAGGTAATGTTCCTAACCCACAAGGATGAATCCTTCTGGTCTTTTCTGTATTCTGTTAATGTAACACCCCGTTTTTCATATAAGTGATTTTATGTGTGCCTTATTTGTTAGGAATGTTTAGAGTAGGCTAAGTTGGGTTTTTGAGTTAAAGAAATCCCTTCCTGACACATAAGCACGCCCGTGCTCATGTATCAGCACGCCCGTGCTTAAGGCTGCATGCGTCTCGTTGACGCTGATGTGAGCACGGCCGTGCTCATTAGAGAGCACGACCGTGCTCATTAGAGAGCACGGCCGTGCTCAGCAGTCGGGCGCGTCTCGCTGACAATAATTTGAGCACGGTCGTGCTCAACAGTAAGCACGACCATGCTCGGGTCTAAGTCTTTATATAGACATCAGATTGTGAGGGTTACGAGTTACAACCCTCAAATTGGCACTTTAGGCACCCCTAAGTATGACGACAGTCTCTCCCTCTCTTCCCCTTTGAACCCAAACTGTTCTTGGTGTTCTTGCTCTTTGGGAGAGACAATCACACGCTAGTGTCAATTAATGCAAGATAAAGGTTCTTCCCTCTTGTGTTCCTTTTCATTCTGTTGAATTGGGAACTAATTGGTTAAAAAATTTGTGTTGGCTAAGGCTTGAGACGATTTATCGAGCCAAACCGAGGGAACCGATAGAGCTTTCATTGGTTAAAGGAGGAATCTTCATACCAGGTATGGGGAAAAGGAATAGTATGAGTATGTAGGCTTGGGGGTAGCGTAAGACGAAGGGTCCCCATAACCCTTTATGTTTGATAACATGTTGTATGCCTATATGCCTAATTGTTATCTGAGGGTAAAATGTTTGTTGTTATGATATTGGCTTGACTATTATTAATTGTTTATTGATGTTTTTTATGTTCATGTTGACGTAATGATGCCATGATTGAGTGTTTTTATCATAATTATGATATTGTGATATGTTGGTTGTTGTTTGGTGTTATGAACGCATAGTATAAACACAATAAAACTGTTAAACAATGTCGATGGAGGTTGTTCCCCTTGTTCATAAGACTGAATGTTAGTAATGAGTGAGGATTATGCCAATGGCTTAGTCAAGGACCGTAGGGATTGATCTTGAGTGATTAGGGACAATTAATGGAATGAAACTAAAGGATTAATTCCCCTCAAATTATAAGACATGAACATTTAATCAATACTAATGAGACTGATGACCAATGGTTTAGTAAGAACCCTTAGGATTGAATCTGAATTGTTTCCAATGTATTGGCAAGGGGTATGTGATCCTTCTACCCAGACCAGCAGGGCGCACACTAGAGCACGCCTGTTCTCAATAGGGAGCACGGGCCAATGTATTGGCAAGGGTTATGTGATCCTTCTACCCAGACAAGCAGGGCGCACACTAGAGCACGCCTGTGCTCAATAGGGAGCACGCCCGTTCTCCCATTCAAACCCAGAAACTGGGTGCGCTTTCGAGCACGCCCGTGCTTGACAGGCAGCATGGTCGTGCTTACCTGTAGGACTAGCACGCTCGAGCTGAGGGTGAGCACGCCTGTGCTCACCTGTCCATAATAGAAAACACAACAGACGCATAATGCTGAGTTATGGGTGTTTTACCACGAATGCCCTAAAAGACTTGATAAAATAAAACCGAAACATGATGATCAAAGACAAGTGATAAGATTGCGGTACCTTGGTAACCTAGTGGCCAAGGGGGCCTTGATGCATGTTGGTCAAGGTGGTAATCTCTAGTGCTTAATGGCTAGAGTGTTAATGATCAGACCCACCCTGAGCATGTTTATAAGCTCAAGAAAGCCTTGTATGAGTTAAAACAAGCTCCTAGAGCTTGGTATGAAAGGTTTAGTTCATTCTTGATGGAGAATGAATTATGTAGAGGTAAAGTTGATACAACATTGTTTAGAAAATCTAATAATTCTGATTTCATAGTAGTTCAAATATACATAGATGATATTATTTTTGGAGCTACTAATGAAACATTGTGTAGAGAATTTTGAGTTAAAGCAGAAAGAGTTCAAGATGAGCATTATGGGAGAACCGAAATTCTTCATTGGACTGCAAATAAATCAAACAATTGACAGAGTGTATATTCATCAAACAAAATACACTGAGGAACTCTTTAAGAAATGTGAAATGGATAATTGCAACCAATGAATACTCCTATGCATCCACCGTCCATTCTGAACCTGGACGACAAAGACAAAAAGGTAGACTAAAATGTATACAGAGGTATGATTGGTTCCCTCTAATATCTTACTGCGTCCAGACCTGATATAATGTTTAGCGCTTGTTTATGTGCTCATTTTCAATCTGACCGAAGAGTGTCACATAACACAATTGTCAAAAGAATATTTAGATATTTGAAAGGATTTACTAATATTGGTTTCCTGTTTAGTTGGCTTCTGTGACACTGATTATGCTGGAGACCGTATAGAGAGAAAAAACACCAGTGAAGGTTGTCACTTCCTTAGAGCTAATCTTGTCTCATGGTCAAGCAAGAGACAAAGCACCATAGCTTTATCCACTGTTGAAGTTGAGTACATTTTAGCGGCAAGTTGTTGTTCACAACTCTTATGGATCAAGCACAAATTAGAAGATTACAATATGTTTGTAAGTAAAATTCATATTATGTGTGATAATACTGTTGCAACCCATTTATCTAAAATCCCTATCTTGCATTTTAGGGGAAAGCATATAGAAATAAAATATCATTTTATTAGAGACTATGTGCAAAAAGGAATAATTCATACTCAATTTATAGATACTAATCAACAATGGGCATATACTTTCACGAAACTTGTAGCTGAAGATTGGTTTACTTTCATTAGAGAGCAATGAAACATGCATTTTGTTGTGAATTGATGAGTCCAATACATGCGAGTCCAATGCTCTATAATAGTCCAAGATAAGATGTGTCCAAATTGCATGAATAATTAATAAGTGAAAAAGTGTTCTTATGTCATTTAATTAAAAGTAAAGATCCATTTTAGTCCCTGACAAAAAAAAAATCACTTGTTAGTCCCCAACAATTACAAACTAGGGACATGTTAGTTCCTCCGTTGATGTCCGTTAGGAAGGCTCCGTTAGTTTGCTGATGTGGCCCGTTAACTCATCCAACTGTCCGTTAAGGGACCAAAATGGGCCTAAAATTTGTCAAGGACTAAATTGGGTACCCCTTTACTCTTTTCTTCGTCAACCCCTTATTCTTCTCTCCCTCACCTTCCTTTGTTTATTCTTCCTCTTTCTCCCATAGCAGAGGGGTCATGCGTCTGGTGAAGTTGGAACTGAGCTATCGCGGCTGGGAGGAAGAGACGGGTCTGGACCTAGGTTACCGGAGACATTGGCGATGTCTCGACAGTGACTGAGGTGTGCGAGGACGACGGGGTGCGGCGATGGAGAAGATGACGGATGCGACACGCGGTGGCTGAATGACGACGCACGACGACATCGACAACATCTAGACTCATTAAGGCTCACTATCGATGGAACTTCTGGTGTGGTGAGGCTAGGCATGACGGCGTCGGGGTCGCGTATATTGAGTTTTGTTTTGGAGAAAAAATAGTTCTGGTGATAGGTTTTTGATTTATTGTTTGGGAACAAATAATCAGTTTCTTTGATTTCTGGCATCCAAGAATGAGGAAAGGAATGATTGAGGTCTTGATGAATCGTTTCTTTGTGTTTAATGTTTCTCTTTACTCTTATTGTTCTTTGGTATGGTGGTGGTTTCAGTGAGAAAGAATGAATAAAAAAGTGCAGACAAAAAGGAGAGAGGGATGCAGGTTGGGATAAACTGTCAATTTAGTCCTCAATCCTCTGCCATGGGAGATAGAGGAAGAGGTAAGGATGACAATTTGGACCCTACCCAATGGGTACCCTAAAAAATTACCTACAACGGATAGGATAAATACCCGTTTTGTAGGTATGGGTCCGATTATGAGTAATTACCCGTAAACAAAAGAGAGTATGGATGCGGGTATGGGTACTCTATTACCCACCCTGCCCCGCACCCGCACCCGCATATATATTTATATATTTATATGAGGAGGGATCAGTTTACACTCCAAAATGTTTACACATATTACACTTAATCTCAGCCATTTAGATTAAGTAAATCTAACGGCTCTAACTTACTTAAATTAATCACGTGATCCCCTTTCTTCCTTGTTCTCAAATTTTTCTCTCTGGCCTGGAACTCTTTTTCACACTTACAATTCACGAACCTTTCCCATTCTCTCTGTGATGGATAAGACAAAACCAAAAGATGAAAGAATTATGGTGCACCATTCATTTAACAGTTAATCAGTTTGACAATATTTGATTTTTGAAGGGAGTGTTAAGGTGGCTCCAGAAAAGGTTGAAGCCAGATCAAAAAATCGGTGCTGGAGATCACAATATTATAATGTTGTGTTGCAGTCAATTTGACAATAGTGATATTGAATAGTGAGAACCCAACATGAAAAGCCCAATCAATTACCATTTTTTTTGTTGGTCCCCTTTACAAAATACAAAGTGTTGAAGGATTTTTCATTCTATATAAGTTAATTCCCTGCAAAATGTTGTCCAACAATGATTCTCAGAGATGCCTGGACAGAACTGGCGCATGAGGTGTTTGAAAAAAATGGCTCAAAGGACCTGGTCTCTTTCATTTAGTCTTTGGTTAATCGCTTCTTATTTTCTTTCTTGCCAAAATATCAAATTTTTTTTGCTTTCTTCGGTTTCTTGTGCGGCAGTTTGCTTTCATGTGTGGCAGTCGTAAGAGAAAGAAGAGAAGGGAAAACAAATGTCATGGAAAGAAATAATTTAGTCTAAGTCACGTGATTTAATAATTAGAAAGGAATCAGAGCCATCAGATTTACTTAATCTTAATGGCTGAGATTAAGTGTAAGAGGTGTAAACATTTTGGAGTGTAAATTGATCCCTCTTCTATTTATATTAGTATATATAATTATATATCAATTTTTAAGAATGAAATTATGTAAAAGTTCTAAACCTATGACTCATTATTGTTTTTCCTTTTCCGGAGTTACAAGTTCGTGAATTTATTGTTTTGGATATTAATTGTGATATTTTTTCGTTTGGGATGTTTTAGATGTTTTTTTTATTTAGTTTAATACTTTTGTTTGTAATGTTTCATGAGTAGATTTAAAAAATCTTTGAATGGTTTTTTATTAGAGTTATAATGTTCTTTATGTTATTTATTGTTTTTAGCTAAAGTACGGATAACGAGTGCGAATATGGGTACTTAGGTACCCAGAGGATACAGGTACTAAAGTTGTTACCCATGCAAGTATGGGTCCGGGTACGGGTATTTTTTTGAAACGTGGGTATGGGGACGAGTACTATAATACCCTACCCAGACCCTACCCATTGCCATCCCTAGGAAGAAGAAACGGAGGAAGGTGAGGGATAGAAGAATAAGGGTTGAGGAAGACGAGTAAAGGGGAACCCAATCTAGTCCCCGGCAAATTTTAGGCCCATTTTGTTCCCATAACGGACAGCTGGACGAGTTAATGAGTCACATCAACAAACTAACGAAGCCTTCTTAACGGACATCAGCGGATGGACTAATATGTCCCACGTTTATAATTGTCAAGGACTAACGGGTGAGTTCTTTTTTTCTCAGAGGCTAAATTGGGTACCACAAAATTTGTCAGGGACCAAATTGGGCATTTACTCTTTAATTAATTAAGTCTATCCATTCCGTTAGTCGAGTTAGTTTTGCTTTTTATGTTTTAAAAACTAAAACTGACATTTTAAATAAAGAATAAAGGCTCAAATTGGTCCCTCAAAAATTTAGAGGACCCACTTTTAGTTTCCGATAAAATAAATTAACCCATTAGTCCCTCAAATTACAAACGCAGGACACATTAGTCCCTCCTTCCACTTCCAATACCTGTTTAATTGCAAATGTGTCCCGTTAACCATTCTGCCTGACTCTTTAGTAGGTCATTGTTGGAACCAAAGTGATTTGGATTTAATTAATCTCTAAGTGTTGATGTTAACAAAAGGATTAAATTTCCTTGGCAAAGTGTTAGTTGAGATCTAAAAAGGTTATCTAGTTTTGCAGGATTACTTGAATCTTATAAGTTATGAAAACCTTGATGAAGTTACCATATATATCTGCTTGGATTTGATCTTGTGAATCCACGTCCATAAACGAGCTACTGATATGTTTGATAGACTGACAAACTGGAGTGTGAGCCTTATGTTTCTTGTGAAGTTGCAAAACTGAAACAAGATGTGATGTATTTGACAGACACTCTGTCAAAGTTTGTAGGTGGCTCAGATAAGCTCAGTCTCATTCTAAGGTATTCTAGGTCATCTTATGATAAATCTGGCCTCGGTTATGATAAGGAGAAGCATGAAGCATCTCACAAAAAGTCAAAACTGTATGCATAGCATAGATTTTCAGAAGCTCTAGATAAACATGCTATAACTAAGTCAAGCCCGTCCAACACCTTTTGTAAAGTGTGTGGAAAAAGTGGGCATGTTACATCTAGATGCATACATAATAAACATGCTAAACATTCTTGTCCAGTAACCACTAACAAGAAAGGACCCAAGTCAGTTTGGGTACCTAAAGATAAGATACTACCTGTTGTAGATTTTCTTAACAACATGAAAGAAACAAACATCTTGGTACTTGGACAGTGGGTGCTCACGTCACATGACGGGAGAAAAGTGTATGTTCCAAGACCTTAAACACAAAGATGGTGGTTGGGTTACATTTGGAGGAAACCAGAAATGGAAGATCAATGGTATAGGTAAAATTGGTAAACATCCTTTTCCCTCCATTGATAATGTTCTTTTGGTAAACGGTTTAAAACACAATCTGCTGAGCATAAGTCAATTATATGATAATGGATATGCTGTTTCTTTTGATAAAAACATGTGTAATGTCAAAAAGAATGATGGATCAATTTTATTCACTGCTAAGAGGCAAAACAATCTGTATAATATTGACTTGGAGGACCTCTCAAATCAAAGTGTCTCATGTCTAGTGTCCATTGAAGATGAGCGATGGATTTGGCATAAAAGGCTAGGTCATGCAAGCTTGAAGTTAATTTCAAATCTAAATAAGCATAACCTCGTGAGAGGGTTACCAAACCTTAAGTACACATCTGATGCTCTCTATGATGCATGTCAAAAGGGAAAACAAGTCAAAGGTTCTTTTGAATCTAAGAATATTGTTAGTACCAATAGACCTCTAGAACTGCTATACCTTGATATTTTTGGTCAAACAAGGACTACTTCTGTCAGTGGTAAGAAATATGGTCTAGTCATTGTAGACGACTACACTAGATGGACATGGGTTATGTTCCTAGCTCACAAGGATGAGTCTTTCAAGGTTTTTTCTATATTTTGAAAATGTGTACAGAATGAAAAAGGCATGTGTATCACTTCAATCATAAGTGACCATGGGGGAGAGTTTGAAAATGAGATATTTCATAAGTTCTGTGAAGAGAGTGGTATTCTGCACAACTTCTCAATACCTAGAACACCACAGAAAAATGGTGTGGTAGAGGGAAAGAATATATCTCTTCAAAAGATGGATAGAACTATGCTCAATGACAATTCTGTCCCTAGACACTTATGGGTTGAAGCTGTTAATACTGCCTGTCACATTCAGAACAGAATATACATTAGACCAATCTTGAGCAAGACTCCTTATGAATTGGGGAAAGGATGAAAACCCAACATTTCATATTTTCATCCTTTTCGTTGTAAATGCTTTATATTGAATACTAAAGATCTACTAGGAAAGTTTGATGCAAAAGTAGATAATGGAATATTGTTAGGATATTTTGAAACGTCAAAAGGCTTTAGAGTTTATAATTCTAGAACTCTAGTAGTAGAAGAATCTATTCATGTCAAGTTTGATGACAAGCAGTCTGATAAGAAGTTATCAGAGCTAGATGAAGCTTCTGTAGATCTTGATCTAAATATCTCAGGAGATACAACAAAAGTAAAAGCTGATGATCAAGTGGACGACCTTCCAAAACAACCAGAAACCTCCACTTCTCAACAAGATGTTGTTCAGAGATCTTGGTACTTCAAAAATTATCATCCACAAGATCTAATCATTGGAAACCCCAATGTAGTCTAAGAACCAGATCAACTTTCAGAGAGCAGGAAGATTCTGCAATAGTCTCTGAGTTGGAACCAAAGACAGTAGACGAGGCTCTGCTGGATGATGGCTGGATTATAGCTATGCAAGAAGAACTGAATCAGCTTGAAAGAAGTGATGTTTGGTACCCCTGCCTAAAGATAAATCAGTTATTGGAACAAAATGGGTTTATAGAAACAAGCTTGATGAGAATGGTAAGGTGGTAAGAAATAAAGCAAGACTTGTTGCTCAAGGTTATTCTCAAGAAGTAGGGATAGATTATACTAAGACCTTTGCACCGGTTGCTAGATTAGAAGCAATTAGGATTTTACTTTCATTTGTTGTACATCATAGCATTATGCTCTTTCAAATGGATGTTAAGAGTGCTTTTCTAAATGGCTTTATTAATGAAGAAGTTTATGTAATGCAACCTCCGGGTTTTGAGAGTGAAACCCAACCTGAGCATGTATATAAGCTTAAGAAATCTTTATATGACCTTAAACAAGCACCTAGAGCTTGGTATGATAGGCTAAGTTCATTTCTTATGGAAAATGGATTTAATAGAGGAAAGGTTGATACAACCTTGTTTAGAAAGTCCAGTAAATCTAATTTCATAATTGTGCAAATATATGTTGATGATATTATATTTGGAGCTACTAATGAATCTCTGTGCAAAGAGTTTTCTATGTTAATGCAGAAAGAGTTTGAAATGAGGATGAAGAGAGAACTCAAATTCTTCCTTGGACTTCAAAGACTCGGGGGGGGGGGGGGGGGTTGAATTGATTTTTCAAAAATTCTTCATTTTCAAATTAGAGTTGCCTCAGGATCTTTTACAAAAAACAGTGAAGGGCTTTTTATGAAATCTCGAATAGAAGGTGATGAGGTGAACCAATTCAGAAAGATAAATTAGTGCTTATGTCACTTTAGTGGACGAGCGCTTCTATCACTTGGATAAATCAGTGCTTCTGTCACTTGTGTGGACGAGCGTTTCTGTCACTTGTGTGGATGAGCGCTTCAGTCACTTTAGTAGACGAGCGCTTCTGTCACTTGTGTGGACGAGCGCTTCTGTCACTTTAGTGGACGAGCGCTTCTGTCACTTGTGTGGATGAGCGCTTGTCACTTTAGTGATTGAATCAAACAGAAAGAAGTTCAGTTTCAGTGAACAAGAAATAGAAATTAAGTTATTCGAATTTGATCATATATGAAGCAAGATTCAATTCAAATATTGATCCTTGAGAATAGAATTGAATACACATTTATTATTACAGTTTACTCAAGGTTCAATACTGATTGTGCAGATCAAGAACTGATATCAATTGAAAACTTAGAACATCAAGATCACAATTATATGTGCAAGACGGAAATTAAAGAGTTTGAGTTTAGAGATACCACACAACCAGATTTATCCTGGTTCAGTCACCACCACTATGACCTACGTCCAGTCCCCACTCCACCTATGGGTTTTCACACACTAACACAATAAGCTTTAGCCAGGTAGCTTAAAAAACCTTTACACCACAGAGCACTCCTTCACCTCGAGATACCACACTCTTATGAAGAGCCTCAATGTTCTTCCTTAGGGATACCTCACCCTAATCATACAGAGAGACTCCCTCTCTCTTTACAATCAAATATAACGAAAAGATTGATTCCTAACTCTCAATAGTCAGATATACAAATAGAAGTTCTTATGAGAATGAAACACTCTTTTCACAATAAGCTCAAGAAAGATGATGAATAATTTTCACAATTGATCTCTCGAATTGATTTCGTGTAATTCTGATATGTTTTTGATATCTTAAAAGTGTTCCTTTGATCCCACTTTATATAGAAAACAAGTTATAGCCGTTGGGATCAATCAAAACAGATTTGGGTTTGATAACAGAATCTGTTTCTTGATTCTAGTTCTTGAACAGGGGTTGAGTACATGGCTGTATTAACCAATTTCATACTGATAGTTCTGATAGTTTCTCAAAATCTTGAACTTGCTTAATCCATCGGTACATCCATTCAGTACATCTATGTATTGAATCAAGAACCTTAAATTCATTTGTCAGTTACAGTAGCAGACATACATCCATTGATTACATGGCTGTACCTGACAAATAATTTTCTTTATTTCCAAAAATCATTTTCATTAAAAAAACTTATTCCTTTTAATGCAGGTTATGAAAATTGATTTTCTTCATGTATCTTTTTAGTTGAGCTATTTTGTGATTAAGTGATTTCTTTCTCTTACAAATCATCTAAGACTTAAATCTAAAATTCTCCTTTAAGCTTGGTCTTGATGATCTTTTGATCTTTGACTTTGCTCTTTTGATTTCTACATGTAGCTCCTTGATTCCTTCAACTTCTTACTTGAAAATTTTCCTTGAATTTGCTTAATGAACTTGTCGATCATTGCTTGATACCCGTCTTTGCAATTTGACACTAAAACACTTGCACACACATTAAATTGTATTTGTCATATATCAAAATCTCTAATTTCATAATTGTGTAAATATATGTTGATGATATTATATTTGGAGCTACTAATGAATCTCTATGAAAAGAGTTTTCTAAGTTAATGCAGAAAGAGTTTGAAATGAGCATGATCGGAGAACTCAAATTCTTCCTTGGTCTTCAAGTTAAACAAACTATGGGCGAGGTGCACATTCATCAAAGCAAGTATACAAAGGAACTCTTGAAGAAGTTCAAAATGGATGACTGGAAGCCAATGAATACCCCTATGCACCCCACGTCCATACTGAACAAAGATGATAAAGAGAAAAAGGTAGAACAAAAGGTATATAGAGGTATGATAGGATCTCTTCTATATCTTACCGCGTCTAGGTCTGATATTATGTTCAGTGTATGATTGTGTGCTCGATTTCAATCTGATCCTAGAGAATCTTACTTATCAGCAGTTTAGAGAATATTTAGATACTTAAAAGGTAATACTAATCTGGGTTTGTGTTTTAAGAAAAAATGAAGATTACAGATTTGTTGGTTTTTGTGATACTGACTATGCTGGAGATAGAATTGAAAGAAAGAGTACCAGTGGAGGATGTCACTTCATTGGAGCCAATCTTGTCTCATGGTCAAGTAAAAGACAAAGTACCATTGCCTTATCAACTGTTGAAACTGAGTATATTTCAGCTGCAAGTTGCTGCTCACAACTTCTATGGATCAAACATCAATTGGATGACTACAATGTGTTTGTAAGTAGTATTCCACTTATGTATGATAATACCGCTGCAATTAATTTGTCTAAGAATCCAATATTGCATTCTATAGCTAAGCATATAGAGATTAAACATCATTTTATAAGAGATTATGTGCAAAAAGGTGTTTTTGATTTCCAATTTGTAGATACTAACCATCAATGGGCAGATATCTTTACCAATCCTCTTGCGAAGGACAGGTTTATTTTTAGTAGAAAGCTTCTTAATATGCTTTGTGTGGATTGATTAAGGCGTCCGGCCTTGAGAATTTTGTTGTTGATGTATGTGCGTCTAAAGCATTTCAAGTCTATTGCATGATTTTAGTGCGCGTCCATTTCATACCACGTCCACCGTATTTGTGTACTGCGTCCACTGCATGTCACGTCTATGTTTGATTGCATTTCACTTGAATTCGTCCATACTCTTATTTATTAATTGCATTTATTTTGTCTCAAAAATAAATTTATCATTTATTCTCTTTGCTGAGTCAGTAATTTCCATCAATCCCATCAAGAACTTTTTATAGTTTCAAAATACCAACACCGTTTTATCCTTTATAACATGTCTTGTCAATTTTTTTTTAATTTATTTCCAAAAGAAAAACCTTTGAAATTCAAAACCTTTTTAAGCAAGTCTCTTCCCTCTGAGAAACCTTTCACTACCTTGTCATCTCTGAGTATTCTCAAGCTCTCTGTTCTTTGCTTCCAAAACCCTAACTCTTAAATCACCAAAAAATGACATCTTCTTCTACCTTCAACTTGGACAAGCTGAATGTTGCTATTGAGCATCACTTCAATTTTCGAATCTTGGAGGAGTATAACTTGGATATCAACAAGAACATCAACGCTGCTGGCTGGGGATGACTTTTTGTATAAAAGGTTTCCATTTATCCCAACCTGATAAAGGACTTCTGGAGAAGACTTCAAGTCTCTAATACAGATATCTTCGCTACTATATTGGGGAAGAAAATCATGGTTTCTGAGAAAACCATTGCTGATGCCATCTTCTGCGCTCAAGAAGGAGTGGTATTTACTGAGTCATGGGAGACGAACCTTGGTGGCTCAGAAGTCATTGCTGCCTTTTTTATGCAAGGAGACACAGTAAGATCCCATTCCTGGAAATCGGTTGAAATGAAGGATCATGTCCGTATTATTCATCAGATGCTGAATAAGGTGGTTCTTCACAAAACTGGTTCCAAGGAAAACTTATCAGTCTTGTACAAGTTTTGTCTATGTTGTAACAGCCTGATTTTAGTTATGTTGTTCAACCGGTTAAAATAAAATTAATTATATTTTAATTTGAGAGTTAAAAAGTGTTTTTGAATAAAACAAAATCATATTCATAGTCTACTTTGTGGTAGAGGGTTACGGTAAAATTTTCGGTTGAAAATTCAGATGAAAGTCAGTCTGTGTTGTCACTGCCGGTACAAGTTTACTGTGCAGAAAACCTAATTTTGACCCGTGAACGAGATATTTAGTATTTTTATTATGTTTCCTTCAACTTTGGTAATTTTGAAAATTTTCGTTCAAAAATAAAATATAATATTTTATTCGGGCGAAAACGTCGGAAGAATTACGATCGGAAATGCAACCGGGTACGAAATGGAGCAGAATAGGAGACATAAAAGGCATGAGATGAGATGAGGGAGTGAGGTGACTCACTAGAGGTATGGCCTAAGCTACCTCCTAAAAAGTGGTCATGATAGACTTTTTGAAATATATCATATTATATTTTAAAAACCTGTTTTTCTCTTTCCTCTTTAACCAAACAAGTCTTAAAGACAAAACTTTCTCTCCAAGCTCATCCTCTCTCCAAAATTTCGTGCTCCCCTCTCCCTCCTCTATATAATCATCACTCATCTTCATTCTCTCATTTTCTTCCTCCATCTTCATACTTCTTCAATTTCTTCAATTTCTTCTTTTTTCAAACACTTAAAGCTTCCATTTTTATTAGTCTTTTCCACTTGAGTTCTTCATTAAAGTTCTTCCTTATACTAAGGGTAATGCTCTCATATGAATCTTTTTGCAAGTTTAATATTTTATTTCTTAGTTTGCTTTATGTGTTCTTTATATGCTTTAAACTTCTAAAATCTCTGTAAAAAGGTAGAAAACTCCTTTTTAGTTGAAACCACTTTCTATAGTCTTGTATTAACTTATATTTTCACATACTAAGAAGTTGTGTAAAACAAAAATCTCAACCTATCTCTTCCAATGAAGGCCGAATGCTTGCATTTGTGACCTAGGAAGTTTTTGTTTCAAATTTTGGAATATGATCATGTGTTTGAGTTTCTAACTATCCATTGATCTTAAATCTATAAATCTTGGAAGTTTTGATAGCTTGTTCCTATGATGACTGAAAATATGAATAAGTAAGCCTAGGATACTATGTTTCAACTTTCCAAGTATGATCATGGATTTAGAACTCTTAATACCTTGTGATTCTAAACCTAAGAGTTATTGTTAAACAAATAATATTTTTCCTCATCATCCTATGATGGCCGAAACTTAGTGCTTAGGTACTAGGATGTTTGAGTTCTATTTTTCCAAAATGATCATGGACTTAAGCTCCATAAGATATTTGGAAGCTAAGTCTAAGATATTGAAAAGTTTAAGGATTTCTAACTTGTTTATTCTATGTTATTAAAGCTAGGATGTATTACATTCATTTTTCCAAGATGATCATGGACTTGAGCTCCGTAAGATATTTGGATGCTAAGTCTAAGAGATTGGAATGTTTAAATTTCCATTGTTTTCCAAAATGATCATGGACTTTAGCTCCATAAGATATTTGGATGCTAAGTCTAAGAGATTGGAAAGTTTAAAGATTTCTAACCTATAAATCCTAGGAAGGCCGAACCTAGAAGGTTATGGACCTAGGATACTTTGTTCTTATTTTTCCAAAATGATCAGGGTTTTGAGCTCCTTAATACATATGGATGGTAAACCTAAGAGATTGGAAAGTTTAGTGAATGCTAGCCTATTTTACTAGCCTTGGCCGAATACCCTAAGTTTATAACTTAGTGGGATTTTAATTCAACTTTGTTAAGTGGTCATTGTTTATGAACTCCTAACACTTAAGGATCATAAATCCAAGAATTGTATAATTTTCGGGAATCTCTAACCCTAAGAACTAGTCTTGGCCAAACCTATACCTTGTGGTTTAGTGTTCTTTTTGATTTTAACTTGTGATTTTGTGTTCATAACCTTAGACTTCCATTGTGGAGGAAACGAGGACGTTCGTGGTATACCTCTTTGAGCATCTAATCTCCTTACCTTCGCAGAAGGTGGAGTTAGTACTTTGTGGTTTGACAAAGAGGAGCTTCAAGTTCGGGAGTCCGGTGATAATCCAGGTGGGGGAAATAACCAACCTATTGTCGGAATGGATAAGTAGTAGATTATATAATAATTGTGTAGGGCGACCTAAATCCTACTAGTAGTCGAGTAATCAACAAGACCGAAATCACATTGGAAAACTTTTCTAAAAAACCAATGGCGATTCGGGGATTGTAGGTTTATCGATATTAGGTTGATTTTATATTCTTGATGGTTGATTTGAGCTTATTACCTTTATTGAATTGATTTTTTTGTTATGTTGGTGATATTGGAATATTTTGATTGATATTGTGTTATGCTTGATCTGCCTGGTTTTTATTATTATGCTTAGTGGATTTTAAACAAAGATATATATGTTGTCTACGAGATGATTGTTTTGGGTGTGAGGATAATGATGATTTAGAAATGCCTAACTTAGATGATGTATGTTAAAGAGGTGTTATGGAATAGAATATGTGTCAAGTTCTAATGGAAGGTTAAGGCACTAGGATGTTGTTAAATTGGGTTGGTGGGATTCAAGTATAGGTGTTGTTGTCCATGACCGTGTATTGGTAATATAATACACAAAGACAAAAGTGTATTGGTAATATAATACACCAAGACAAAAGTGTATTGGTAATATAATACACAAAGACAAAAGTGTATTGGTAATATAATGCGCAAGGACATCTGTGTATTGGTAATATAATACACTGTGTATTGGTAATATAATATACGTAAAACACTTCTGTGTATTAGTAATATAATACACCGTGTATTGGTAATATAATACACGTAAAACATTTGTGTATTGGTAATATAATACACCATGTATTGGTAATATAATACACGTAAAATCAAGAGTTCTCGCGAGACCACTTCCACCTTAACGGGAATGGGGGTGGAACACCTCAACGAGAATGAAGGTGTGCACTAGGTGGAACATCCTAACGGGAATGAGGGTGTGCCCCGATTCAAATGAGGGATGGGGACATGAGTGGTAGTGGCCACGATAACGTAAAGACATGGTGATAGGATTAGAGAGGTTACGTTAAAATAACGTGTTAGATTGCCTGACAGCAAGGGTAGAGGATGATATATATTAACTTGAGGATAATTCGTTAGTTATGTGTGTTGATTGTCTGTGACAATTACTGTATAATTTACTATGAATCTTTTCCACTTTTTGATGATAGAATTGTTTCTCATCTCCTGTGTTCTTTATTTTTTTGATTACTTTGGTTTACGTTAGAAGACCAGATGGAGGGTTACGTTGCTGAGGAGTTGGACGGAACTCTGTATGAAGCGGAGATTACTGAGGAGTTGGATGGAACTCCTTATGAACCAGACGCTGGGAGTCGAGCTGTTGACGGCTCTAGGCAAGTATACCCAGTCGTGCAAGTAATACGGTGGTGAGACCGGTTATCATATCCACGGGGATTGGATGTCAATTACCAATTCACAAATTCAGCAACTATCTAGACTATGAATAGAAATCAAAACAAACAAAACAAAGGAATAAAATCTTTTTTTATTTTTGTCGAGCACTTGGAATGCGAAAAGGATATGTTGGAACTAGACTTCACCAAACCTCTAGCTCATGTACTATCAGGACTAGATACCTCCCATTCATGCTTCAGATATTAAAATCAATCCACTAAATTACTCAAGCCCCGATTCCTTGGATGACAACAGCCTAAATCCACTAATAGACCCTAATTCCTTAGGTGGCCTAGATTAATGAATTTGCATTAGGGTTAGGGATTACGTGATTACTAGTAAACCAAACTCCATTCCTAGACGCAAGGGTTACTAGGTGATTAATTTCAGTTTTGGTTCTAATATGAATTTCCCAATTGCATACTAAAACACTAATCAAGTCATGGGGTGCTAGCCACAACAAGCATTAAGCATAGAAAATCAATACACAGAATAATCAGTCAAGACAAATACATAATAATCCGTTTGGTTACATCTAATCCCAACAAACGGGATTTAGCTACTCATAAAAGAGAAAGTAAAAAACTAGAGAAATAGGAGAAGAGGAGAGAAGAAACTCCATGGGAGCTTTCCACTATCGTCACAGCAGCCCCTCTCAGCAACTCCGTTCTAGGGTTACAATCCTTCCTCAGCCGCAGCCTCCAAGGTCTCTATTTTTTAGGTCTGGAAAGTCTGTGTCAGAGACCCCAGAATCTGAATGCCATCAGAATCCTCAATCCAGAATCCCTTTTTCTGTCTTCTGCGCTCATATTTATAGGGAGGCCACGCGTCACGGCCGTGATGGTCGTCACGGCCAGGCCGTGACGTGTTCTGGAGTGGGCGGGCTTTCAAATTTGGAGCATCACGGCTGTGAGCCTCATCACGGCTAGGCCGTGATCAGTTCTGTTGGCCTGTCACGACCGTGATGGGCATCACGGCTAGGCCGTGACAGCTTCTGACTTTTGCCTTCAATCTTCTCAGTTTTCTTGATCTTGGCCATGATGGTCATCACGGCCAGGCCGTGATGGGCTCTACTTGGCTCATTTTCTTCACTTTTCAAGATCTATTTCATCCAAGTTCCATCAAGGCTAATTCTGAGCATTTTTCCTTAAATTCCTGCAAAACAACACCAAGAAACCGCTTCACCCGTTCCAAGGGAAAAACTAACTAAAATCAAATAAAGAATGCCTAATCTATATGAAAAATGCATGCAAAAGTGTATATGAAACATCATGTAAAATCACACTATCAAATCACCCCAAGCTTATTCAATTGCTTGTCCTCAAGCAATCACTAAGGCCAGAAGATCAAAATAATCAGTGCATGGATAATGAATCAAGTACCCGAGTAAATGATCCAAGTAACAGGCATTTCAAATAATTCGGCAAGAGACAATCAATTTCAAGTCCAATTAGAAGCTTAGGTTTCTTAGACTCGTATTCTCACTGATTAGGGCACTCTTTCTCACATGATACTCACCCCAAGCTTGTTCATTTGCTTGGCTCTCTTTCTCACCTCACTCAAGTGTTAGGGATATAAGACAATTCGCTCCATTTTCCTCAAGGAATGAATTCTACCATAGGCTTGACTATCAACCAAATCTCTACTTTATTAATGAAAACAATTAAGAATCAAGAGGTCTTTTGCTTTGGTTGTAACGGGGCCATGGGATTTATTGTTAGGTGGGGAAGTCACGAAAATGGAATTTCAAAAGGATACACAACATATCAAGCATTGCAAACATGACCTTCTAAAATACCTTTTTAGGTTTCGACTCATTTTTCCACCTTTCTTCCTTTCTTTTGTTTTATTTCTCATTTCTTTTTGTCATCCCCTTCTCTATATTTTTTCTTTTTCTTTTGTATTTATTTTACTTGGAGAAGGGGAGATTTTCAACTCAAGAGAAATATTTTTCTGATTCTTTTCGTCCCAAACTTTTTTCAACTACCTTTTTACCCTTTTTATAATACTTTAGAAGGTATCCTATCAAGCATCATTCATCAAATTATTCCAGGGTACCAAGAAAAGTATTTTATTCTTTTGTAGGCTCAAAATTGGACAACTAAGGGGCATCATTTAGTCATTCAAAGCTCTGAAGGTCGGAAAAATACCTAGTGCCTAAATCATTTTCAAAGATGTTTTCAAAAAATTTTTTAAGCTTCAAAATGGTTTCAAGTCAAGTTCTAGAGAAATGCAGTCCAAGAGGAATAACACTCTAACACAAATAATGGTGTATATTTAGTGAGTACCCCTTTGGCTCAAAATCTCACATTTTAGTAGTTCAAAAATCAGTGAGAAACACAAATCTACGGAACCACAAGCTAATTATCAACTATCACAGATCATCTCAAGCATTTTTATTTGTAACCATATCACAAGAATGAAAAAAAATTGGGTTCACAATTCACTATCTCAATTTAATTGGCACTCAGTTCTCACAATCAGATGCAAAATCTAAACAAGGGCAATCTACTTGTGTGATCATGCAAAACTATATGAATGCAACATGAAAAATGCAAATGCAAAATACCCATACCCCAAGCTTAAGAATTTACATTGTCCCCAATGTAAACAATCAAGTTGGAAAGAGGAGAAAAATGGAACGGCTTATCGAGGTGGTAGCGGGTGCTGGCTCACATCCAAATAAACTTGTTGGGAAATGCATCACGGCCAGCAGCCTTATCACGGGCAGGCCGTGATCAATTCTGGTTCTCAGGGCTGGCCTGTCACGACTGTGACCTCCATCACGGCTAGGCCGTGATGCTTTCTGCTCTTCAGGGTCTTCTCATCACGCTCGTGATGTGGATCACGGCTGGGCCGTGATCCTTTCTGATATTCAATTCTGGCTCATCACGGCCGTGACCAAAGGTCACGGCCGGGTGTGACTCAGTCCGACTTTGATTTTTTCCTTGTCTTCTTGCTCTTCCTTCCTTCATTCATTGAAATCACTTGGCAATTTTATTAGTAAAAGATAACTCTTGATCTTCTCAAATTATTCAAGAGTTAAAATCAAAAACAAAAACTAACTAAAGAGAAGGGTTAAGAAACTTGGGTTGCCTCCCAATAAGCGCTTCTTTAACGTCACTAGCTTGACTCATTAAGAAGCATCCACCTGGATCCCATAACATGTGGTATAAAGACCAAGGGGTGCTCAAGATGTGAGATCCTCCACCTGGATCCCATGGTTTATGGAGTGGCGACTGCAGCAGTACTATAACTCTAGCCACAATCCCACCTAGCCAGTGTGTGAAAACTCCATTGACCTCTTTAACTGTAATGATGAAATCACTTCCTCTCGGGTCAAGTGGAATTTTCAAGAGGAATTTTTCCAGACAAGTGGAAGGGGCTAGCTTTGCAGCGTCCACACATGCATGTAAGCCGACATATTTGTCCAATGCAGAAAATTCAGATTCCTTAGCAAGCATGGTGGAATCCACTACCACTTCGTCTTCATCTTGAACTATCCCCAAAACCAGATTCTGCTCAAACAATGCTTCATGTGGGTATTGTACTAGCTGTTTGCAAATCTCCCCCACTTGCAATTTGAAGCTTTGCGTCAAAGCATCGATACAATCATAATTGGCTCTTGCCTTGGCCTTAGAGATGGATAGTTCTTGGGAATACTGGTCTAGAGCAGCTTTCAACGGTGTTTGCTCCTTCCATTCCCATTCCTCTTCTTGTTGCTCTTCTACCACCACCACTTCATCTTCAATCACGTCCATGCTAGCCAATAGATTCCCTTCAAATTGAATTCCATGTGGCTTTTCTGCTAGTAACTTACAGAATTCACTGGCTTGTCCTTCCAACTTCTGAAAGATGTCGCTTAGTGAGGCCATTATATTACTAGCATTTTTCCCTGATCACATCTCAGCCCTCTGAATCATGGAACTAATAGGACTGCCATTCCTCCTTGGAGTAAATCTTCACGTGCTTGGAGTGTGGTGGTGGTTGCAAGGATGATAAATAGGACTGCCATTCCTCCTTGGAGTAAATCTTCACGTGCTTAACAGTGATACCATCAAACACGATCCAGTCAAGTTGAGCTTCCCAAGTTGAATGGTAATGATAATCCATGTGTTTCCTCACCCTTGCACAAACAAACACTCAACAGAAAAAAAAATCAAATCTGTACAGAGAAAATGTCAAATATATATACAGAAAAATAAATGATAAAAATGCCTAAATTAGTTGCCTCCTTTGTTACTAATGATATTGGCAAAACCAATCCCCGGCAACGGCGCCAAAAACTTGTTGACGACTCTGGGCAAGTATACCCAGTCGTGCAAGTAATACGGTGGTGAGACCGGTTATCGTATCCACGGGGATTGGATGTCAATTACCAATTCACAAATTCAACAACTATCTAGACTATGAATAGAAATCAAAACAAACAAAACAAAGGAATAAAATCTTTTTTTATTTTTGTCGAGCACTTGGAATGCGAAAAGGATATGTTGGAACTAGACTTCACCAAACCTCTAGCTCATGTACTATCAGGACTAGATACCTCCCATTCATGCTTCAGATATTAAAATCAATCCACTAAATTACTAAAGCCCCGATTCCTCGGATGACAAGAGCCTAAATCCACTAATAGACCCTAATTCCTTAGGTGACCTAGATTAATGATTATGCATTAGGGTTAGGGATTACGCGATTACTAGTAAACCAAACTCCGTTCCTAGACGCAAGGGTTACTAGGTGATTAATTTCAGTTCCGGTTCTAATACGAATTTCCCAATTGCATACCAAAAACTAATCGAGTCAAGGGGGTGCTAGCCACAACAAGCATTAAGCATAGAAAATCAATCACTAATACGAAGGCATGAACACAGAATAATCAGTCAAGACAAATACATAATAATCATTTTGGTTACATCTAATCCCAACAAACGGGATTTAGCTACTCATAAAAGAGAAAGCGAAAACCAGAGAAATAGGAGAAGAGGAGATAAGAAACTCCATGGGAGCTTTCCACTATCGTCACAGCAGCCCTTAATCGAGTCATGGGGGTGCTAGCCACAACAAGCATTAAGCATAGAAAATCAATCACTAATACGAAGGCATGAACACAGAATAATCAGTCAAGACAAATACATAATAATCAGTTTGGTTACATCTACTCCCAACAAACGGGATTTAGCTACTCATAAAAGAGAAAGCAAAAACCAGAGAAATAGGAGAAGAGGAGAGAAGAAACTCCATGGGAGCTTTCCACTATCGTCACAGCAGCCCCTCTCAGCAACTCCGTTCTAGGGTTACAATCCTTCCTCAGCCGCAGCCTCCAAGGGCTCTATTTTTTTAGGTCTGGAAAGTCTGTGTCAGAGACCCCAGAATCTTAATGCCATCAGAATCCTCAATCCATAATCCCTTTTTCTTTCTTTGTGCTCATATTTATAGGGAGGCCACGCGTCACGGCCGTGATGGCCGTCACGGCCAGGCCGTGACGTGTTCTGGAGTGGGTGTGCTTTCAAATTTGGAGCATCACGACCGTGAGCCTCATCATGGCTAGGCTGTGATCAGTTCTGTTGGCCTGTCACGGTCGTGATGGGCATCACGGCTAGGCCGTGACAGCTTCTGACTTTTGCCTTCAATCTTCTCAGTTTTCTTGATCATGTCCGTGATGGGCTCTACTTGGCTCATTTTCTTCAATTTTCAAGCTCTATTTCATCCAAGCTCCATCAAGGCTAATTCTGAGCATTTTTCCTTAAATTCTTGCAAGACAACACCAAGAAACCGCTTCACCCGTTCCAAGGGAAAAACTAACTAAAATCAAATAAAGAATGCCTAATCTATATGAAAAATGCATGCAAAAGTGTATATGAAACATCATGTAAAATCACACTATCTAATGGAGGGTTAGAAGACCCGATGGAGGGTTACGTTGCTGAGGAGCTGGACGGAACTCTATATGAAGCGGAGATTGCTGAGGAGTTGGATGGAACTCCTTATGAACCAGACGCCGGGGGTCGAGCTGTGATCCATGGCGATTAGAGTCTCGACATTATGGCCAGTGTGTCTAAGGAGTATTTTTATATTTCCGCTAAGTACGTTTGTTATTAATTTTATGCCATTGAGGGATCCTACTGAGAGGATACCCTCAACAGTGTTTTGGTATCGTAATGAACAATTAGGTGTGTATTTACATATGTTAAAGTTGTTGTGTTTTTAAATTTGCAGAAGTTATATGATAATTAAATAAGTTTTAATTTTGACATATTTTCACGATAGGTGTGTGGTTAAGAATTGATTTAAGAAGGTAATTAATCTAATAAAACACCAGGGCACAACGGGGTGTCTCATCTGCCATCTCTTTACAGAGACTAAGATAAACTTGCCCAGAATTCTCTTTAGTAGATTCAGGGATGCTGCTGTTCATAGGACGAATCTCTCTGCACTTCCTTACTACCATCTTTTATAAAAAAATCTTCAAGTCACAAGGGATGTATGACTTCATTGCTGCTAGGACAGCTGATGAGCAAGCAAGAATAATAACTGAGAGGTCAATGTTTGCTGCTATTTTTGGTGAAATGAATATTGCCAACATGAATCTAAGAACTTATATTGCTGCTGCTTTGGCCAAGACTGAAGAAATGATGAATGTCAAAGAAGAAATGGTTGATCAAAATAATGCAGAAGTTCTTGGTTTAAAAAGGACAGTCAGAAAGAAAACCACTGCAGTAAGGAAACCTATGCCTAAGAGGCCCACTGGTGGAATTGTATCTAGGGAACCATCAACCGTTGCCCCTCAATCTGCACTTTCTCAGAAGAGGACAAGGAACTTGATCCTATCTCACAATGAGGATGAGGAGGATGATGAGGACATGATCCCCATTAGCTCTGTGTTAAAGAAACAAAGAATTGCTGCCTCTGCTGATGTTGCTGATGTCCAAATTCCAACTAGGAGAAGGCAACCTCAGAAAATCCAAAGCTGTGATAGGAACTGAGGTAATTCTTCCTGCTAATGATCCTGTCAAGATAGCAGTAGATGCCTTAGTTTCTAGCTTTGAGGATAGGATGGATATGGCAGTATCTGCTTCTGTGAACCAACCTGAAATCCTAGATGATGTGTACATTCCTACACTGCCTTCACCACAAACAAATTCTCTTGACCAACCACAAATAGCCTCACCAGAAATACCAAAATTCCCACCCATTATACCTAATGACCCATGGTTCAACCAACTAGACACTAGTATTAGCCCTGGTGCACATCTTCCAAAGATAAGAAAAATCAGATTTCTCTATACTGACCCATTTGTTCTGTATGAGAATAAGGCTGAAAACTGGGCCAAAGTTAAGAGGGATTGGAAAATTCTGTTCCATAAGCATGAACTCGAACCTGTCTTTACCAGACCCTTATATCCATTGCCTGAGTATGATTATGAACCTGAAACTGTTATCTACCCCTGGTATTCACCTCACCCTGACATTCCTACTAACCTTCCACCATCCAAATTGTACAATCACCTTGGACCTCTCATCACCCATCTACCCCTAAAGAAATTCCCTCCTAGAAAAATCTATCCTAACCTTGTCAAATATCCACCCTTCAAGCCTTTCACTGAAGGAGTTGAGAGACACATCATCTCTGACTGGCACACAGACCTTACCATGATGAATCTCACTGTTGACATCTCCAAAAGATCCAGATCCTTCAGGCATGTCCCCATCATTATGGACAAGAACACTAAATGGCAGACCTTCAGGCACCCTACCATTTATGGCAAAGTTGCTGCTTTTGTTGATCTTCTTAAGTATCAAATGCTGAAATAGGAGTTTGAGCACTTCAGGATTGTTAGAGCTGCAAACTTTGTCCCTCCAACTTGGTTAAGGCATTCTTTGGAGAAGATCAAAATTGGAATTAATCCTTACATGATATGTCCAAGATTGCCCATGATTGACCTCAACAAGGATAAGGACAAGAAGAAACAAAGATTCAGAGGAAAGAAGCTAGAGAATGAATCAATAATGCTGGATCTTGATTCTGAACCCTTTGATGACACTCTGCTGGAGTATTGGGAATCTCTTCCAATTGAACAAGTTTCTGAAACCGATCCTGCTGCTGAATTCTGGAGATCTCACATCATTCACTGCACTAGAGATGCATCTACTTCAGGTCTGACTCAAGAAGAGAAAAGAGTCATTCCTAAAGTCAGAGGCAAATGTGGCCTTTCCAAATGCAAATTCATCATAATCAAGGGTATTTTGGGCCTTCCTGTTACCGACCTTCATCTTGAAAATGAAGACATTATTCATTGGGCCAACGAGATACCAAAACCAGTGCTGCAATATGCTACTTTACCTCCTCCATCACCATCTTCAGAGCATACTGATGAGGAAATTATAGTTGAAGATCCTGCTATGGAGATTGATTCTGTTAAATCAGTCACTGAGAATGAGGAAGTTGCTGAGTTTGCTCCTAGATCAAGCATTTCTGAGAAGCAATCATCTCAGCCAATGGCTCTGACTGTCATTCATCCATTAGAGCAACCTCAAACTTCCAGAGCATTGGACACTCTTCCAAGTCTAGCTCATGCTCAAGATAGTGCTGAAACCTCAAGACCCTCACTCTCACTACCTCCAAATTTTGAAGAAATTATTGGAAGGATTATAGATGAAAGAGTAGAGACTAAGGTTAAAGAACAAGTGAAAGAGCAGGTAGCAGAAGCCCTGGTTCCAACAAACATGTCATAATGAACCAGATGATGAACATCATGCTACAATTTCAACAGAGTCAAAATCTGCCAACTCAAATTCCTGCTCCTCCACTAAAACCAAATTCAAATCCTCCTCCTCCACCTCCACCATCTTCTTAGGCTTTTATTTTTGTTGTTTCCCTACTGACAATGATGATCCACTCATTTTACCTTTTTGTCTGATGACAAAAAAGGGGGGAGAAAGGAAAGAGAATTAAATTTAATATGAAAAGTATACACTTGTCTGCATATGGATGTCTCTTTATGTTTATGCCTTGACATACTATATCTGTTTTGAATGCTCTGATACTGTTTACTATGATTTGTTTATTGCTTTGTTATATCCTAAGTCTACATGCTCTAACACTGTTTGATATGATATATTTTATTTGCTCTGAAACTTATCTACAAGTTTGATAAAGACTATAAAGCTCTGATTCTATCTCAACTGATAAGTAGTTGCACTGATCTAATAAGCTATATACATGTGCTGCTGAATTTCTATCATATGCTCTTCCTGTTAAAAGTTTGAATGCTTTGTCTTAGGGGGAGCTTTGTAACCTTTCTTAGACTTTGCTACTCAAATTTAATTAGTTTTTGTCATCATCAAAAAGGGGGAGATTGTTGGGACCAAAGTGATTTGGATTTAATTAATCTCTAAGTTTTGAAGTTAACAAAAGGATTAAATTTCCTTAGCAAAGTGTTAGTTGAGATCTAAAAAGGTTATCCAGTTTTGCAGGATTACTTGAATCTTATAAGTTGTGAAAACCTTGATGAAGTTACCATATATATCTGCTTGGATTTGATCTTGTGAATCCACGTCCATAAACGAGCTGCTAAAATGTTTGGTAGAGTTATTTACTTATTTATTTATTTAAGTAAATGAGAGCTTTAATAGAATTGAGTAGATGAAGAAATAAAATAACAAGTAGAGGAGAATTTTTCTCATCAGTAGGCGAGCTCTAATTGCCATGTCACTAGACGGAGATCAAAATAACTCAATGAGATATAGCAAGTCCAAAGACTTGATAGACGAGAGGATATGCCACGTCAGTGGACGAGTTAAATGAAAGAATAAATAGGCTTAGTCTCACATATAACTGAGTAGACGGAGATTTTTAGTAGACGGGTTTTTATCTCTAATATGTTCTTTCAAAGAAGAATAAATTCAATACGGTCCACTTGAATTTATATCATATGATTGATATTTATTTCAAACAAATATTGGTCCTTCCTATTTGTTTTAACTATTTTAATGCTTTGTTTCCTTGTGAGAGAAACATAGTACTATCATGTAAATGTTAAAAGCAAAATACTACAATGGGAATTGTAAAACCGCTCTGTACCCTGTCACCTATATCACTGGAATAGCTGGAATTTACACAAAGGAGGAAAGATAGTTTTTTTCACGTTACAATTGCTCAGAGGTGTATCATTCCATATCGTGAAAAAGTGATAACCAAGAGTACATTTCACAATGGTCACGATCAAGCTATAAGTCACAACGGATTTTATGCATTTAATACTATCTCTAAATAGGTATATTCAAAATAACCGTTGAAGGTTTTCAAGTGAAGAAGAATGTCACTATAAATAGAAGACCTCATCACTGAAGAAGGACTTTTTTTTGCCAATCTATAATTTCTCATTCTAATATTCTTTCAAGAGCAAGAGTCTGTATTCTTTAGTTTGAATATTGTGAAAATATTCAACAGATCTTAAACTTTCATATCCTCACACATAGTGAGTTAAGAAGATCATAAGTTAAATCTCTTTGTTGGAGTTAGAGCCTGAAGAGGCTTGATAAGAAAGGAATACTTGTAGCCTGAAGAGATGTTGAATACTTGGTTGTAATCTATTTGGAGAAATAGTGGATAAAACCTTCAAGTTGAAGGGACTAGACATAGCTCTTGGTTGGAAGAGAGTGAACCAGGATAAAATCTATTGTGTGAATCTTCTATCCCAAAACTCTTACAGCTTTATTTGTTTATACTGACTGTGGGGATTTGATATTGCTTTCGTTAAGTTTCTAAAAGATCATTTTATGTGTGCTTGCTTCTGTATTAAATTTCTTGTGTGAGAAAATAGTTTTTAAAATGTTGTTTTCAAAAATTATTAACAAACACAATTCAACCCCCTTCTTGTGTTTGCATGTCTCAACTTTAGTCATGTGTAGCCTATGAGAAATTTCCACCGTGAAAAACGAATAAAAAGTGAAAAACATGCACAATTTTCAGGTATCTAAGTTTTAAAATTTTGTATATCTTTCCACTTTTGTTTATTTTTCATGGTGGAGATTTGTGCTAAGTCGCGTAGGACCACTAACAAGTCACACATCGTTAATGAGACACATAGGCAAGTAAACAGACTTTGAAAGTGAAAAGAGGGACTAATGTGTCCCGTGTTTATAATTTTGAGTGACTGCTTGGTTTATTTTTTTTTTTTCGGAGACCACAAGTGGGTCTCCAAATTTCTTGAAGAATTAGTTGAGACCTTTACGTTATGTTTAGGAGGATGGGGTGAAATGGTTACTAGTGGTGTGGAATGATGAAAATTTATTAATTTATTGTTTGAGAGTGTCTTCATTAATGGAGTGAGATGATTGATAATGGTAACTCAAACCACTCCACTCCATCCAAAACCTCTCATTTCGATACCCTCCAAATACGGGGTTTGAGATTTCCTTCCAATCTCTCATCAAACTTCCAAACAATGAGGTGATATGCTTTTTGTTGGAACCAAAGTTATTTGGATTTAATTAATCTCTAAGTTTTGATGTTAACAAAAGGATTAAATTTGCTTGTCTAAGTGTTAGTTGAGATCTAACAAGGTTATCAAGTTTTGTAGGATCACTTGAATCTTATAAGTTATGGAAACTTAGAAAAAGTTTTCATATATTTGCTTGGACTTTAAATAAGAAATCCACATCCAACCGTGTAGACAGCCTGCTCAAGAGCTTGGTAAAGTTATTTATTTATTTGAGTAGACTGAAACTTAAGTAGACGAGGCATAAGAATTTCTAAGTAGAGAAAATATTAAAATATTTCTTCTAGACGGAATCTAAGTTTCAAATTGAATAAACGAGTTTAACTTGCCACGTCATCAGACGATATCCTTTTTTAGTAAGTAGACGGACTTTAATGCCACATCACTAGATGGAGATCAAAATAAATCACTGGGATATAGCAAGTCCAAAGACTTGAGTAGACGAGAGGATATGCCAAGTCAGTGGACGAGCAAAATGAAAGAGTGAATAGACTTGGTTTCACATAGAACTAAGTAGACACGGTTTTTAAGTATACGAGCTCATCTTTATGATAAGCCTTCATAAATAATTTCAATCCGGTCCACAATGAATCATATTTATTTCAAATGATTGATACTTATTTCAAGAGAATTTTTGTTGTTCTCATTTGTTTTATATGCTTAATGCTTTGTTTCATTGTGAGAAAAACATAGTACCATCTAGGAAATACAAAAAGTAACACAGTACAATGGGAAATGTAAAACGATCTGTACGATAGCACCTTTATGGCTAGAAAAAGATGGAAGTTACATAAAGGAGGAAAAACAGTTTTCAAGCTGCAAATGCTCAGAGCAGTAAGCCTCCATTTTGTACTACCCTGATAACCAATAATACATTTTAGCATGGCCACGATCAAGCGACCAGTCACAACGGATATTGTGCATTCAATGCTATCTCTAAACGGAAAATTCAAAATGATCGTTGAAGCTTTTCAAGAGTATAAAAAGGTCACTATAAATAGAGGACCTCAAGCGATGAAGAACAACTTTTGCGAATCCAATATTTGCGAGAACTAGCTCTCATTTCTTTCATTCTTTCAAAAGCAAAAGTCTGTATTCTTTAGTTTGAATATTGTGAAAATATTCAACAGATCTTAAACTTTCATATCCTCACATAGAGTGAGTTAAGAAGATCTTAAGTTAAAATCTCTTTGTTAGAGTTAGAGCCTGAAGAGGCTTGGTAAGAAAGGAATGCATGTAGCCTGGAGAGGTATTGAATATGTTAAGTCTCTAAAATATATGATGTGCATTTCCTTAAGTTTTGATGAGAACTAAACATTGGTTCATGATTTAATTAACCTTCATATTGGTTGCTAACCTGTCTATCTAGTGTGTAGATTAAAACTATAAGAATCATCTATCCACTGAAGTAATTGAAGTGCACGTCCAACACAAGTAATTGAAGCGCACGTCCAACACTGAAGTAATTGAAGCGCACATATACTAAAGTGACAGAAGCGCTCGTCTACTAAAGTGACAGAAGCGCTCGTCTACTAAAGTGACAGAAGCGCTCGACTACTAGAGTGACAGAAGCACTCGTCTACTGGAGTGATAGAAGCGCTCATCTACTGGAGTGACAGAAGTGCTCGTCCACTAAAGTAACAGAAGAGCTTGTCTACTAAGGTGACAGAAGCGCTCATCCACACAAGTCTTTGGACTTGCTAAGTCCTTAATAAGAAGCTCCGTCCAATGACGTGGCATATGGAGCTCGTCTACCAGGTTACGTTCAACCAGTTAAAGGGGTATCCGTCCAATGACATGACATATGGAGCTTGTCTACTAGCCCGTCCGAATGTAAAATCTTAAATGGCTAGATGGACGCGGTTATTTTAAAGATGGACGCGCATATCTTATGAACGCGAATTCTATAAGAATTATCAGAATCTTATTTCAAGAACCAGAATCAAGAAAAGTCATAAGTCTCTCTCTCAAGCAACCTCGGTTATCAGAACCAAAGACCAGTTAAAGAATGCTTCCAACATGCTTTATTCCCTAGTACCTCTGGTCCTTACATGAAAAGGGAATTGTACTCAGCAAAGTACAAAAAACTCTGCTCAACTCTGATATGGCTGTATCACGATGCATAAAGTTATGATCCTTCATGTTAGAGTACAACCAACGTTCCTATTGCATTAATGGCTGCCCAAAACGACTCTATTGCATTTAATGAAGTTCTGCTTGAAGCCAACATCTAAGGAAATGTCTTTAACGGATCCTAAATGCTTGAAGACCATAAATACAAAAGTCATTGAAGATGAAGAACAAGAGAATACACATAACATTACAGAGCCATTACCCTGCGCATTAAATTCTTCATTCTTTCAATCTGTATTCTTCAATCATTTGAAGTTATTACACAGACTTTCCTAAGCTTTACATTTAAACCACTCTGAGTGTTAGTGAAAGATATGTTTATCTGAAGTTGTATTTATTACAAACCAAATCTCTCAAACAAACCTGAGTGAGTCTGAAGAGGCTAAGTGTGCAAAGAATACTTGTCTTGAGCCTAAAGAGGCAAGGTGTGCAAAGAATACTTGTCTTGGAGCCTAAAGAGGCTAGGTGTGCAAATAATACTTGAGTCTGTAACCTGATCAGTTATAGTGGATAAATCTTGGTGCTGCCAAGGACTGGACGTAGCTCTTTGCTTTGAAGAGTGAACCAGGATAAATAGCTGTGTCAATCTCTTTCCTTATAACCTCTTTAGTTGCTTTAGTTTTCTTATACATTTATCAAGTGGTGTGTTTGCTAAAGTCTGTTAAAATTTCATCAAACAGGTCACCCGTTTGTCATGTATCTTTCCACTCGTTTGAACTAAGCTTCTGTTTGCAAAAAGATTTCAACTTTGCTTAAATTCTGATAAACACAATTCAACCCCGCTTCTCGTGTTTATATTTGTCTACTTCAGAATACTTGGTTGTAATTTATTTGGAGAAATAGTGGATAAAACCTTCAAGTCGAAGGGACTGGACGTAGCTCTTGCTTGGAAGAGAGTGAACCATAATAAATTCATCTGCGTGAATCTGCTATCCTTAAACTCTTATAGCTTTATTTGTTTATATTGACTGTGGGGTTTTGATATTGCTTTTGTTAAATCTCAAAAGTTATTTTTTCAGTGTGTGCCTCTGCTTTATATATCCTCGTGTGAGAAAAACAGTTTTAAAAGGTTGTTTTAGAAAAATCATTAACAAACAGAATTCACCCCCCTTCTTGTGTTTGCCTGTGTCAACTTCAGTTGGTATCAGAGCTCAGCCTCAAAAGGGTTGAGCATCTAACAAGTGTTGAGGTAGTACGATCCAACAACCATGGATGCAGAAGAACAAGCTGTCAACAGACCTCCTCTCACTAGTGGAAAATATACATTAGACGGTAAATGTTTACATCAGTTAACCAAAAACTAGACGTTAAAAAGGGGGCGGTGGCAGTTTTGTAAATATCAGACTTCATTAATTCAATTTTAACGTCAGTTGTTTTAAGAACTGACGTTAAAAGTGAAGTGACTCACTTTTAACGTCAGTTCAATAAACAACTGATGTTAACAGTGAATGTTTTAATGTCAGTTCTTTATAGAACTGACGTTAAAAGTGAGTCACTTCACTTTTAACGTCAGTCCTTACATCAACAGACGTTAAAGGTTATTTTAATAAATTTTTTATCTAGTATACGTACCCTTTCGCATTGCCTTCCTCAAAGTTTCAGTTTCACAATTGCTTTAATGTTTTGTGTTTCTGTTTTGAAAACTAAAATATATGTGCGAAGTATAAGTTGAATCAATAACCCAAACCGGATCTCATTCATGAAGTGTAATACAGACTGATACAGAAGATTGAAAGGGTTTAAAATCCTATAAAAAGTTACATTAAAAGGGTTTAAAATCATATAAAAAGTTACATTGAAAGGGTTTAAAATCCTAAACATTAAAGCTACATCCCATCAGAGAGTTTTATGAAATATGCCAAAGGGAAAACTATACTCCGAAGACCTCAGAAAACTGGGGGGCATGAGAGAGATCAAGAGAGGCAAAAACAGGTGCACTAGATCTGTTTCAAGCAAAGGCAGTGGTTCTAGAGACTTCCATGACGGTCACTTGCTGCCAAAGCTGAGGTTTTGGAACTGTGACGCCCGAGCACCTGATTTGCCCTCCAGCAGCTGATTCTCCGGAAGGATGATAAGGTGAGCAACTCACATAATGTGGTTTACACAAACTTATCACCCATGTAATGTGATTTACACAAACTCAGAAGTTATTTGACCATTAAGACAAAGATCTTTGAGTCTAGGAATAGGAAGAAAGAGTGATGAAGTTAATCTCCATGGCAGAGCCATATTGTGAAGCCGAAAATTAAAAGGATGGAAGGAAGCTATTTATAGGAGCAGGGGATGAAGTTACTAAGCTATTCTGATTTTCTTGAAAACTTATCTATAAACTTAATGCTCATTAAGAGGATTAAGTTACAAGGTGCATGGGTAAGTAGCACAGTAGTCAAAGGAATGAATGTTTTTGCAGATATCTATACACTTTTAACGTCAGTTGTTTAAAAAAACTGATGTTAAAAGTGTTAAAATAAAAAATATTTATTTTTAACGTCAGTTTTTTATACAACTGACGTTAAAAGTGTGATTTTTTACTTCAGTTAAATAAATAGCTGATGTAAATAATCCTATATATTATAAACGTAAATAATCCTTCAGTTACTAAGCTATTCTAATTTTCTTCAAAGCTTATCTATAAACTTAATGCTCATTAAGAGGATTAAGTTACAAGGTGCATGGGTAAGTAGCGCAGTAGTCAAAGGAATGAATGTTTTTGCAGATATCTATACACTTTTAACGTCAGTTGTTTAAAAAAACTGACGTTAAAAGTGTTTTTAAAATAAAAATTATTTATTGTTAACGTCAGTTTTTTATACAACTGACGTTAAAAGTGTTCTTTTTACTTCAGTTAAATAAATAGCTGACGTAAATAATCCTATATATTATAAACGTGCATAATGAATATTGGAAATAATGTAATTAATATACGGGAACTTGGCAGTCATAAATTAAGTTGACGTTAAAAATGAGGTGGTGGCAGTTTGTAAATATTAAATCACTATTTGCGTCAGTTCTATAAATAACTGACGTAAATAATTATGAAACTCATTTCATTGGTTGTCATGTCCTTGTTGTCCCTCTTAACGCAGATCACTCCATATAGTACTATAGTTTATTTCTAAACCTTTTTTTTAAACAAGTTTATTTTTAATTTTTATTAATTAGCTTGAATTAGTAAACAAATTCTTGTGCAAATTAAAATAAATAAACACTTAACATAAAACAAGTTATATGTATAATCAAATCGTATGTCATTGAAGCGATTCATAAGTTAAAATTACATGATTAAAAGATAAAAATTTCTGCAACATAGCCCTAAAATATAAAAAAGTTTCTGCATCAACATCATTTTCTTCTCACTCTGCCATCGTAAACTCCAATGGATGCATCACCTCCCTCACTTGAATTCCATGATGCAAAGTAAATCCTCAGTCACTAGCAGCGAAAGCAAAGTGAAATGGATCTTTGCATCTTTCTTCTTCACTGGAATTCCTTGATGCATCGTCTTGAATCCACAGTCACTTGCTTCCAAAGCAAAGTGAAAGGGATGACGGGGATGAAATAAAGTGAGAGAATCACATTACGTGATTCACCCAACCTTACCATCCATGTAATGTGATTTACACAACCTCAGAAATTGTTTGACAATTAAGACAAAGATCTTTGAGTCCAGGCATAGGAAGAAAGAGTGATGAAGTTAATCTCCGTGGCAGAGCCATATTGTGAAGCAGAAAAAATTAAAAGGATGGAAGGAAGCTATTTATAGGAGCAGTGGATGAAGTTACTAAGCTATTCTGATTTTCTTGAAAACTTATCTATAAACTTAATGCTCATTAAGAGGATTAGGTACATGGTGAATGGGTAAGTAGCAAAGTAGTCAAAGGAATGAATGTTTTTGCAGAAACTAATAAACTTTTAACGTCCGTTGTGTAATACAACTGACGTAAGAAGTGTGAGTGTTTTTAACATCAGTTTCTTAATACAACTGATGTTAAATATATGACCTTAAACGTCAGTTTTTTACTACGACTGACGTAATAAGTGTGAGTGTTTTTAACGTCAGTTTCTTAAGACAACTGACGTTAAATATATGACCTTTAACGTCAGGTTTTACTAACAACTGACGTAAAATGTTGTTTTATTTTAATTATAACGTTTACACCCGCGCGCCTTCTGCACTTCTATGTACGTCTCTTTTCTCTTTTCATCACGCTCAACCCTCACTCTCAACCCTCACTCTCTCTCTCACTCTGCCCTAATCGCGAGCTCATCTCCACCGCAACCACCGCGAGGGCTTCTTCGCCACCACCGTGAGGTACACTCTTAACCCCTAACTCTGTCTTTCCCGCTCATTCTTTGCAATAACTTGACATCTCTCTTTCCCCTTCCCGCGCACTAACTCTCCTTGTCCCTCTGCTCTCAGTAACCACATCGAACGTTGGCCACCACTCAAGCTTCCCCCCCACCACCACGCGAGCGCCTATTTATTGTGAGTCTTTAGGGCACATTTTTTTATTTTTGGTTTTGAGTGCATGCATGTTGCTCTGCTGGTTGAAACTGTAGTCTCGATGAGTTGAAACTTGAAACTGTGAGTTTGAGTTGTTTGGCATGTCTCTATTTTTGGTTTTGAGTGTATATTGAAACTGTAGTCTCAGTAGTTGTAACTTTAAACCGTGAGTTTGAGTTGTTTGGAATGTCTCTATTTTTGGTTTTGAGTGCATGTTGCTATGCTGGTTGATCTGTCACGGCCGTGAAGCTCATCACGGCTAGGCCGTGATCAGTTCTGCCTATGAGGGTCTGGTTCAGTTGGCACGTTACGGCCGTGATGGTCATCACGGCCAGGCCGTGACCAGTGCTTGGCAATCTTCAAAAACTATAGTTTTCAATCTCCCGTATTGTCCTTATATTGGATATATAGATGTTTTGTATATCTACAGGACCTATCTAGTTATTTTTATTTATACTTCTGTATTTATTTTGAGTTATAACCTATGTTAATACATATATATTGTTTCTGAACAGGCATACATATGGATCAGTCGGATAGCCCACATGCACGGGAGGACACTGTGGGGGTTTCACAGGACCCGATCACGCCTACGCCTGATTCTAGTGTAAGTTTACATGTTATATACTATCTTTAGTCCTTCTTTTTAATGTAAGTTTATAATGTTACAACCCTCTATTTTATCATTTTTTTTGTCCATACAGACATCACAGGCTCATAGGAAACGGGGTAGAGGAGCCACCTCGTTGAAGAAACTAGAGAACGACAGGCAAAGCGGACAGAAGCTTGAGGTGTCCTTCGATGCTAATCTAAATGCCCAGGGACCCCGTGATAAAGAATTTAATAAGTGGGTGTTTCTACAAGTGAAGCGGCACGTAAGCATCAACTACAACCACTGGAATGACGTTCCACAGAACGTTAAGGACCAGATTTGGGAGGCTATCACGGTATTTTACCTTTACATTCCTTTGATTTACATTATTAGATAATTATCCGAGTTATAATCCATCCAGTTGTTATGTATTTAATGTGTAGGTAGCTTGGACTGTGCCAAATGACGAGGATCATCATCATAAATGTATGAAAATGGCATCAAAGCGTTGGAATGGGTTCAAGCATGATCTTACCAGGTACTATGTATCTGGGAAGAAGCAGCTTGATAAAATGTTCTCGGATTATCCCTGGATTGATCAGGATACTTGGGATATGTTTGCCAGGAGTCTACAGGATGGAGAATTTCAGGTTGGTTGATTAAGTTAATTTTGTATGCCTATTATAGATCATTTAACTGTATTTAATTATGTGTTTTTGTTTGAATAGGCTAAGGCAAATAAGGGTCGGCAGAATCAGGTGAAGAACATCCACCGCCACACCATGTCTCAGGGTGGGTACCAGACTCGGATCGAGCAGATGATGGCGGATAAGCTGAGGGCGAAGCAGGAAGAACACTCTGCTAGGATTGAAAGAGGAGAGGTGCCTGAGGGCACACCATCAAGTCCTCTGTCAGACATCGACCGCGAGGATGTCTGGTTAGCCGGCCGCATGACAAAGACGGGATCTTTTAAAGTTGATACCACTCGCGAAGTGGCAGATAAGATTGTAAGTAAATAATTAACTTGATTTCAATTGATATTTGTATAGATATTTGCAACACTTTTCACTTGCACGTTTTTTCATTTTTTTTCATTGTAGATGGATCTTAAAGCACAATCCTCCCAGGGCGCATTCGTCCCTTCTGGACGGCGGGACGTCTTGATGACTGCTCTAGGCAAGAAAGACCATCCTGGTCGGGTTCTCGGTTTTCCTGGGAACGTGACCATCAAAGAATATTATGGCAAGTCTGCTTCACGAAAGCGGGTGGTCAATGAAGCATCAATTTTGGCTGACATTACTCGGCACCTCATGTCCAACCCAACTATTACAACACATCTGATGCAAGGCTTAATATCCAACCCAGAATTCAAGCAGGCGCTTGCCAGAGAGCTTTCCTCCGTCGGTACATCCCAGGACACCGCAGGGCATGCCAACCCTTCACATGTGAGCACAAAAGAGAGTTTTAGTAGGGCACATGTGGAGGACGATGAGTTGGCAGCTAGGGAGCGGGAGTTGGAAGTCCAGCGCCATGAGCATGAGTTGGAAATGAAAAGGCGTGAGCTTGAGTTGGATTTCAAACGACGTGAGCTCGAAATGTTAACAAAGGTATTTATTCATTATTAATGTCCAAATTATTCAAATAATTACTTGTGTTTTTTCTTAATTATCAACAACTTATCTAATTTATTTTTCCTAAACTGAAGGCCAAGTCGACGTCGGTGTCGGTGTCGCTGTCACCTATCACTCGTTTGTTCTCACTTGGTGAGGATTATGCGTTTGAGATTTTTGAATGTCCATTGGAGCACGATGGATGGGGGGCACGCCCAGATCAACAGAGGATATTTACCTTCTGTGGTGACGATCTCGGGAACGCCTGCAGAAATAACGTCTGGTTGAACAGCAATGTTTTCAGTCT
Organism: Sophora flavescens; assembly: GCA_030762895.1. Taxonomy (NCBI): domain Eukaryota; kingdom Viridiplantae; phylum Streptophyta; class Magnoliopsida; order Fabales; family Fabaceae; genus Sophora; species Sophora flavescens. The sequence continues at coordinate 89,543,958 of CM061064.1, read as the reverse complement.
CTGGTGCACGTAAGTTAATTTTAATTTTATAACTTATTTATTTTTGGTATTTTTCCATTTAATAATTTATTTTAATTTCAACATATATTATGTAATTAACATCCACACCTTTTCATATCTTAGGTATCTCCATCGTCTTCAGCTTGATAAGGGCGTTGCATCAGTTTACGGGTTCTTAGATCCGTCAGTCCTTCTGCCCCAATTCTTTGCTGGCGATGCATTGAGTAAATACATAGGGAACTTGTTGGGAGAAAATCGGAAAGAATTATATATGGCTCCCTACTGTATGAATGACCATTGGCAGTTGTTGGTACTTCACCCGTCTAGGCATACTGTCATATTCTTCTGCTCTCTTCACCAAGATCCGCCACCGAATGTGGTGGAAGCTGTAAATAAGTAAGTAACTAATCTTAAATTTAATTTAAGTTTTAATATCAGTTGTTTTTAGTTTATTACACACATGATATATGAATTTGTTAATTGATCGACATGATTATTTGTTTATGATAGCGGCAAGGGCGAGTAGCATAAGTTGCGCCAACGGGAGAAGTAAGACTTCTAAGGCTAAAGCAAATCATGTACGGAACATCCTCAAGATTTGGTAGTTTATTTATCAAATAATTAATATTATAATTACTAATTTATATGTATATTCAACTGATGTTGAAATTAATTTTGTTGGTAGTCTCGATTTCAAATTGACGGGTGGTCGTGCGGCTATTATGTGATGCTTCATATGCTGAACATAGTCTCCGCATCTATTACGGATGGATGGATTAAGGTAATATTTAAACAACTTGTTAAATTATATATTATAGTTTTGAAGATGACTTGCATTGATGTTATTGTTATTATTTGAACGTGTGTAGGCATTTAGCGACCAATCGCCTATTCAAGAAGATGAGTTAAGAGACTTGAGGATGCGCTTCGCTGAATTCTTCTTCAAGTATGCGGCTGAAAAAGGAATTGACAAGATACCAACGCAATACTTAGATAAATAGTTTTTTGTTAGACTTTAGAAACTAATTAATAACATGTATATATATATCCTTAGATTGGTAGTTTTGTTTTTTAGACATTGGAACTAAAATTTATTTATATATATACATGGGTTTTGGTTTTAAGTCCCCCAATTGTTCCATTTTTCCTTTGCAATTCTGTAATGTGTTGATATTCTATTTTACTGGGATATTTACTGAATGCAGGGATAGCTGAGGGGAGTGATATTTTAAAACTGAATTTAAAAAAAAATATCTATTAACGTCAGTTGTATCAAACAACTAAAGTTAATAATATTTTATAAAATATACAGTACACTATTAACGTCAGTTGTAATAAACAACTGACGTTAAAATTAAACCTTTAACGTCAGTTCTTTATAACAACTGACGTTAGTTTTAACAAAATTAATGTCCGTTGTCTTAAAGAACTGACGTTAATAGTTTTATGTTTAACGTCAGTTGTTTAAAAAACTGACGTTAATTTTTAAAAAATTAACGTCAGTTGTGCTAAATAACTGACGTTAATAGTTTTATATTTAACGTCAGATCTCAACTGACGTTAAAATATTAACTATTAACGTCAGCTGTATTTACGTCAGTCAGTATTCTGACGTAAAAAATCAATTTTAACTGACGTAAAAAGCACTTATTGCACTAGTGTCTCTTCGATGGAACTGACTATGACTACTGGAAGAAGAGGATGATGACCTTCCTTGATGCACAGAACGTAGATATTTTGGAGCTGATTGAAGCTGAAGCTGCTGTTCCTAGAGCACAATGGACTCAAGAGCAGAAAAACCAACATCAGCTTAATCTAAAAGCTAAGCACCATCTCATGTGTACTATTACTAGATCTTAACATGACAAAGTTCACAGCTGCAACACTGCTAAAGAAATCTGGGATACTCTTGCCCTAGCTCATGATGGTTCATATTAAGTGAAGGAATAAAAAATAAGCATGTTGGTTCAGCAGGATGAACTGTTTAAGATGGCTGATCATGAAATTATAGATCAAATGTTTGGAAGATTTCAGAATATCACCAACAATCTCAGATCACTTGGAAAAACTTATGAAAATAGAGACCATGTAAGAAAGATTCTGAGAAGTCTCTCAAAGCAATGGAGACCCAAAGTGACTTCTATTCAAGAAGCCAAAAATCTGAACACTCTTTCTCTAGAAGTGGTTCTGGGATCACTCAAGGTGCATGAACTTGAGCTAAATCACTACCAAAAAAACCTATTTAGCGACCGAAGATTTTGGTCGCTAAACATGATAATTCGGTTGCTATATAGTTTGGCGACCGAATTAGCGACCGAATTAAGGGGGTAGCAGAAACCCTGGTGGCTAAATGTTTAGCTACCGAAATACAAGTTCGGTCGCAAATTGGCGACCGATATTTCGGTCGCAAAATTATATATTTTGGTCGCCGTATAGTTGGTCGCATGCTCAGCTCACCTAATTTGGTGACCGATATTCAGTCGCTATTTCGGTCGCAAATTTTGATTTTTTTTTTAAAATTTTCCTGTAACTTAATCCTGCGAACCAAATATTGTTTTTCAACTATTACCCCATTGATTTTTAATTTCTGATATAAACAAAATACACCAATATTTTTTTTGAATAAATAGAAAACGTAAATATGATGTACTAACGATCCAAAACACCACAGTCAATATGATCAAGAAAACATATACATTAATTAACGCAAGTTTAATAATTGTTTATAAAAAAAACACACCACAATCAATAAGTACTAATCAAAATATCAAAACTCATCAATCTTCCAAAGGGATGAACATGTAGAAGCGAGAACCCCCAAGATACTTAAACTTTGCCAATTCACCAGTGGACAACAAATACAACTCCCTAATACCATTTGTATCTGTTGCAAAATATGGGTGATCCTCACGGATTACTATATTCCCATTGAACAAATTTCCGCTTTTGTCTTCAATAGTCACAACATGTGGTATTTCTTGTCCCCAACGACGGTAGAATGATCGCGGGATTGAAATCAAATCCTGCAAATACACAAGAACAATTTATTAATGATTAGTTTATGCCTTAACTATCATTACGTGAATCCGATCGTTATTCTTAAGTTGATGAGATACTGTACCTGGTCTATATGGATGGCTGTCTCAAAACATTTAGTCGGATCCATTTTCTGATAAAACAATAAGGAAAACAAGTCATATGCCTAAACTTCATCAAGTGATAATAATAAAAGATGGAAAGATCCATGTAGCATACTAGCATGTTAAAATAGAACAAAGAAATGCAACTTCACATGCAACTTAACAGATTAGCAAACATAGTAGTTTTCAGGAAAGCAGATGCTTTTACGTCGTTTTGAAGGATGGTCATAGAGAGGATTAGCATGGTTACTACCTTTGGATGCCAAATGGTGTTTCACAATCATTTCATCATAAGATTGAATAACTTAACTCATAAATCAATCTATCGCTTAACAACTAATGACATAAAACAAAACACATAAACCATTGACATGAACATTCTATAATCTCTCAATTAGAATACAGTACTACTATTAACAAGTAATTCCCAATTGAAATAACAAGATTACAAACAACATGTAAATTACACCCTAAGGTCCCAAAATGAAGTCGGATTTAGACAAACGACCCCTCTATGGAAAGCTAAACAAGTCTAGTTTATAAATTTAAATTTAGTTTTGGGAAAAAACATTCCAAAAAGTACAGTTTTAACCAACAAGCTACCACATTTGAAAAACAGGACAGCAATTGTCCTCTAACTTTTAACAGAATTTTCTTCATCAATACTCAGTTAAAAACATCAAATTCAGTGCCTAAACTGTAGAAAATAGAGTCTAGTTTCTAACAAAATAATAATCATAAACAAAATAGTTCTACAAAAATAGTTATAAGGAAAACACTGAACCTATGTCCATACGGGTTTTCAGGACAGCAGCTATAACATCTCCTTGTAAGCAATATAACAAACACCTGTCAAGCAAGATCCTTTAACATATCTATTCTCACATATTGGCATATCAACACCATCACAAAATCAAAACCAAATAACAATACACATACAAATAGAAAATCAACTAATTAGAGCATGTATCAACAACTCCTAAGCTTGGATTGCAGCATTCTTCAACAAATATATATTGAAGCATATTTCAATACAAACTTAAATAAAATATAGTAGCAAACATCCTATTGAGCTTCGCTCTCCACTAACAAGACAACACATAATTGTCAAACACATGCATAACTTCTAAATTAGCAACACACAACAAGCATCCCGCTTTTTTGACAGGATCACATCCTATTGAGTTCTGCTCTCCACTAACAAACAACACATAATTGCAAATGCATTCATAAATATTAAATTATCAACACACAATCGGCATCTTGCCTTTCAGGCAAGATACCTTCCTATTGAACTCAGCTCTCCACTAACAAACAACAAGATATATAGTAGTGATAATAAGAAAAGATGGAAAGATCCATGTCGCATACTTGCCATACTCGCCATTTTTATTTTATGCATTTGAGTAATATGACTAATATAATAGCAATCACTTTCTTAAATTCAAACAAAAATTAAAGCAAAAACTAATATTAGCAAACTGAAAATATAGGCAGAAAAGCAAGGGTCAAATGCATATATTAGCATTCACCCAAAAAAATATATGCATATATTAGCAATCTGATAACTGGTCTCAATTTAAACTCTGAAAATAGTTTATGAACATAAAAATCACATCAAGATAAACTATATGAATGAGATAAAACTTAAGAAATATCCTTTAAAAAAATAAAAATTAAAAATTAAGAAATGTAGTGTGAAAGCCTGAAAGGCTTCTTAATCCACTTAGGAAGAAAAGTTCAGTTATCTAACTATTCCCCAGAGAAAAACTTGGCATTACCCCCAGAGAAAATTCTCAAACAACTCACGTGCATTTTTCATAATCAACTTAATTCACACAAACAACTTAACATCAAATAGAATTTTAGATTAAAGAGCAAACAATAGACAACATAGACAACAGAGAACTTGTGGTCAGGATTTAACCACCATTATAATTTGACTGAAGAAGAGAACCACTAAATGTAGCAGAATGAGACCAAAAACATACCAGAGAATGCACAAACCAAAGGAATAGAGAGAGAGAGAGAGAGAGGCGAGGAGAGACGAAAACATACCAGAGAAGGAGGAGGACGGCAGCGCTGCTCTGGTGGTGCCGGCAACGGTGGCAGCCGTGCGGAGAAGGAGGGAACTGAGAGAGAAAAAGTTAGAAACAGATAGAGAGAGAGAGAGAGAGAGAGATGGATAGAGAGAGGAGAGCTTACCGTGATGGTGGTGGCCGGAGGAGGGGCGGAAGTTGCGAACCATGGTGGACGGAGGAGAGAAAGAGAGATCGAGTGAGAGAGAGGAAGAGAGATCGCGAAATGGAAGAAGAAATGGGTTTCTACATTTTTAGGGATTTTAATATTTAGCGACCGAATATTTCGGTCGCTAATTCGGTCGCAAGGTTGCCATTTCAAAATTTAAATTCATAAATTTAGCGACGGATTTGTAAATCGGTCGCTAAGACGCGCTCTTTTAATTTTTTTTACACGCTGTTTAGCAACCGAATTAATATCGGTCGCAAATGTAAATAAAATTTAACCGTTGCATTTAATTCGGTCGCCATTTCGGTCGCTAAAAAGGCATAAAATTTTTGACTTTTAAGTTCCTTTATTTAGCGACTGAAATAGCGACCGATAACCCTGCTACGCTCTATTTCGGTCGCTATTTCGGTCGCAGTATTAACTCTAATCAGTCTTCCATGTAGATCCTATAATCGATCGCCATTTCGGTCGCCAAAAACAACCAAAAAATTCGGTCACTATTTTTGGTCGCTAAACAACCTTTTTTTTGTAGTGAATGAAGAAGAAAATTCCAGAAAAGGAAAATATATTGCCCTAAAGGCAAAGAAAGCAAGTTCATCAAAAGTCCTCAAATTTGTTGAATCATCAGATGATGATCTACCAACCTTCGGCATGTGATGAAAGGTCAGATAAGGATGAACTATCTTTCATCTCCAGAAAGATTCAACATATATGGAGAAAGAAAGATGGTTTTAGAAGGAAGCAATTTAACATAAATTTTTCCAAGGATAAGTCAGACTCCATGGAAAAAGGTCCACCCTTGTGTTTTGAATGCAAGAAGCCTGGCCATTTCAAAGCTGATTGTCCTGAGTTTAAGGATAAAAATAAATTCTTCAAAAAGAAGAAAGGTTTAATGGCTACGTGAGAGGATCTGGATCTATTTTCATCAGATGAAGAAGATAATGCTGAGGAAGAGGCAAATATCTGTCTCATGGCAGACACTGCATCAGAAAGTGAATACATTGATGCTGAGGTAATGGACTCTGACCCGTCCACTTTTCAAAATGCTTTTGATGAATTGTTGCATGAGTCGTCCATACTATCTCATGATTATAGGAGTCTCAAAAGAAATTTTCTAAATTGTCTAGAGAATATGATAGGGTTTGCATTGAGAAACAAAACCTTTGAGGTGAAAATGACATACTAAAATCAGTGAATGTCAATCTAGCTGACAAATTAAAGTGTGAGCCTGATGTTTCTTGTAAAGTCGTAAAACTGAAACAAGATGTAACATATATGACAGACTCTCCGTCAAAGCTTGTATGTGGCTCAGATAAACTTAGTCTCATTTTAAGGTACTCTAGGTCACCACATGATAAATCTGGCATTTGTTATGATAAAGAGAAACAAGAAGCATCTCACCAAAAGTCAACACCACATACATAGCATAGAGCTACAAAAGCTCAAGCGAAACATGCTAAAACCAAGTCTGGCCCATCCAACACCTTTTGCAAAGTGTGTGGAAAGAATGGGCAAACTACATCTAGATGCATACATGTTGGGTACCTAAAGATAAGATAATACCTGCTTCAGATTTGCTTAACAACAGGAAAGAAACAAACATCTTGGTACTTGGACAGTGGGTGCTCACGACACATGACAGGAGAAAGGTGTATGTTCCAAGACCTTAGAGCCAAAGATGGTGGCTGGGTCACATTTGGAGGAAACCATAAAGGGAAGATCACTAGTATAGGTAAAATTGGTAAACATCCTTTTCCCTTCATTGACAATGTTCTCCTGGTTAATGGTCTTAAACATAATCTGCTAAGTATAAGTCAACTATGTGATAGTGGATATGTTGTTTCTTTTGATAAAAACACGTGTAATGTCAACAAAAACGATAGATCACTTCTATTCACTGCTATGAGGAAAAACAATCTGTATAAGATTGACTTGGAGGACCTCTCAAATCAAAGTGTCTCATGTCTAGTGTCCATTGAAGATGAGCGATGGATTTGGCACAAAAGGCTAGGTCATGCAAGCTTGAAATTAATTTCAAAGCTAAATAAGCATAACCTCGTGAGAGGGCTACCAAACCTCAAGTACAAATCTGATGCTCTCTGTGATGCATGTCAAAAGGGAAAACAAGTCAAAGGTTCTTTTGAATCTAAAACTGTTGTTATTACCAATAGACCACTAGAGTTGCTACACATTGATCTTTTGGGTCCAACAAGGACTGTTTCTATTAGTGGTAAGAAATATGGTCTAGTCATTGTAGGCGACTACACTAGATGGACATGGGTTATTTTCCTAGCTCACAAGGATGAGTCTTTCAAGGTCTTTTCTATATTCTGCAAACGTGTACAGAATGAAAAAGGCATGTCTATCACTTCGATCAGAAGTGACCATGGGGGAGAGTTTGAAAATGAGCTATTTCATAAGTTATGTGAAGAGAGTGGTATTATTCACAACTTCTCAATACCTAGAACACCACAACAGAATGATGTGGTATTCTTCACAACTTCTAAATACCTAGAACTTCAAGTCCATTGTATGACTAAAATACGCATCCATTGCATATCGCGTCCATTGTATTTGTGTGTCGCGTCCACTGCATGTCGCGTCTATGCATGTTTGCATCTTGTTTGGACCTGTCCATACATATATTTATGACTTGAATTTATTTTGTCTCAATGACAAATTTATCCTTTATTCTCTCTACTGAGTCAGTACTTCCATCAATCCCATCATAACCTTTTTATAGTTTCAAAATACTAATGCCGTTTTATCCTTAATGACATGTCTTGTCAAATATTTTTCTTTTTGATTTATTTATGTTCCTGCCAAGATCCGTTTTGTCCGAATCTCCATAGAACGTGAAACCAAGGGGGTTATTTTATGATTTGGGCTTGACAGAATTCAGTGATTCCGGTCCTACGTATCCCAGTGGGAATCAAAGCCAGACGTAGTTCTAGGTTCATCCCTTGGCGGGGGGGTGATCTCGATCCCTTCATTTTGTGTCGGACGAGTACTAGGGAGCAAGGACTGTTTCATAGTCTCTTGGTCGACGCTAGTTCCTCTAACACGCTTTAGGGAGAGTCACCTGTGTTCAGTGAAAAGGTCCCCTCTTCTTATGAGGGGTACTGCCCCTTTTATAATTTCTGGACTGGGCCGGGTACTTGGGCTCGGTGGCCGGGTTAATAACCTCGGTCAGTACACAAGCCCCCCAAGCTCTGAGCTTAAACAAGCGAAAGAGCTGACAAGTATTAAACCGAGCTGATACTTCGGCCATGTGGACTTTCTTCCTTCCTTATTTCAAGCTGTTACTTCAACCGAACCTGCCTTCCTTTTTGTATTTTAAGGCTTTGAACTCGGCCTCATTTTTACCTTCGACATTGTGCTCGGTTCCTTTAATAATTTCAATGGCTCGAACTCGGCCTTCAGGTTCAGACTTGGCCTTAAACAATTTAATGGCTCGTACTCGGCCTTGAGGCTCAGACTTGGCCTTAAACAATTTAATGGCTCGTACTTGGCCTTGAGGCTTAGACTTGGCCTTAAACAATTCAATGGCTCGTACTCGGCCTTGAGGCTCAGACTTGGCCTTTAATGACTTCAATGGCTCGAACTCGGCCTTTAGGCTCAGACTTGGCCTTAAGAAATTTAATGGCTCGCACTCGGCCACCAGGCTCAAACTTGGCCTTAAGAATTTGACTGGCTCGAACTCGGCCACCAAAATAAGATGCCTGCCGAGTAAATACTTCGGCAAGATAACAGAAAATAAAGCAATATTCACAATAAATTCTTTTATTGGATGGAGTCCGCGATGTGCCTCGTTAAAACCTCCCCGGTCAAAACCCTTTTTGGGACAAAATACCGAGGTAGGAAAAAGAGTACAGCACCCGACTATATACATCAACTGCAGCTTAGTGCAATGATCGGGCTGTGATCCAAGCTGGAACTTCTCCAACTCCTGAATGGGCTATGTCAATTCTCGAGTCTAGTTCAACAGAGCTGACAAAATTTTCAGACTTGTCTTTTCCCCTGTCTATTCATAATTAGTGCTAGTTGTCTTCAATGTACGAAGTGAATATTGACTTGCTGACACTGCATCATCCAATGTTAGATAAAATGACTCCTTCCCAATCTTGTCAACAAACTTGGATAATATCAGCTTCTCCATAACCTCCAACCTTGGGTTTACCAATGACACCTTAATTCCATTCTTTTCCAATGTTCTATTTGTCCCCAATAATCCTCCAATAGCAGTTGTGTCAATTGATGTCACTCCTGACAAATCGAGTTATGATGTACTCAACAACATCTCCACTCATGTCTTTGCCCACTTCTAATATACCTCATAATCCTTTCTTTGACATAGATAGAATTTTGCAAAGTAAATGGGAGAACCAAGTTGTATAATTAGAGCTCCTTGGATTTTTGAAGCACTATATTGCTCAACATCTCGATATAAACCCAAGTCATTTAACTTTCCAAGCTCGCATGCCGCCGGTCTAGCCATATATAAGAGTGCTCTAAGCGAACCGAGTCCAACAGACATCAAGAGGCCAACATCCATGCTTACAAAGGCGACTCCAAGGAAGGCAGCCATGCAGATAAGAAAATCAAATTTGTCAACTTTAAAGAGATGGATAGCTTGGGGCCGAGGTATCTTCGTGCGTGGCCTGTCATGGAAAGGGGCCGAGTAGTTATCCTCGGATGTCAGGTGTGCTGACATATCCTCGGCTTCGGAGGAGTTTGGGCCAATGCCCATTCGTGGGGGTAAGCTCGGTTGGCCCAGTGTATAGACGAGTCCTCGGTCTTACATTCTCGACCAGTACACACAAGACCCCCGAGCTCCGAGCTTGAATAAGCGAAGGAGCTGATAAGTACGAAACCGAGCTTATTCTTCAGCCACACAAACTTTGTTCTTTCTTGATATACGTATTTGATTTGATTTCAATAATTTCGCGGCTCAAACTTGGCCTTTAAAAATTGAACTGGCTCGAACTCGGCCATCAGGCTCAGACTTGGCCTTTAGAGATTTGGCTCGAACTCGGCCATCAGGCTCAAACTTGGCCTTAGAAATTTGATTGGCTCGAACTCGGCCATCAGGCTCAAACTTGGCCTTAGAAATTTGATTGGCTCGAACTCGGCCATCAGGCTCAAACTTGGCCTTTAGAAATTTGACTGGCTCGAACTCGGCCATTGGCTCGTACTCGGCCACCAGGCTCAAACTTGGCCTTTAGAAATTTGATTGGCTCGAACTCGGCCATTGGCTCGTACTCGGCCATTAGGCTCAAACTTGGCCTTTAGAATGTAATTGGCTCGGACTCGGCCATTGGCTCGTACTCGGCCACCAGGCTCAAACTTGGCCTTTAGAAATTTGACTGGCTCGAACTCGGCCATTGGCTCGTACTCGGCCACCAGGCTCAAACTTGGCCTTTAGAATGTAATTGGCTCGAACTCGGCCATTAGGCTCAAACTTGGCCTTTAGAATGTAATCGGCTCGAACTCGGCCGTTGGCTCGTACTCGGCCACCAGGCTCAAACTTGGCCTTTAATGACTTCAATGGCTCGAACTCGGCCACCAGGCTCGAACTCGGCCACCAGGCTCAAACTTGGCCTTGAGAAATTTAATGGCTCGAACTCGGCCGTTGGCTCGTACTCGGCCACCAGACTCAAACTTGGCCTTTAGAAGATAACCGGCTCGAACTCGGCCGTTGGCTCGTACTCGGCTACCAGGCTCAAACTTGGCCTTTAGAAGATAACCGGCTCGAACTCGGCCGCTAGGCTCAAACTTGGCCTTTAGAAGATAACCGGCTCGAACTCGGCCGTTGGCTCGTACTCGGTCACCAGGCTCAAACTTGGCCTTTAGAAGATAACCGGCTCGGACTCGGCCGTTGGCTCGTACTCGGCCACCAGGCTCAAACTTGGCCTTTAGAAGATAACCGGCTCGAACTCAGCCCGTTGGCTCAGACTGGCCACCAGGCTCAAACTTGGCCTTTAGAAGATAACTGCTGGACTCGGCCACCAGGCTCAAACTTGGCCTTTAGAAGATAACCGGCGAACTCCCGGTTGGCTCGTACTCGGCCACCAGGCTCAAACTTGGCCTTTAGAAGATAACCGGCTCGAACTCGGCCGTTGGCTCGGACTCGGCCATCAGGCTCGACTTGGCCTTTAGAAGATAACCGCTCGGACTCGACCGTTGGCTCGGACTCGCCACCAGGCTCAAACTTGGCCTTTAGAAGATAACCGGCTCGAACTCGGCCGTTGGCTCGTACTGGCCACCAGGCTCAAACTTGGCCTTTAGAAGATAACCTCGGACTCGGCTGTTGGGATGTACTCGGCCACCAGGCTCAAACTTGGCCTTTAGAAGATAACCGCTTGGACTCGGTTGGCTCGTTCCCACCAGGCTCAAACTTGGCCTTTAGAAGATAACCGGCTCGACTCGGTCGATTTTTTGCCACCAGGCTCAAACTTGGCCTTTAGAAGATAACTGGCTCGAACTCGGCCGTTGGCTCGTACTCGGCCACCAGGCTCAAACTTGGCCTTTAGAAGATAACCGCTCGAACTCGGCCGTTGGCTCGGACTCGGCCCCGAGGCGCAAAGGTGGCCTTCAGAAGATAACCGGCTCGGACTCGACTGTTGGCTCAAACTTGCCTTTAGAAGATAACCGGCTCGGACTCGCGTTGGCTCGACTCGGCCACCAAGCACAAACTTGTCCTTTAGAAGATAATCGGCTCGGACTCGGCCTTTCGCTCGTACTCGACCACCACGCTCAAACTTGGCCTTTAGAAGAGAACTGGCTGGACTGGGTGGTCGTACTGCCACCAGGCTCAAACTTGGCCTTTAGAAGATAACCGGCTCGGACTCGGCCGTTGGCTCGTACTCGGCCACCAGGCTCAAACTTGGCCTTTAGAAGATAACCGGCTTGGACTCGGCTGTTGGCTCGTACTCGGCCACCAGGCTCAAACTTGGCCTTTGAACTTTAACTGGCTCGTACTCGGCCTTGAAGAATCAATCTTTGTGAGACACCAGATTGAGCCTAAACTCGGCTTCGCTCTGCCTCATTGAGTATGTCGGCATGCTTCAAAAAATTAATCAACAAGATCAAATGACACATGCTATATGACAACTGCTCCCTAGCATGGAAGCAAAGTGAAAATATGTAATTAAAGAGATGGAGTGAACGGGAAACTTCCCTCAAAGTGACCTCAGATGCTTGATACACCCTTTGGAATTCTCCACATTGTGAATGTGCATATAATAACTTGATACCATTCTCCTTTAACACATTGCCACTGCTCTTTGTTTTTATGATAGGACTATCTTCGATCTATTTGAGAGTCGCCATTTAACCTTGGCACATTTAAATCATGGGCTGATGATTTTCACCAAGGAACACGCAGATTATTCCAACACCTGAACCTGTGTGCTAAACTCAACCATAATATAGTGTTTAGCTGAAGATAATAATCAACCAAAAAAAATGACATTATGCTCGTTAAACCAGATCGTTAAATTAGGTGTAGAATAGTTTGGAGAGCATGTTAGATTGTTCTGATGGAGAGTTGTGCACGTGTCAACCCTTTTTGCCTTTTTTTTACAGCCTCAGCCAGTACACAAGCCCCCTTTGAGGAACAATTAATGCGCAATCATTGGGCCTCCATGAACGTAGGGATTTGAATTGAAAACAGGGCCAGTATTAGCTCCACGATTTCCTCCAGTTGATTCCCCAAATTTTTTTTTTGAATGCCCATTAATGCTGATTGGTTGGGAGAATATACCTTATCTGCATTAAAAACTGATTGATAGTGCGTACTTTGAGGAACAATTAATGCGGCAATCATTGGGCCTCCATGAACGTAGGGATTTGAATTGAAAACAGGGCCAGTAACTTCACGATTTCCTCCAGTTGATTCTCCAAATTTTTTTTTTTTGAATGCCCATTAATGCTGATTGGTTACTGCCTTATCCAATGAGATAGATTTTGAGTGCCCATGCCCATTAATGCTGATTGGTTACTGCCTGAGATAGATTTTGAGTGCCCATGCCCATTAATGATGATTGGTTACTGCCTTATCCAATGAGATAGAGAGCCCTTGATTTGCGGTCATGTCCCCAGCATTCACTCCAGCCGTTATTCCCCTCTCCTCACTAATTCCAAATCCAGCGCTCCTTTGAATTAATTGGTTGGAAGAAGATCTGCCCCCACTGTTTTCAATAGAATGGTTGGGTGGGATCCCTTGATTTTCTCCATCGAAACCTCATCCTCCTTGATTCTAGAAGATATTCGTTCCACTAAATCCGTTACTTCTCCCTCCAAAATCGTTAGTGTTTTGCCTCCCCCCTCTCATCCTTCAACCACCGAGGGCCTCCTCCCGCCGCCATCCTCCGTGACTCTGCTCGCAGAGCAACACCCTAAACCTCCGTGATTCTGCTCGCAGAGCAACACTCCAGCCGCAACAGAAAACTCAGAACACATCCACGTCTCACATGGAGAGAACACACTCACGTCTCACCATGGTTTGTGGTATGGGAAAGTTTTGCTTCGATTCCCACAGACGGCGCCAAATGTTCCTGCCAAGATCCGTTTTGTCCGAATCTCCATAGAACGTGAAACCAAGGGGGTTATTTTATGATTTGGGCTTGACAGAATTCAGTGATTCCCGGTTTTCACGTATCCCAGTGGGAATCAAAGCCAGACGTAGTTCTAGGTTCATCCCTTGGCGGGGGGTGATCTCGATCCCTTCATTTTGTGTCGGACGAGTACTAGGGAGCAAGGATTGTTTCATAGTCTCTTGGTCGACGCTAGTTCCTCTAACACGCTTTAGGGAGAGTCACCTGTGTTCAGTGAAAAGGTCCCCTCTTCTTATGAGGGGTACTGCCCCTTTTATAATTTCTGGACTGGGCCGGGTACTTGGGCTCGGTGGCCGGGTTAATAACCTCGGCCAGTACAATTTCTAAAAGAAAAACCTTTGAAATTATAAACATTTTTAAAGCAACCCTTTTCCTACTGAGAAACCTTTCACTACCCTGTCATCTCTGAGATTTCTCGAGCTCCCTATCTCTTTGCTTTCAAACCCTAACTCTCAAATCACTAAATATGGCTTCTTCTTCAACTTTCAATGTGGGCAAGCTTAATATGGCTATTAAGCACCTCTTCAACTTCAGAGTTTTACAAGACTACAATCTAGATATCAGCAAGTAAGTCAACGCTGCTGGGTGGGGAGGACTCTTCGCTGAGAAAGTCTCTATTTATCGCAATTCGATAAGGGATTTCTGGAGGAGACTCCAAGTCTGATACTGATATCTCCTCTACTGTATTGGGAAAGAGGATAGTAGTTTCTGAGAAGACTATTGTCGATGCCATCTTCTGCGCTCCGGAAGGAATGGTTTTTACTGAGCCATAGGAGGCTGAACTAGGTGGTACTAAGGTCATTGAAGTCTTCTCAATGAGAGAGGATACAGTAAGGAATCACTCATGGAAATCTGTAGAAATGAAGGACATTGTTCGAATCCTTCAACAACTGCTGAACAAAGTGGTGCTTCACAAAGCTGGGTCCAAGGACAACTTGTCTGCCTTGCACAAGTTCTGCCTCTGCCATCTCTTTACCGAGACAAAGTTCAACCTTCCCAAAAATTTGTATGGAAGATTCAAGGATGTTGTGATTAACTAGAAGAAACTCTCTGAATTTCCCTATTGCCATCTCCTTTCCAAGATCTTCAAAGCTCAAGGAATCCATGAATTCATTGCTACTAGGTCATATGAAGAGCAAGCACGAATTTTAACTAAAAAACCAATGTCAGCTGCTGATTTTGGCAAGATAAAAATTGCAAATATGAATCTCAATGCATCAAGGAAGGCCATCATCCTCTTCTTCCAGTAGTCATAGTCAGTTCCATCGAAGAGAGGAGGTCTGTTGATAGCTTGTCCTTCTGCATCCATGGTTGTTGGATCGTACTCCCACAACACTTGTTAGACGCTCAACCCTTTCGAGGCTGAGCTCTGATACCAACTGAAGTTGACACAGGCAAACACAAGAAGGGGGGTGAATTGTGTTTGTTTTCTAAAACAACATTTTAAAACTGTTTTTCTCACATGAGGATATATAAAACAGATTGTTGGAACCAAAGTGATTTGGATTTAATTAATCTCAAAGTTTTGATGTTAACAAAAGGATTAAATTTGCTTAGAAAAGTGTTAGTTGATATCTAACAAGGTTATCTAGTTTTGCAGGATCACTTGAATTTTATAATTTATGGAAACTTAGAAAAAGTTTTCATATATCTGCTAGGACTAAATAAGAAATCCACATCCACCCGCATAGACAGGCTGCTCAAAATCTTGGTAAAGTTATTTATTTTTTTGAGTAGACTGAAACTTAAGTAGATGAGGCGTGAGAATTTCTAAGTAGATGAAATAGTAAAATATTTCTTCTAGACGGAATCTAAGTTTCAAATTGAATAGACGAGCTTAACTTGTCACGTCATCAGACGAGATCCTTTTTTAAGTAAGTAGACGGACTTTAATGCCACGTCACCAGACGGAGATCAAAATAACTCACTGAGATATAGCAAGTCCAAAGACTTGAGTAGACGAGATGATATGGCACGTCGGTGGACGAGCAAAATGAAAGAGTGAATAGACTTAGTTTCACATAGAATTAAGTAGACGCGATTTTTAAGTAGACGAGCTCATCTTTATGATTAGCCTTCATAAATAATTTCAATCCGGTCCATAATGAATCGTATTTATTTCAAATGATTGATACTTATTTCAGGAGAATTTTTGTTCTTCTAATTTGTTTTATATGCTTAATGCTTTGTTTCCTTGTGAGAAAAACATAGTACCATTGAGGAAATACAAAAAGCAACACAGTATAATGGGAAATGTAAAACGATATGTACGATAGCACCTTTATGGCTAGAAAAAGCTGGAAGTTACATAAAGGAGGAAAAACAGTTTTCAAGCTGCAAATGCTCAAAGTAGTAAGCCTCCATTTTGTACTACCCTGATAACCAAGAATACATTTCAGCATGGCCACGATCAAGCTTTTAGTCACAACGGATATTGTGCATTCAATGCTATCTCTAAACGGGAAATTCAAAATGACCGTTGAAGCTTTTCAAGAGAAGAAAAAGGTCACTATAAATAAAGGACCTCAAGCGATGAAGAACAACTTTTGCCAATCCAATATTTGCGAGAACTAGCTATCATTTCTTTCATTCTTTCAAAAGCAAAAGTCTGTATTCTTTAGTTTGAATATTGTGAAAATATTCAACAGATCTTAAACTTTCATATACTCAGATATAGTGAGTTAAGAAGATCTTAAGTTAAAATATCTTTGTTAGAGTTAGAGCCTGAAGAGGCTTGGTAAGAAAGGAATGCTTGTAGCCTGGAGAGGTGTTGAATATTTGGTTGTAATCTATTTGGAGAAATAGTGGATAAAACCTTCAAGTCGAAGGGACTGGACATAGCTCTTGGTTGGAAGAGAGTAAACCAGGATAAATTCATCTGCATGAATCTTCTATCCTTAAACTCTTACAGCTTTATTTGTTTATACTGACTGTGGGGTTTTGATATTGCTTTTTGATGAGTGTGATTTCACATCATCTTTGTCTATCATTTTACATGCATTTTTCATGTAGTTTAGGCATTTTTAATTAGATTTTAGGTTAATTTTCCTTTGGAATGGGTAAGGCGGTTTGTGTGGTGTTGTTTTGCAGAAATCAAGGGTAAAATGCTCAAGATCAACCATGATGAAGTTTGGATGAAGATGGATCTTTAAAAGTGCAGAAAATGAGCCAAACAGAGCCCATCACGGCAATGATCGAGCAAAACTAAAAAGGAACAAAGGCTGAAGTCAGAGTCTGTCACGGCCAGGCCGTGATAGCCATCACGGTCGTGATCCAAAACCACCACAAGTCAGAGCACATCACGGCCTAGCCATGATGAAGATCACGGCCATGAAATGGAGGCTCGCGACGCGAAGGGTAGCTCACCACGCGAGAGACTGGAATTTCACAAAACTGCCAGAAACAGAAATCGTCACGGCCTAGCCGTGATGGCCATCACGGCCGTGACGCGAATTACTTGGATCAGAAGCAACCGAAATAGATCAGATTTTGAGTTGGATTGGGACTCTAACTTCCCAATTTCTATAAATATGGACCAGGCAGATGCAGAAGAGATCATCTATCATCATCATACAGGGGGATAACAACTAGGACTCTAGGCATAGATCTCTCTTCTTCTTCTCCCTCCTCTCTTCTCTGATTTTTGTATTTTCATTATGTTGTCAACCCAGCTTGTCATCTCCATGGCAAGACTGGAGTAGTAGTTTGTTTCTAGGGATTGGGGCTCTGCCCGAGTTTTGTAAATGTTGTTGATTTGATGTAAAATCGTTGTCGATTTCGTTATTGTTTTAGATCTGATTTCTAGTGTGTTAATCTCTCGTAAATTCGGTGACCGCTTATTTGCGTGACGTAGACGTTCTAAGGAGGAACCTAGCGGTGAACTTAGGATTTCTAGTGTGTTTTACTCGTAAAGTCCGGCGGCCGCTTATCTGCGAGATGCGGATATTCTAAGGAGGAACCTAGCGGTGAACTTAGGTTATTTGCATGACTTAGACATTCTAAGGAGGAACCTCGCGGTGAACTTAGGTGTCGGACCTATAGAAGTCAGACTTGGGACTGAAATCACGAGAGTTAGAAGCCGTCCCTCAAGGAGCAACGAGTTGTCACGAAGCACAAAGGGTCCAATCTGGGATCGACTACCACGAGAGTAGGGGTCGGGTCAATTGGGCACGACTTTTGTAACCCGAGAGGGAGCTTAAGCTATCAGAGGATAAACTCGCCTTCAAGGCAATTTCGGTAATCAACAAAGGTAAATCAGATTAGCATCATAAACAGCCTCAAAGGTAACCCAAATCCCTAGGAATCCGTTTAAATCTAAAACCCCATAAACAATTGTTTTTTGTTTGTTTATCTTTTAAATTCAAATTCAAAACCCCTTTTCAAAAATAAAGATATCCTTTAAAACTGTCCAGATCTAATCGATTCGAAAACCGATTGCGATTCGAGAACACAGTCTCTGTGGGTTCGATGTATTTTATTACTTGACGACAATCCGGTACACTTGCCGGAATCGCAGAGCGCGGCGCGCAGAACATGCGGCGCCGAACACGCTCACTATCAAGTTTTTGGCGCCGTTGCCGGGGACTGTGCCTTTTCGAATTTCAATTAGTTTTTAAATTGATTTTTCTGGACCCTTTTATTTTTATTTGATTTTTATTTCAAAAAAAAATTAAATCAAAAATTTCTTTTCCTTCTATTGTATCTATCTCTCTGTGTGTTTTATGCAAAGATCCCTAAGTCTTGGGAGCCTTGGTGAAGTTGATCCGGAGATCGAGAGGACCTTCCACAGACGTAGAAGACTACAAAGAGAGGGAGAAAGGTCGATTCCCATTCCACTCATAGCGAATCAACCGGATACAAAGCCTTTGAAGGACTACGCAGCCCCAAATGCGAGAGGCTTGCGAACTGGGATTGCAAGGCCAGAGATTGAGGCGGAGAACTATACCATACCGCCCATGCTAATCAACATGACTAGGCAACATCAATTCGGAGGATTGCCTTCGGAGGACCCAACCGATCACATAGAGACATTCTTAGAGTTCACCGACGCAATCAGGATTAATGGAGCCTCGGTCGATGTTGTACGTTTGAGACTGTTCCCCTCATCTCTCACTGGAAAGGCGAAGGCCTGGCTTAAGCAAATTCCCGCTAACACTTTGTCCACTTGGGACCAACTGGAGCAGGCGTTCTTGGAGAAATTCTTCCCTCCATCCAAGACGGTCTACATAAGAACCCAGATCACCGACTTCTTCTAGAAAGACGGAGAATCATTGTCGGAAGCTTGGGATCGTTACAAGGGACTGCTGGAGTCTTGCCCGCACCATGGACTCGAGAGGTGGTTAATAGTGCACACCTTCTATAACGGATTGGATTACTCTTCGAAGGTGTCACTAGATTCTGCAGCCGGTGGAGCATTTATGAATAGGCCTCTGACTGAGGCATTCAACATCATTGAGAATGTCGCCACCAACTACCACCAATGGGGTTCGGAAAGAGGTAATAACCCGAACAAGATTTCAGGGGGTAAGTTTGAGGTAAATAGCACAGATCTTATTATGTCAAAGATAGACTCACTTAACAAACGTTTTGATCGGCTTGAAAGAGCTAATGTGAGTGCATTAGGTGCTACTAACCTTGTTTGTGAGATTTGTGGAACGCAGGGACATGATATGATGGAATGCCCACATGGTATCGCTCATGGATCCGACGCTTCGGGTGAACAAGTGAACTCTTGTCACAACTTCTACGACACGAACCCGAAGTTGCCCAACTATGCTCGACCAAATCCCTACAACCAAAGGAAGAACAACCCTTAGCTCTCTTACGGCAACTACAGCAACACGCTCAACCATGAGTTCCAAGAGGGTCAAGGTAATAAGAGAGCAAAGACAGGGTATCCTCAAGTACAAAGATCTAAACTCGAGACTTTATTTGAAAGTTTTGTTGAAACTCAGACAAAACAGAATGAGGAGTTTAGACAACAAGGAAGGGCAGTGAGTGAGGCAATAAAGGAACTAGCGTCTAAAGTAGACAACTTAGCAACTCATAACAAGATGCTAGAAACCCAAATTGCCCAACAAGCCAGCATGTACTCGAGACCTAAGGGTACATTCCCGGGGCAACCAGAAGCAAATCCCAATGAGCATTGCAATGCCATACACTTAAGGGATGATAAGCTTGGGGTGGGGGTAGCTGAAATGGATGTGGAACCGAAGGAGGACACGAGCAAAAAGGAAGAGCCAGAACCGAAGTATGTCCCTCCACCACCGTACCAACCCCCGATACCTTTCCCACAAAGGTTGGTCAGGAAAAAGCAAGAAGATATAGAAGCTAAAATGCCTACTAAACTGAAAGACCTAGGTAGTTTCTCCATCTCTTGCTCGATTGAACAAGTGCAAATTGACCAAGCCTTATGTGATCTAGGGGCTAGCGCGAGCTTGATGCCCCTCACTATCATGGAAAGGTTGGAAAGTAAAGAGTTGAGACCGTTCAAATTCTCCTTACAATTTGCGGATGGCTCAACTAGGACTCCTCTAGGCATACTAGAGAATGTTCCTGTGAAGGTAGGGAAATTCTTCATCCCTACCGACTTCCTGGTATTGGACATGAAAGGGAATTCTGAATTCCCCATCATTTTAGGCAGGTCATTCTTGGCAACCGCTGGAGCGGTAATAGATGTAAGGAATGGTAAACTCTCTCTGAATGTAGAGGAAGGTAGGGTAAATTTTCAATTGACTAACTCTTATAACAACCCTCCTTTTGAGAGCCATGTGTGTAGAATTGATGTAACGTCTCCAGCGGTAGAGAAAGAACTTAGCATGGAAGCAACCCCAAAGATATGCATGGTTAATGATGCACCCAGCAGTGGTGAAGTTGGAATTGCTGTCCATGCGGAAACAAAACTTCCGCCGGAAGGAAGGAAGGTTAGGAAGCTCCAAATGAAAAGAGCGAAGCGGAAGCGTGACTGGCCGTATGAGCAGAATCGGCTCTTTGAAGGAGTTCCGTGGAAGTGAAGTGTTCCGGCACATCTACGCCCAGTCGACCCCGGTTGATTGAAGGAAGTTTGGTCAAGCTTAGGACCGTAAATAAGCGCTTCTTGGGAGGCAACCCAAGTTTTCTTTCCCTTTTTCCTTTTGTTTTGATTTAACCTCTTGAATAATTTGAGAAGATCAAGAGGCAAAAATATCATTAATAGGTTTGTCTAGTGTTTTCAGGTTGAGAAAGGGAAGAAGAGCAGAGAAAAAAATAAAGTCAGAAGCCATCACGCCCTGGCCGTGATAGTGGTCACGACCGTGATGAACAAAACAAGAGCACCAGAAAGGATCACGGCCCAGCCGTGACATCCATCACGGGCGTGATGAGTAGGATGCCACGACCAGAGAGCATCACGGCCTAGCCGTGATATAGATTACGGCCGTGACAGGGCAACTCCTGAGGACCAGAAACGATCATGGCCTGCCCGTGATGAGCCTCACGGCTGTGATGAAATTTCCACCCAAGTTTTGACTGGAATGTGAGCCAACACCCGCTACTGACTCGGTAAATTGTTCCATTTTTCTCCTCTCTCCGACTTGATTATTTACATTGGAGACAATGTAAGTAATCAAGCTTGGGGTAGGGGTATGTATTTTTGCATTTGCATTGTTGCATTCATATTGCATTCACATAGGCATAGATTGGTATGATCACATTCTCTAGATTGCCCCTCACTTAGAACATGCATCCAATTGTGAGAACTTGGTGCCAAATGAATTGAGATAGTGAATTTTTGAACCCAATTTTTCATTATTCTTGTGACATGGCTTAAAATAAAATTTCTTGAGATAATCTTTTGATAGTTGATAATTAGCATGTGGTTCTTTAGATTTGTGTTTCTCACTGATTTTTAAACTACTAAATGTAAGATTTTGAGCCAAATAGGGGTACTCACTAAATCTACCCCATTCCTTGTAATAGAGTGTTTTAATTCCTCATGGATTGTATTTTCTAGAACTTGACTTGAAACCGATTTGAAACTTAAAAATTTTTGAAAACATTTTTGGAAATGATTGAGGCACTAGGTATTTTTCCGGCCTCCCGAGCATTGATTGATAAATGCTACCCCTTAGTTGCCCAATTTTGAGCCTAAAGATAAAATACTTTTCTTGGTACCTTGAATTACTTTGATAAATAATGCTTGGTATGGCACCTTTTAAAGTATTACAAAAAGGGTAAATGGTAGTTTGAAAAAGTATGGGATGAAAAAGCTAGAAAATAATTTCTCTTGAGCTATAAATCTCCCCTTCTCCAAATAAATAAAAATGAAATAAACGAAAGAAAAAATTGGAGAAGGGGATGACAAAGAAAGTGAGAAATGAAAAGAAAAGAAAGAGAAAAAGAAAAAAATAGAAGGAAGAAAGGTGGAAAAGTAAATCAAAGCCCAAAAAAGGGGTATTTTAGAAGGTGTCATGCTTTGCAATGTTTGATAATTTTTTTTTAGCCTTCTTGAATTTCCCTTCTCTTGATTTTCCCACCTAACAATAAATCCCATGGCCACATTACAACCAAACTGAAAGACCTCTTGATTCTTATGTGTTTTCATTAATAAAGTAGAGATTTGGTTAATAGTCGAGCCTATGGTAGAGTACTTTCCTTGAGGAAACTGAGCAAATTGTCATATACCCTAAAATACTTGAGTGAGGTGAGATGAGTGCCCAAATCAATGAGAATATGAACTTGAAGAACCTAAGCTTCTAATTGGACTTGAACTTGATTATCTCTTAAGTGCTTATTGAATATGCCTATCACTTGGATTAGCTTCTAGGGTTCTTGGTTCACTATCCATGTTTTAATTGATTTATCTTATGGCCTGAGTAATTGCTTGAGGACAAGCAAAGTTTTAAGCTTGGGGTGATTTGATGAGTGTGATTTCACATCATCTTTGTCTATCATTTTGCATGCATTTTTCATGTAGTTTAGGCATTTTTAATTAGATTTTAGGTTAATTTTCCTTTGGAATGGGTAAGGCGGTTTGTGTGGTGTTGTTTTGCAGAAATCAAGGGTAAAATGCTCAAGATCAACCATGATGAAGTTTGGATGAAGATGGAGCTTTAAAAGTGCAGAAAATGAGCCAAACAGAGCCCATCACGGCCTAGTCGTGATGCCCATCACGGCCATGATCGAGCAAAACTGAAAAAGAACAAAGGCTGAAGTCAGAGTCTGTCACGGCCTGGCCGTGATAGCCATCACGGCCGTGATCCAAAACCACCACAAGTCAGAGCACATCACGGCCTAGCCGTGATGAAGATAACGGCCATGAAATGGAGGCTCGCGACGCGAAGGGTAGCTCGCCACGCGAGAGACTGGAATTTCACAAAACTGCCAGAAACAAAAACCGTCACGGCCTAGCCGTGATGGCCATCACGGCCGTGACGCGAATTACTTGGATCAGAAGCAACCGAAATAGATCAGATTTTGAGTTGGATTGGGACTCTAACTTCCCAAGTTCTATAAATATGGACCAGGCAGATGCAGAAGAGATCATCTATCATCATCATACAGGGGGATAACAACTAGGACTCTAGGCATAGATCTCTCTTCTTCTTCTCCCTCCTCTCTTCTCTGATTTTTGTATTTTCATTATGTTGTCAACCCAGCTTGTCATCTCCATGGCAAGACTGGAGTAGTAGTTTGTTTCTAGGGATTGGGGCTCTGCCCGAGTTTTGTAAATGTTGTTGATTTGAAGTAAAATCGTTGTTGATTTCGTTATTGTTTTAGATATGATTTCTAGTGTGTTAATCTCTCGTAAATTCGGTGATCACTTATTTGCGTGACGTAGACGTTCTAAGGAGGAACCTAGCGGTGAACTTAGGATTTCTACTGTGTTTTACTCGTAAAGTCCGGCGGCCGCTTATCTGCGAGATGCGGATATTCTAAGGAGGAACCTAGCGGTGAACTTAGGTTATTTGCATGACTTAGACATTCTAAGGAGGAACCTAGCGGTGAACTTAGGTGTCAGACCTATAGAAGTCAGACTTGGGACTGAAATCACGAGAGTTAGAAGCCGTCCCTCGAGGAGCAACGAGTTGTCACGAAGCACAAAGGGTCCAATCTGGGATCGACTACCACGAGAGTAGGGGTCGGGTCAATTGGGCACGGCTTTTGTAACCCGAGAGGGAGCTTAAGCTATCAGAGGATAAACTCGCCTTCAAGGCAATTTCGGTAATCAACAAAGGTAAATCAGATTAGCATCATAAACAGCCTCAAAGGTAACCTAAATCCCTAGGAATCCGTTTAAATCTAAAACCCCATAAACAATTGTTTTCTGTTTGTTTATCTTTTAAATTCAAATTCAAAACCCCTTTTCAAAAATAAAGATATCCTTTAAAACTGTCCAGATCTAATTGATTCGAAAACCGATTGCGATTCGAGAACACAGTCTTTGTGGGTTCGATATCTTTTATTACTTGACGGCAATCAGGTACACTTGCCGGAATCGCAGAGCGCGGCGCGCAGAACACGCGGCGCCGAACACGCTCACTATCACTTTTGTTAAATCTCAAAAGTTCGTTTTCAGTGTGTGCATCTAGTTTATATATCCTCGTGTGAGAAAAACAGTTTTAAAAGGTTGTTTTAAAAAATTATTAACAAACACAATTCACCCCCTTTCTTGTGTTTGCTTGTGTCAACTTCACTTTTACCTTTTCACTCCTCCATTACTAATCACTCTATTATTAATATGGATGACAATGGGTAGGGTAATATAGTACTCGTCCCCATACCCGCGTTTGAAAAAAATACCCGTACCCAGATCCATACCCTCGTTGGTAGCAACTTTAGTACCCTTACCCATATCCTCTGGGTATCTAAGTACCCACACCCGCACTCGTTACCCGCACTATAACTAAGAGAAAGCAATAAATAACATAAAGAACATTATAACTCAATTAAAAACCATCTAAAAATCTTTCAAATCTGCTCATAAAACATTACAAACCAAAATATTATACCAAATAAAAAAAATCTAAAACATCCAAAACGAGTCAATATCACAATAAACATAAAAAACAATAAATTCATGAATTTGTAAGTTCGGAAAATGAAAAACACTAATGAACCAAAGGTTTAGAACTTTTACATAATTTATTCTTAAAAATTGATATATAATTATAATTATATATACTAATATATATATATATATATATATATATATATATATATATATATATATATATATATATATATATATATATATATATGCACACAGGTGGGGGCAAGTAGGTACTAGAATAGCCGCATCCATACCCTCACTTATTTGCGAGTAATTATCCAAACCCGTACCTTTATTCATAAAACAGGTATTTACCCGATCCGTTATTGATATTTTTTACTGATATTTATTAGGATCCAAATTATCATCCCTGATTATTAACCACTCCACTCTATTTCCTTATAAACTTCCAAATGTACCCTTGGTGTTAAATAAAATACTGCTACGTGGGTCCCCTCCTGATCACATTTAACCATCTATCTTTTCAAATTGTTTTTAATATTTATTATTACGGGTTTTTGGCTCGAAAAATAAGACCTTCCTTCTTCTTCTTCTAAAACGGTAGCTTTTCAAGTAAGTTTTATCAAAATCTTTTCACCTTTTCAACATCTTTCTCTTCTTCAACCTTCATCAATGGGGAGTAGAAGCAAAATAAAATCTACTACGAACGGAAAAGCAGGAAGAAGGAAAAAGGTTGTCTTCGATTTCGACAATGTTGAGGTTGCCGTCGAATATATGTTCAATCTTCAAGCTCTAAAGGATGATTTCGGAATTTATGTCATTTCTGACTTCGAGTTAGCTGGATGGTCCGGTTACTTCTCGGAGCCTCCGGTGGTTTATCCAGGTATGGTTCGTCAGTTCTGGAAATCTGCTAAAGTAACGAAAAATGAAGTCAAGGGTTCAGTGCTGGGCATTGACTTTGTTGTGAATGAAGGAACTATTGCAACTGCCACTGATACTAGAATTGAAGGTGTAGTGGACACTGACGATTGGGTTAACGACATGGGTGGATTTGACGCTATTTATGATACCCTAGCACCTCCAGGCACTCCAACACCCTTGAAGCCAGTGTGGATGTTCGACAAAGAAAGAATCTTTCATCAAATCCTGAACAAATCAATCTTTCATTTGGTTGGCTCAAGAGATTCGCTCTCTGTGTTGCATGTTTTTTGTTTAAGTCATCTCATGGCAAGAGGAGGAAGAAAAATAAATTTGCCTCGTATCTTGTTTACAAAGTTCAGAAATATTGTATCTGGTCATCATGGTAGGAAGTCTATTCTGTCTTTTGGAGGATTGTTGTCCAAAGTTTTAAGGAACCATCGAGTCTATGAAGTATATGATATGCTGAGTCCAAGTGATAAGAAGAGACTTGGACAGGGTGGTCTGCAACCCGCTTTTGGTCGCATTAATGATATACTTATGAGAATGAAGTTACCATCTACAATGGCCTTCATGAAACAAAGCACAGCAGAAATGGTAAGAGAGGAACAAGAAGCAGAAGTAGCACCTGATCCATCACCCCCAAGAAAGAGGAGAAGATTGGTCAAAGGTTTTATTGAACCAAAGGAGGATGAGGAGGATAATCAGACGATAAGCTTCATTCTCAAGAGGAAAAGAAATTCTGATGATGCTGGAAGTTCCATGCCCTCAAAGCTACCAATCAGAAGATCACCAGGTCCAGACAATCCAATTACTATTTCTGAAAACTCATTGCATGAACCATCACCTGAATACATTTTTGTCATTGATTCTGATTCATTACATGACATTGTGCATATTCCTAATGATGCTGCATCTGAGAGTTCATCTGATTCTTTGCCTGAGTCCATTCATCACGATGAACCCATTCCACATGAACCTATGCCTGATGCACCTGCACCATCTTTCATTCCGTTTATTAAACCTAAAATCTCAACACTTAACCCTGCACCACCAAACACTTTACCCCCACTCACTCAAAGTTTAGCAACCATTCCTTATAAACCTTTGAAAATACCATCTCAACCTAAAGTTGAAACACCATCTGAAGTTTCATCACAACATTCACCTGACGAGCCTTCTGATCATATTCCACCATCTTCAAAGCACGACCTTTCTGCTCTTTCACCAGAAGCTGTTATTGATCTAAACCCATCCTATTCCCCATTTGCATACATGCCTTATGCATATGAGTCCAGTGAACCTGTTCCGTCTAAAATTCAGAATGAACTCGGTCCCCTTGTTGAGCATCTGCCTTTACCCTCTACATCGTGCCTAGGCTGCCTGTTTTGGACTTAAACAAGAACAAGGATCCAAGACTGTATAGAAATATCGTTCCATTGCCTTATAGAACAAAGTTTTAGATGAAGTGTCCCCCTTTAATTGCTGAAAGACATCCGGAAGAAATGGTGGTCGGTTTCTGGCTACATTGGATCTGGCAATGTCATCAAGAAGCCTATTCTTCTGGCTTATCTTCTGATGAAAAATTGGACACTCCAACAGAAGGCTGTATATCTGTTGATGAGCCCTGGACCTTCATGTTTCAAGATGATATTCTTGGTAATCCCTTCAGAGAAGCTAGAGAAGAAGAAGTGGATCCTGAAATTATTGCAAGATTTGAGAAACCAGTTCAGTCTGTCATTCCAGAAGATTCTCAATCCTCTGAAAATCCAAAAGATCAAAAACTTGTTGCATCTGTTTTAAAATCTGTATCTGATCCAATTTTTGTGACTGTTCAAGAATCCTCAGTTGTTGAGATTGATCAAGTTGTTTCTTCTGTTCAAAAGTCACTGCCTGTCCAAGCACCTTCAACACCATTATCTGCACCTCTGTCTGATGAACTCAAGGATTACATCAAGCAGTTGTTTGCGGAAAGTCTCACTTCTTTCTTACTTGAGTGCAAGGAGTCCATGCACCAAAATAATCAACCACCTCCACCCTCATCATCTTCATAATTTTTTTTTTATCAAACTATGTTTATTTTGTGTGTTTTCAAACCAACCTGACAATGATGGCCTAATGTTTTCCTCCCTTTTTGTCTGATGACAAAAGGGGGAGAAATAGGGAATCTAAATTTAATGTTTGAAGTCATTCAGTTACTTTGCCTTGATATGTTGTGTTTGATGTCTATTTGATCTACTGATTTTTGAACTGTTTGTTACAGTGTTGATACTATGCTTATAAATCTCTGAATTTTAGATATTTGATCTAAGTCATGCTACGTCTCTGCTATGATTTTAGCTATCCATGTGCTTGTTGGAAAATTTGTCTATAATCTACAATCTATATCTATAATCTTCAATCTATACAAACTAAAAATGTACGTAGGAATTTGTTTTACATGTGTTATGTGTTGCCTATAAAAGGAGAGATTTATTCTTCAACCCTAGAGAGAGAAGCTATGCCTTCTCTCTTCTTCCTCCCTATGGGCCGCCACCTATTAGGGTTATTTACTCCACCAGTTTGGAGTCATACTCCTTCCTTCATGGAGGCTTCCTCCCCCCACCGGTTGGGGTTCGTCCATTGCTGCTCTTCCTTCCTCCCTCGTGAGAAGGCCACCACCGTGCCTCCACCAACAACCACCAAAGCCCCTCAGCCACCAGTGCTTCCTGTCCAACTTCACCTCCCACCCAGTTTCCACCTTTTTCACCCAAATACCCAGCAAACACCCTTCACACCACCTCCACCTCCTAATCGTCTCTGGCTCAGTCACCCATGGAGGACTAGCTCCTTAACTGGAGATTCACTTAACTCGCCCCCTTACCGCGGCCTCCCCCCCAGCCTCCGAACCATCGCCCTACCCCGATGTGCTCTCTCCCACAATCGCTCTGGTTCCTGCCTCGGTGGAGCGGCCCCCACCTGAGCCACCGCCTCATGAGCTCTTACAAACTTCTGATGTGAAGAAATATACAGACGCTCCACCTCCATCAGAGCTCTCAAACGCCCCCCACGAAAGCCTCCAGATGCAGGTAAAAAATAGTATCTTGTTAGGGTTACTTTTAATGGTGCCTATTTGGGTCCCTTTTTGTTCAGGATGGGATTTCAGATCAGTAGGGGAAAGGATGTCCTCCTGCTATTTGATGGAAAGTCCTAACAGAGAAGGGTTTTTTGGAAAGGCATGAGGTGTGCAGGAACATGTGTGGCTGATAACAATGTATGTCTCCTCTCTGGTTGTCAATCGTCTTCCGAGCAAGGGAAATGTGCCTGCATAAGCTAAAAATTTGATCCGTAACTGGATAGAAAAAAAGACTGTGGATTCTCACTTCTCGGTCGTATTTGACTGGGTGTGGAAGATGTTGATAGACTGGAAGCTAGGATTTAGATATTGGTTTGGTCGTGTTCCTTTGGTTTCTCATCAATCTTTATGTGGCGATGCTCTTGTCTCTGTTGGCTTAAGTCTTAGTTTTTACTAATACCCCAACACATTTGCTTCGATCAATTTGTAATATCCCTTGTTTCTTCTATTGAATGAAGTTCTTTTACTGTCAAAAATAAATAAATAAAAGGAGAGATTTTAATGTATTAAAAGACATCAATTTTTCAAATTCAAATTATTTCAATTTAAGGGACGAAATTTATAAAAAGAAATAAAAGTTTTTTAGTATTTTTTAAAATTAAAAAAAAAATTTTAGTTATTCACTTGAATCACCGAAAAATGGAATTCAAGTGGGATAAGGAAGAATTAATGCAATTTATAAGGAAACAATGTATGCCAAAATATCTCTTCCACATTCGGATACTAATTTTTTTCATTCCATTCAAAGAGCCTTTCGTTGTTGAATTGAGCCAATGAACTGAATGAAGGCTTCTTCCAACCAATCATAGTGAAAAATTATTCAAAGCAATCAAATTTATCTTTTTAGAAATATTGGTTGACAAATTTGCAATGCCAATGTAATATCACCTCAAGAATATAATATTAGATTTTTTTTAATTACAAAAGCAAGCACACAATATTAGATAAATCATATCATTTTATGACATATATTAATAAGCGATGAGATTTTTTGAGAAGGATTGATTACGGCAAATTGATATCAAATTAATGTTATAGCTGGGAGAAAAATAAAGTTTCTCTTTCAATTATGGAAACTTTTAAATAAAATTAGTGCAAGCCAATAAATCATTCTACAATCAAAGGAAACCAGTGCTTTCATGGCATTTATGGAGAGATTTTGTATTGATATAAATTTTTTTGGGTAGGAAATAAGAAATTGTATTGATATAACTTCTTATTTCTTTCCCTATAGAAAACACGAAAAAAATGTGAAATAACATTTAAACGTGCATGTTGGTCATGATAACCATTATCCAAAAAGGGGTGAATTGAGTTTATTAAATTTTCTAAAATAATTTGTCATAAATGATTTTCTCAATATAAAATCTTTAACCACACAAGAAACAATAAACAAAGTATGAATATATGAACAATATTAAGAAATAAACAATAAGGAGATAGGGAAGAGGGTACTTGCACGCCCGCTAGTGGCACTCTAATCACGCCTCCTGGGATAGCTCACCCACCACGTGTAAGAGCATCAACGACTTCTAGCACTCTCCCTCGTGCCTCTAGGATACCTCACCCACGCTTCTGAACCTAGAGTCCCCCCTTGCCTTTGCATAAATAATGCTTTTGCAGGGGTTTTGGTTGTCCCCCTTGCTTTGTTTTTGTATTCTTTCATTTTTATGAATAAATTCTTTGGTATGCTACAAATGATTAGTGACTTTCGAGGTGCCAACATAGTTGGGATGTCAGTTGTGGCAGTGATGCTTTTGCATACAAATTTTTACTTAAAAAATACATATATATGAAGAGGTATGACAATCCTCCTTGGCCAAGACAAAATTGGTCTAAGGAGATGATATAATTGTTGCAGCCATTTCAGAGGCTTGTCTTGTGTCAAATGTAAAATAATATATGGTAGACTTTGGGGCTACCAAGCACATTTGTGTAAATAAGGGTGTTTTTACCTCCTACAGTTTTGTAGGGGATGATGGACTATGATATTCTATTGTGGATTTTCTAATGTATTGTAAAGATACAATGATGATAATTGGAACTCGGGTTATTCATGCATCCTTTGTGGTGATTTAATTACTTGGAGATCAGCCAAATGTTAAAATTTATTCTTAAATATACATGAGGCTAAGTGGTTGAAAACTTTTAGCAAATATTTCATGTGAGTTAAATTAAATCCTTACGTGTTTATATATTGTGATTGCCAATGGCAAAATGAATATATTTTATAGACATATGTATGTGTTGCAATTCTGAAAAGTAGCTATTGAATGATGATACCTAATTATTGCGAGATCAAAAATGAATTTGATCTACTTACTCACAAAGCAAAAAGGCTAGTGAGTAAAACATCGAGGGGAATATGAGACTTGGCCAATGTGAAATTAACGGTGATAGTAACCCCACCTTTGTAATTGAAGATCCCGTGAAGAAGGTTCATGTAGGTAAAAATAAGTCACTTGTTAGTTCTTCTAGCACAATAATTTTGTCACTTACCATGATGTGAGAAGTGCTAGGTTGCATTTATTGAGGGATAAACAAAAAACTTTTAATGAATTTCATATCCCTTATGGGTGGTGTACAACATACAATTGATAAAATCACCTATAAAAATGTCAAGTGGGTTGCTTGTATGAGATTGTGGCATAATCCCTAGAACAATGTCATGAATTACCGGGCGTACACAAGGCCTATTAGAGCAAAATTGTGTCAACAATAAGAATTGTGGGGGTGTAGTGTGATTTATAGACCTCTATGACACAACAGATTGTTTTGGTTCATAGAAGTTTACTTCACCAACTCACTTGCATGATAAGTCTTATCAGTCTACGTCTGTTTCATATTTCAAAAGACACCAGATTCGAAGCACTGACATCCATGTGATCAACTCTGAATTTTATTCTTTTACAAATTATTTTAAAATATGTGGGGGATTGTTGAAAAATTTATTTGAAATATATTTCAAAATAATTTAAGTGCTTTAAATTTACCATTTATTATTTTATTCCAATTTAACCGTTAATGTTTTAAATCTTCTTTATTTTATTTTCAAAAGAAAGAAAGAAAGAAAATTGGTTTTAACTATATTATTAAAATAAAACATTAAGAAAACAACGGAAATCATGGTAGATTGCGCCATCTGTGTCTCCTGTTTGGCGTCTTCCTCCTCCAAAGCAGTTCAACATGAACTCCAAAGGCAACAATCCTCAAGCCAATAGAGGCATCAAAAGCATAGGCTTTGTCAATCAGCTCAGTCTTGAATCATTGATATATATAAAAGGCCAATATAAAACTAGCTCTTGGGCAAGTAATATCACAGAAGAAGAAAAACAGGGACACCCTATACTTTTCTTCTCAGTAAACTTGATTTCAATATCCTGACATGCCTTTACCCAAATTTAGCCTTTATATTTTTACCAAACAGGTAGCAGGTAATAAGAGCACATTTTTCCTACTGATGTTACAATCTAAAAAATATAAGGGGATTGAAGAGGAACTAATAACTGGGAAATTTTTATTGGAAATTATAGAAACAAATCAAGTATATAGCCATAGCATACATGCGTGAATATTCATGTTGATGGGAGGATGCGCGAGTGGTGGGCAAACAATGGCGCGTGGAAAATGACACTTTTTATTCTCTTTCGTGGCCTTAATTAATGATTTTGGTTATATTTAATAGTTTTATTTCTTTGACCGTTTATCATACTTTCCAACATGCTTTTCCTGGTTTTAAGATGACATTTTACTGCGATAAAAACATTCAGAAACTACAGCTCTACATAAGCTGATATTTTCGGAAATAAAGAGTGGTGTATGAGCTAATTCTTTTATTGACCAAAAACTCTTTTCTCATTGTGCTAGCTTTACATGGAAAAAAACAAAGAATTCGGTCTATTGTTTTCGTTTCATTATTCTTACAAGTTGGTCAATTTTTTTTTTTGATGAGCTCATGTTTTTTTTTATTAGCTACAAGTTGTTTATCTATGTATAAGATTCTTCAATATTGACAATATCTTGCTAACAGTTTTTTTAACCGCGTGACATGTTTTTGCTATACCCATTTTTCTCAACCCATATTTTATAATTTTGCATCATTCATCTTAATTGATGGTTGTCTTTTTCAATTATTTTTCCATAATATGTTATTTTTGTTTGTGTTTTTTTTATATTGTCCGCGTTCATGAAAAGAACAATTTTTTTTTTTATATTTCATTGTAGGGATGAATAAAAAGAATATTGTGTCATGCAGGTCTAAATTTGAGTTTATCAAGCAAATTGTTATGAGAAAAAAAATCAGAAGAAGCAAATTGTTAAAGACACCTCTATATCTTCCCCTTAATCCTTTTCTATGAATTTCCCGATAACATTCTTCGTCTATTATTATCTTCTACTAGCGGCCTGTCTGACCGCATTCTATTTCTTTTACTCATTTTTATTAATGTTGTTGGTATATAATATTTTATTTGTCACTTGTGTAAGGCGAGTATTTTTAATCGGTAACTTCTGCAACTTTATAATGTAACTTCTTAATGTAAACACACATGTATTATATACTTAATCATTACGTTAATAATATTATATGCTGAATTCATATAAAAATAGACATTAAAGAACTTGAAAGCCAAAAGGTTTGCTAATTGTCCGATATTTACACTTTGTATTTTAACTTGAAAGCCAAAAGTTTGGTTAATTATCGGATATTTACACTATGTATAGATTATTTACATCTTATATAATCATAATCTTCACTTTCTAGTTCCAATTTGGGATGTGTTTTGGTGACGTATATAGATGTATTTTGCAAAGCGCAAAGCACAAAGCATACTAGTCCTTCTTTCGGCAAAAAAAAAAAAATGTAGGTCATTCCTTGTCATCGTTTCCTGATAAGAAAGAGGGTACTGTATGCTCTACTCCTCCAGATGACTCAGTTTGATGTGTTTTATGGTCTTAAGCACCATATTAGTAGGGGAAAAAAAAAGTTTCAGTGAATACTATAAAATCATCAACCCATAATCCAAACTATTCCATTCCAAGCCAAAAGAAGACATGACAGACAAATACATACACATAAAAAAGATTCTAAAGCACCAGATTTATCAATGTCATAAACTAAGCTATTGGACAACCAACAACTATAATTCAAACCCCAAAGGATAACTCCTTAGGTTTCACAACCATCGGCACAACACATTCCTCCTCGGTTTTCAAACAATTCAGATCAACACATGGGACAACATCCATTCCCCCAAATACGGTGGTACCATACATGTTACAAAATATAAACTTCAAAGCGGTTCATACCAAATATCCCAGTACGTTACATCAGCCACAATGCATTTTGTCAACACTTTGGAAACATAAACTTATAGATTGTCACAATCCTTTATCACCCACATAAGTCAATTCCAACAAAGAACTAAATAATAAGACACAATGTAATTCAATTGATATTCCTTTATAACCACCCACATTTAGCGGGACGGGTAAAACATTTCACTTCTTCTTAGGAGTGATTCATATCGTTGGATATGAACCAAAATTACTTCACCTACGTTGGCCGAGGTCATTATACCAACATGGCCTTTTGAAAACAGTCGTCGGAGGAAAATCTCTCTTTGAAGTTCCAGGCACGTTAAGTTGCTCTTAAAGATAAGCTAAAAGCCCAAAGATAAAGGCATAATCAACCATAGGTTTCCTTCTAAAAGTACAAACTTGTATTTTGGTAATAAATCTATACTAAATAGGTTACATCTTACACGGATTGATTATTCAAGGTATCTCACTCTCTTCCCTCACTCACAATATTTGGGATTTTGGATTTTAATTATCCCTTTTGAGGATCACAACACATAAGATACATATATGCTCAGAAAAATTTCAAGTAAGCTATACTAGTAAATTGGTGTCAGGTTGGTGTTGGGATGGAAATTATATGAGGAGAAATTCTGATACATGCAAACTCAGTGCCTCAATATATACAATCAAACTTCTGTGTAATGCCATAAATTAAGAGAAGTATAAAACAAATGCTTATAGGTAGTGATATCTTTATCATTACCTTTACCCCTTTGATTTATTCGCATATAATGTGACCATAGTTTTGCCACACTTTGACTAATATCCACATGTATTCTTCAATCATCAATAAAAGCGTAATCCATCTGCAGGGTGTAATGAAAGAGGAAAGCATACGAAATCATCTCCTATTCATAACAATGCAATTGAATCTGTTTGTTGAAACTCAAAATTGGAAGAGGAAAGAATAACTATGAAACCCAATAAATCTAAAAGCTCAAATCAAATTTGTTAGAAAGCATTTCAATCTCAAAGTATTTAATGGGTTCTTGTTTGTATTGCTATTATTAATTTGTATCACAAAGTTTTGTTCTCTTTGGATTCAATGTCTGATTGCTTTGTGGGTTGAATCACAAAAGGTCGTGAACATGAAGGTAAATAAAGAGGTTGAAATAAAGAAGCGGAGAGTGTCATAATCTTAAACACAAACGCACCAAAGGTGAGACATGAGATGGGGTGTTAGAAAAGCAAAAGAACTGTCCAGCAAGCAATCTATGTTTAGAAAGTGTAACATAACACCCAATATAGTATATATAATTTTTTACCCTATAATATGAAAATTATCCTTTTAAATAATAAAGAAAAAGCATGGACGAAACTTGAAAGTTATGATTACAACATTTACAACAATGTTTGAGAGCTGATTCAATCTTCCGGTGAAGAGGAAACACTACAAAAAAAAAACCTATTTAGCGACCGAAGATTTCGGTCGCTAAACATGATAATTCGGTTGCTATATTGTTTAGCGGCCGAATTAGCGACCGAATTAAGGGGGTAGCAGAAACCCTGGTGGCTAAATGTTTAGCGACCGAACTTGTATTTCGGTCGCAAAATTATATATTTCGGTCGCCGTATAGTTGGTCGCATGCTCAGCTAACCTAATTTGGTGACCGATATTCGGTCGCTATTTCGGTCGCAAATTTTGAATTTTTTTTTAATAAAAATTTTCCTGTAACTTAATCCTACCAACCAAATTTTGTTTTTCAAC
Source organism: Sophora flavescens (assembly GCA_030762895.1). Taxonomy (NCBI): domain Eukaryota; kingdom Viridiplantae; phylum Streptophyta; class Magnoliopsida; order Fabales; family Fabaceae; genus Sophora; species Sophora flavescens. The sequence continues at coordinate 89,507,861 of CM061064.1, read as the reverse complement.
TATTATCCCATTGATTTTTAATTTCTGATATAAATAAAATACACCAATATTTTTTTTGAATAAATAGAAAATGTAAATATGATGTACTAACGATCCAAAACACCACAGTTAATATGATCAAGAAAACATATGCATTAATTAACGCAAGTTTAATAATTGTTTATAAAAAAAAGTTTAATAATGTACTAATTAACGATCAAAACATAAAAACACACCACAGTCAATAAGTACTAATCAAAATATCAAAACACATCAATCTTCCAAAGGGATGAACATGTAGAAGCGAGAACCTCCAAGGTACTTAAACTTTGCCAATGCACCAGTGGACAACAAATACAACTCCCTGATACCATTTGTATCTGTTGCAAAATATGGGCGATCCTCATGGATTACCATATTCCCATTGAACAGATTTCCGCTTTTGTCTTCAATAGTCACAACACGCGGTATTTCTTGTCCCCAACGACGGTAGAATGATCGCTGGATTGAAATCAAATCCTGCAAATACACAAGAACAATTTAGTAAATGATTAGTTTATGCCTTAACCATCATTATGTGAATCCGATCGTTATTCTTAAGTTGATGAGATACTGTACCTGATCTATATGGATGGCTGTCTCAAAACATTTAGTCAGATCCATTTTCTGATAAAACGATAAGGAAAACAAGTCATATGTCTAAACTTCATCAAGTGATTATAAGAAAAGATGGAAAGATCCCTGTAGCATACTAGCATGTTAAAATAGAACAAAGAAATGCAACTTCACATGCAACTTTACATATTAGCAAACATAGTAGTTTTCAGGAAAGCAGATGCTTTTACGTTGTTTTGAAGGATTGTCATAGAGAGAACTTTTCCTACCGGAAGTGCCTAGATAACCTAGTAAGGATGGTCATCAACAACTATTTCTGGAAAGCTCCATTTCCTAGTGAAACAAATGAGTAGAAAACCAGAGTTGCTTTCATAATATTGTGTACAGAGCTGCTTTCTAATGTGAATAATGTTTGAATGATGACGGCACGTCATGCATGTGCCTGGCAAACTGTGCCTAGCCCTTCAATTTATCTAACCCTATACTTAATCCTTCATTATCTAAGAGACTTTCTTTTGTTGGCTTCAAGAAGAGACTTTCTTAAGCTCATGGACTTTAAATTAGTAAATGAATAATGATCTTATTAACAACAATACAAAGTCATGCCATTTACGAACTAATAACACTTTATCAATTCATTCCAATGCTTACAATGTAAATATATACAAATATGATTCCATAATCATTTCCAAACAAGTTATCAACAAATACATATCAAATTATTCTAATTACATTGATTCATTGTTATTAAAAGATTTTTATTTTAAAGAGAATAAACTATTTTTCATAGCAATCCAAATGTATGAACATGCTCAGATATAAGTGCTAGACTTCAATAAATTTACATCATCAAACAGAAAAGAGATAAGTAGAATTACCAAATGAATCCGATTCAAAATGAGTGAAAAGCTCTCTTGGAATTATAGGCTACAATAATGTTTTTAGATCATTTCATACTCCAACAAAGAATATTTTTTTGTTTACAGAGAAGTGAACAAGAACATGAAATCCCTAAAACCCTCTTTTGAAATTTTTGAAACAGATTCAGACAAGAACCAACAAATTCATGGATTCCAAACGAATCAAAATACAATACAATCAGAATGCATACACAATACAATATGAAATTATTCAAAGCAAGTAAACAGTTGCATCACAGAAGCTATAGATCATACTATTGTGAGATATTCCCTGAGGCAATATAACAGAACAATGAACAGCCTTAAAAGACATAAATTCAACCAAGATATGGAAAGATAAACAGACCAGAAATTACAAGTGCCATATTTAATAGAAAACACATCATTAACACAGGGACAATCTTGTTATTGGACATGTTAAACTAGAATGGTCTTCAAACAACTGCCTCAGTATTGGTCATTTGTTTGAACTATAGCCATGAACTATCCATGTTTGAAATTGTAGACACCTAGCACAAAACAAATTGAAAATCCATAGCACATATCCTCACTAACCAATTTAGATGCATTTCACAAAGCAGAACTGAATCTAAATCAAAGACTAAGATGCTGAAATGGAAGGTAATTTCACAGCTAAATCAACAAGAAGCAAACCAGAAGGGTTATCAGATTAAATTTGAAACATTAAATTGGTACAGTTACACTAATCCTAGTTCTCACTATTATCTTTATCTCATCACTTAAATATGCTAATGGATTCAAGTTTCACGGCCAATGCAGGTGGGTGCTTTGAGGCTTTAAAGTTTAAATTATACAACACGTCAACAATCAACAAAAAACCAAAACCTGTCTATGTTTCGCAGTCTCACAGGCAGCAATGGCATTCTGTGGCTCAAGTAAACATCAATTCTAATCTCACAGTCTTGACTTTTGATAATTCAATGCATTCAAAAAAAAAAGTTACAAAAACAGATTTCTCGTGCTTTCTCAATGAGAGCTTCCTAATCCTAATAGGAGTGATTAAATAATGACACATGAAAACAAATGATCATCACAACTCACATGAAATACACAAGTAGCTCTTCTCAGTAGTAAGCAATAAAGCAATGAAATACATACAATCCACAAAATTTTTGAAATGAAACAATGAAGCAAAATAAAAAATGATACATAGAGAGTCCATGGTTACCTCAAGGCAGAGCAGGGAATGCACAAAATGAGGAGAGAAGATGGTAGGAGGAGCTCTGCGCGTGGTGACCGGAGGGCTGCGTGTTGGTAGCCGGAGTATTGGTCGAAGCACTGAAATGGAGGGGGGGGGGATTAAAAAGAGAGCAGGAAGAGGGGAAAGGAAGAGAGGAGAGGAAGAGGGGAGGAAGAGACGGAGGATGAGGATGGAGGCTTACCGGAGATGGCGGTGGTGGTGCGCACTACGGTGGTGGCGATGGTGACTGGCAGCTTGACGAGGCGAGGGAGAGAAAAGGGGTGAGGGTGGAAGAGATGGCAGAAATGAGGAAGAAGGGAAATATTTCGTGACTTTAGGGATTTATAATTTGGCGACCGAAATAATCGGTAGCTAAATCGGTTGCCAATCACTTAAATACAAAATCGGTTGCTGTATTCGGTCGCGGAATCTCTGTTTCTGAATTTAGTTTACCGCTCTTTAGCGACTGAATTAATATTGGTCGCTAAATGAGTTAATTTGAAATTTGAATTCATAAATTTAGCGACGGTTTTTTTAATCGGTCGCTAACACGCACTGTTTTAATTTTTTTACACGCCGTTTAGCGACGGTTTTTTAAATCGGTCGCTAAAAAGGCATAAAATTTCTGACGTTTAATTTTCTTTATTTAGCGACTGAAATAGCAACCGATAACTCTGCTACGCTCTATTTCGGTCGCTATTTCGGTCGCAGTATTAACTCTAATCGGTATTTCATGTAGATCCTACAATCGATCGCCATTTCGGTCGCAAAAAGCAACCAAAAAATTCGGTCACTATTTTCGGTCGCTAAACAACCTTTTTTTTTGTAGTGAAAAGAGATTTTGAAACAAAACCTGCTCAGATATCCCAAGACTAGTCCCTTCTTTCTGTTAGGACAACAAAGTCATCTGCTGTAGAGCCCTGAATTTTGAGAGTATACTACAGGAAGAGACTAGGAAAGACTAAGTGTAATAAGAAAAAAACTCAGCAGTCAGTAGCTAAAGTTAGTTAGACTGAGTCATCAAGTAGTTAGGAGGCAGTTACTGATTTACTAGCCTATAAATAAGCCTTCTGCAATTGTAATAGCTCACTCTTGATCATTTGTATAGTTGCATCGACTGAGATAGCTCAGTGAAAAGGGGAGTGCCCTTTGTGTAGTGGTGATTCCTATTCCTATTCGTAGAAATATACAGATACTGATTCATTCTTCCTACTCTGTTCTTGATAATTGAGTAGATTTAGCTCAGAAATTCTGTAGATTCCTAACAAATTTGGTCCAACCTGCTGGATCCGTCTTGGAGAGATGGAGAAAATCGATGCAAAGTTCGCAGCTCTGGAATATTCAGTGGAATTTTCGAAGAAAGTATCCAGCGAGCAAGGGTCGAGTATTGCTGAAATCAGAAATAATGTGAGCGGAATGGATGGAATTAAGGAATTGTTAGCAAAATTCATGAAGAAACAAGAAATTTCGCTTGATTCACCTGAGGAGGAGGAAATCGGGAATGAGAAAGTGATTGAAGGTCATTCAGAAGGAGGTGGTTCCGAGGACGAAGACGATACTCTTCGATCCTGGACGAAGAAGGTGGAATTGCCATCGTTTGAAGGAATCGATCCCTTGGGATGGATCGCTAGGGCTGAGAAGTTTTTTGAGATACAACAAGTCAAACCTACTAGAAAATTGCGATTAGCATTCATTAGTATAGAGGGAGCTGCGGTTCATTGGTTTCAATTCTGGCGGCAAAAATCCAAACTCCCTACGTCGTAGGATTTCACTGTGGGGGTGGCACGACGATTTGGAGGTTTAGGTCGAGGAAGTGTGTTCGAGAAATTATCGTCACTGAGACAAACGAGAACCATTGACAAATATGTGTGAGAGTTAGAAATACTCGTAGCACAAGCAACGAATACCACAGAGGATCAGATGCTAGGGTATTTTTTGGTGGGTTTATGTCAGGAAATTCGAGGACAAGTGCATCCCCATGACCCTCAAGAATTATTGCGAGCGATAAAGGTTGCACGAGACGTAGAAGAGGCTCTGAGAGGAGCTCGAAGTTATGGAGAAACCCAAACCCGGAGTTCCGGTAGCGGGTTCCGGTACTCAGGGGGAGGCGGAATCGTGTCCCAAGTAGGTTCCTTCAATGGAGCAAATAGCTCACAACACTTAAACGACGGTAGTCGAGGGTCCCAAGTGGGGAGTAAGGTGACGTCGATGGCGTCGATGGCCAAACCAGGGGAGAATAGCTCCTCGGGCTCGAGAGGAAAAAGGGACCAAACACCTTCCATATCCCGAATTTTGTAAAAGGAGGGACGAAGGTCGTTGTTATCAATGTGGCTTAGCATTTGGGCCAGGTCACAGATGTCCGGAAAAAAGGTTGCGAGTAGTAATATTGGCTGAGGATGAGAAGTTGAATGATGAGGGGGAGATAGTAGCTATAGAGTCTGGGGAAAAGGAGGATAATACAGTAGAAGACGACATTCCCGGGGCCACTTGTCAATGGCTAGATCTTTCGTTGTGCTCAGCTGGAGGGTTGACCCAACCTCAGACTATGAAGTTGCGAGGAATTGTGCAAGGTGAGACTGTGGTAATTTTGATTGATAGTGGGGATACCCACAACTTCATATCTACCAAATTAGTGCAAAAATTAGGGACAGTTGTAACACCCTGCTTTGTCGTTAAGTGCTTTTTATAAGTTGTTTGGTTGGTTAAGGGCTTAGTAGGATTTTTGGCTCAAAAGTCCCTTTATGGTGGTTGAGCACACCCGTTCTCATTAGTCAGCACGCCCGTGCTCAAAGGCTGAAGCGTGTTTCTAGTTTTAAGTTGAGCATGCTCGTGCTCAATAGTGAGCATGCACGTGCTCACTATTTGGACCACATCTCGCTGACGCTAAGTCCAGCAAGACCGTGCTCAATGGTAAGCACGGCCGTGCTCAGGTGTAGCCTATAAATGTTTGGCACATAAACCGAGGGTTTCATTTTAACCCTATTTCTGGTAGTAGCAGCCATCCTATTGCGGCCAGAACAGTTTCTCTCCCTTTTTCCACTAACTCAATCAGTTTTTGAGTATTGGAGACCCTTGGGAGACCTTTGCTTATATGTGTCAAGTGTATAGGTAATGTTTCTTTCCTTCCCAGTTTCCTTTCATGGTTTCGGCATTGTAAAATAATAGGCTTGTGTTCTGTTTGTCTAAGGTTTAAGTTTGGATTGAACCTCTTTGGGAACCGCGACCAGTTTACGTTAGGAGCTTACGTTGGAGCGACCTTCAAACCAGGTATGGGGAGAAGGGTAGTGTACTCATAGGCTTGGGGTTAGAGTAAAGTAAAGGGGTTCCCATTGCCCCGTTTGATGCATGCTTTGTATGATTTAAATATATAAATGATTATTGATGATATAATGAATTGTTATAACTGTTTTGATGTATGTTCATACACATGTTCATATTATGTTCTTTATGTTGTTATCAATATGAATGTGATAATGTTGGATAGTTGTTAAACATGGTGATGTTGGATGACTGATTGTCATGATGTTGTTGTTAGGTTCAAGTTTAAAATATTAATCTGATAAAATAGGCTTAAAAACATGATAAGCTTAATGGATAAAAGATCCTAAAAATTGGCTAAAAAGTTAGACGTTAGTTTCTGCCCAGAACAGTACTGTCGTGCATTGAGCATGGCCGTGATGAACAGGGAGCACGCCCGTGCTCCCAGTTTAAATTCTGGAAAATGACCGCGCGTCCAGCACGGTCGTGCAGCAGAGGAGCACGACCGTGCCCAAAAGGAAGCACGACCGTGCTTCACTTATGTGACTAGCATGGCCGTGCAAGGGACAAGCACACCCGTGCTCCCCTATAAAAAACAGATGGAACTAAAGGACTTAAAGGGAGTTTCTAACCCTAATTTCCCTAATGATGATAAGTTGATATAACTAATCAAAGATAAAGGTTAGAAAACTTAGTTAATGACTAACAAAGATAAAAGATGATAAGATGATTAAGCCGGCACCCATTGGGTTGCCGCACGTTGATGAGTTGTACTTTGGAGCTTTTTGGCCAAGGGAACCTTGAACCCACGGTTTGGGTCTAAGGTGTTGTTGATGTTGAAAGTCTTGGGTGCTTATTGGCCCAAGCACGTTGATATTAATGTTGAAGTCCTGGGAGCTTTATGGCCCAGGCAAGGAGGTGGTTGAGATTGTTTGATGTTTGCCATGCTTAGAGCATTGGAGTTGATGGTTGAGGGGGAGGTTCGACACAGGGGAGATTTCCCAAGAGTACGATGATCTGGCCATCCACGGTAGGTCACCCGATGGTTTGGTGACCGCGACCCCCCGTGATGAGGCATCCGCGGTTTGATGCGTTTGCTATCCATGGGGTTCACCCAAGGTTTGGTAAACTACGGTGTTGGTGATTTATGGCCAATATGGATATGTAACTCCGAAGTCGTTCATCCTAAGTTAGTTTGGATCCACATGCATAATGGAGTAGAGGAGTAGAGTTGCATTGCACCGTATAGCATACTGATTTTGATGATGTTGATGTATGATAATGTATATGCTGATGTGTGTTATAATGTTACCATGTTTGTTTGTTTACTTTACTTCCTATTCCCTCACTATATATGTTTATATGATTCTTACTCCCCTCTTTTGTATGCTTGTTTGTTTGGCCTGATTGGCATCGTGCAGAGGATGACGAGCAGCTCGGAGAGGAGTGACTCTGAGGAGCCACCACTCATAGTTAGGGCTAGTTCTTTTGTTAGTTAGTTAGTTTTCTGTCTGTATACTGAGGATGTTCTCGGAATGGTTATGCCATCTCTGAGTCGTGACATCGGGGTTGAATTGTTGTGCTTTATGTCTTATTTGTGTAAATTGTTTAAACTTAGTTTATATTTTCCGTGTTGTAAACTCGTTCATGTAGGACTTTTCTACCCAAGGACAAAGTTTTAATTTTTCGGTAATGCATGTTTTGTTTTTATTTTATTTATATGCTTCATAACATGCGGGGTAGAAGGGTGTCACATTTAGTGGTATCAGAGCAGTTCGGCCCTGTCCGGACGTGATATGAGTCTATCGTGTGCTCTTGTTTGAATTGTCTATACTTGTTATAGACAATGATGCTTTAAGTTAGTTGTCTGTAGCTTTTACCCGCTTAAGTTCTGTACCTGAGAGTTGTTTTGGAGATGTACAGGAACTCATGGCAGGTAGAGGGTGCAACGATCAGGCAATTGCGGATGCATTGGCACTCCTTGCCAATGCTATCGGTCAGGTCAATAGCAACAACAACAATGGTGGGCCAGCTGAGTTCCAAGGTTTGGACAAATTTCATAGGACCAACCCTCCCTCCTTTAAGGGAGCTTATGATCCAGAGGGAGCACTGTTGTGGCTGAGGGAGACGGAGAAGATCTTCCGACTGATGGATTGCAATGACCAGCAGAAGATCATCTTTGCTACCTTCATGCTGACTGAGGAGGCTGATCATTGGTGGGAAAACTGCAGGCAGAGGATGCAGGCTGAGGGCACGGCGGTTACATGGGTTGAGTTCAGACAGAGGTTTCTGGAGAAGTACTTCCTAGCGGATATCAAGGACAAGAAAGAGATGGAGTTCTTGGCCTTGAAGCAGGGATCTATGTATGTGGGTGACTATGTTGCCAAGTTTGAGGAGCATGAGAGGTATTACACTCCGTAGCAGCATACTGTGAATGATCATTCCAAATGCGTTAAGTTCGAGGCTGGACTTAACCCCGAGATCAAGCAGGCGATCAGCTACCAGGAGATCAGAGTCTTCCCAGTTCTGGTCAACAAGTACAGGATTTATGAGGATGCTAGTCAGTTCAAGGTTGCCAGTTCTAGAGGATCGGATAGTCACAACGTCAAGGGGACTGATCAGAGAGATCGAGGGAAATAGTGTTATGCTCCGACCGGTAAGGACTTCAAGCAGAGTGGCAAGAAGCCACAGTTTCAGTAGGATAGGTTTAGGGGTGGGTTCTCTAATGCCTCTAGACCCATGAGGTGTGGAAAGTGCGGTGCACCGAATCACTATCTTTCTCAGTGCAAGGAATCAACTGTGATTTGCTTCATGTGTGGCAAGTCGGGTCACATCAGCCGTAACTGTGAGGGAGCCAAGGCAAAGCCTCCCAGCTCTAGCAAGAGTCAGCAATCTAAGGCCAACCGACTGAAGACCACTGGGAGAGTCTTTACTCTTAGTGGAGCCGAAGCCTCTGAGTCCGATGACTTGATTCAAGGTACATGTTTTGTTGATGGAACTCAATTGACTGTATTGTATGAATAGGGTACTACTCACTCATTTATATCGCATGATAGGGTCAAGAGTCCTAAGTTGCCTGTTACCTTTCTTGAGTTTGATTTACTTGTGTCTACACCTACAAATAAACTTGTTACCCCTTCTTATGCATGCAAGAACTGTCATATTGTCATTGATGGTAAAACCTTTGTTGCCGATCTTGTATGTTTACCCCTGAAAGATCTTGATATCATTCTTGGCTTGGACTGGTCATCTTCCAACCACGTTTTGATAAAACCTTGATTTTTGGAACTCCAACGGAGTCGAAGAATCTGGACCTTCTCTCTGTTAGCCAAGTTCAAGCTTCGATAAAAGACGAAGCCCAAGTATACTTGATGATTGCTTCCCTGGAAGTAAAGAGCAACCCTCCTGATGCCGCCAGCTTGCCTGTTGTGTGGGACTTTCCTTAAGTGTTCCCGGGGATGTTTGTAACTTACCCCCAAAGAGAGATGTTGAGTTCACCATAGACTTAGTGCCTGGAACCGGGCCAATCTTCATAGCACCCTATAGAATGTCTCCTCTAGAGCTAGCTAAGTTAAAGGAACAATTGGAGGACCTGATGAAGAAGCAATTCATTAGGGCGAGTGTGTCCCCATGGGGAGCACCTATACTGTTGGTGAAGAAGAAGGATGGTAGTATGAGGTTGTGTGTCGACTATCGGCAGCTCAACAAGGTGACCATAAAGAATCAGTGTCCCCTCCCTAGGATTGATGATCTCATGGATCAGTTGATGGGCACTTGCGTCTTTTCTAAGATAGATTTGAGGTCAGGGTACCATCAGATTCGGGTTAAGTCTGAGGACATCCCGAAGACAGCGTTTAGGACGCGATATGATCACTACGAGTACTTGGTTATGCCCTTTGGTGTGACCAATGCTCCTGCTGTGTTCATGGACTATATGAACAAGACCTGTCACCCTTACTTGGATAAGTTTATGGTGGTGTTCATAGATGACATCTTAGTGTACTCCAAGAGTAAGGAGGAGCATGAGGAACACTTGAGGGTTGTCTTGCAGACCCTTAAGGAAAAACAGTTGTATGCTAAGTTGTCTAAGTGTGATTTATGGGTCCTAAGAAATCACACTTACCAGAAATCACACTTCCCGGCTAAAGTAGAGACGGTTCTCCAGTGGGTAGCGCCAAAGTCTGTAACCGAGATTAGGAGGTTCTTCGGGTTAGCCGGGTATTACAGAAGGTTTATAGAAGGTTTCTCTAAGATAGCTTTACCCTTAACCCGTCTCACCAAGAAGGGACAGTTGTTTGTGTGGGACTTTAAGTGTGAAGAGAGTTTCCAAACCCTTAAGGATAGGTTGACCTCTGCACCAGTATTAGTTTTACCAGATTCTAATGAACCCTTTGTAGTTTACTGCGATGCTTCTAAGCAAGGGTTAGGTGGTGTGTTGATGCAACATGGTAAGGTAGTTGACTATGCTTCTAGGCAGTTGAAAACTTATGAAAAGAACTACCCTACCCACGACCTAGAGTTAGGAGCTGTGGTTTTTGCCTTAAAGATCTGGAGACATTACCTTTATGGAGCAAAGTTTGAGGTTTTTAGTTATCATAAGAGTTTGAGGTATCTATTTGATCAAAAGGAGCTGAATATGAGGTAGCGAAGGTGGATGGAGTTCTTAAGGTATTATGAATTAGAGCTGACCTATCACTCAGGGAAGGCCAATGTGGTGACCGATGCCCTAAGTAGGAAGACCTTGCACGTCTCCGCTTTGATGATTAGGGAGATAGATCTGATAGAGGAGTTTAAAGACCTTAGTCTAGCTTGTGAGTTTACCCCTAAGAGTATTAGGCTTGGTACCTTGAAGGTTACCAACAGCTTGATGGACCAGATTAGAGAGGGTCGGAAGTTAGATACGTTTCTCTTAGACTAGAAAGGGTTGCTTGCTAAGGGTAGAGACCTTAGTTTCAAGGATGGAAGTGACGGAGTCTTGAGGTTCAAAGATAGAGTGTGCATACCGGATGTTCCTGAGCTTAGGAAGTTGATCCTTGAGGAAGGACATTGGAGTGGATTGAGTGTGCACCCAGGTGCCACCAAGATGTATCAGGACTTTATGAGAATGTTAGGGTGGCCTAGGATGAAAAAGGATGTGACCGAGTTCGTATATGCGTGCCTAGTTTGTCAGAAGGCCAAGTTAGAACACCAAAAGCCTTCAGGTAAGTTGCAACCTTTGAGTATCCCAGAATGGAAATGGGATAGCATCTCCATGGATTTTGTGTCTGGACTTCCTAGAACTCCAGCTGGTTTTGAGGCTATATGGCTTGTTGTGGATAGATTGACTAAGTCTACCCATTTCATCTCGATGAACATGGAGTATCCTTTAGAGAAGTTAGTCAAGCTATCCATCAAAGAGATAGTTAGGCTTCACGGTGTACCCTTGGTGTCGTGCGAGTGCACGTGCGATCCGGCAAGTGTACCAGATTGTCGCCAAGTAATAAAAGATATCGATCCCACAAAGACCGTGATCTCAAATCGCAACTAATTATCAAATCGATGAAACTGGACGATATAAAGGGATTTTGAAAAGGTTTTTGATATTTTAAATAAGATATAACTTAGAAAAACAAATAAGGAATGCAATCAAGTAAAACAGAAAGTAAATCAATTTATGGTTTTTCAGATCTAAATGGATTCCTAGGAATTTGGGTTACCAACAAGGTTGTTTATGTTACTAAATTGATTACTCCTTTGTTAATTATTGAAATTGCCTTGAAGGCGAATTTATCCTCGAATAGTTAATTCTCCCTCTCGAGTTACAAAAACCGTGCCCAATTAAACCAACCCCTACTCTCGTGGTAGTCGAATTTAGATTGGACCATTTACGCTTTGTGACAATTCGTTGATCCTAGAAGGACGGCTTCTAACTCTCGTGATTTCAGTCCTAAGTCTGATTCTATAGATCCGACACCTAAGTTCACCGTTAGGTTCCTCCTTAGAATATCTACGTCACGCAAATAAACGGCCGCCGAATTTACGAGTAATTAAAACACTAGAAATCAGATCTAAAGCAAAATCGCAATTAACAAAGATAAAACATCAATTCATTACCATAAACAAACCTTGGGCATAGCCCTAATCCCTAGAACTTAAGCTACTACTCAAGCCTTGTCATGGTGATGACAAGCTTGGTTAACAACAACGTGAAAATAAAAATAAGAGAAGGGAGGAGGAAGAAGAATAGAGATCCTAAATTATAGCCTAAGAGTAGCAGCCCCAAAAAAGTCTTTTTTTAGTCTCTGCTCAGATGCCTTATTTATAGATTTGGGAAGTTTGAATCCCAATCTAACTCAAATTAGATCCAAATCAGTTGCTTCTGATCTAAGTAATGCGTGTCACGGTCGTGATGGCTATCACGGCCAGGCCGTGACAGCTTCTGCCTTGGGCGCTTCTTCAGTGATTGGTCTATCACGGCCGTGATGCTCATCACAGCTAGGCCGTGATCAGTTCTGCCTGTTGAGGGTCTAGTTCAGCTGACAGGTCACGGCCGTGATGGACATCACGGCTAGGACGTGACCAGTTCTGACTTTTGCCTTCTTTCTATTCAGTTTTGCTCGATCATGGCCGTGATGGGCTCTGCTTAGATCATTTTCTTCACTTTTCAAGCCCCATCATCATCCAAGCTCCATCGTGGTTGATCCGGAGCATTTAATCCTTAATTTCTGTAAAATAATACCACAAAACCGCCTTACCCGTTCCAAGGTGAAAACTAACAAAAATCAAATTAAATATGCCTAAACTATATGAAAATGCGTGCAAAATGATAAACAAATATGAGGTGTAATCACACTCTTCAAATCACCCCAAGCTTAAGATTTTGCTTGTCCTCAAGCAATCACCAAGGCCAAAAGATATAAATAATTAGAACGTGGATAGTGAACCAAGAACCCGAGTAGCTAATCCAAGTAACAGGCTTATTCAAATAAAAAACCTAGAGACAATCAATTTCAAGTCCAATTAGAAGCTTAGGTTTCCTAAATCCATATTCTCACTGATTCGGGCACTCTTCTCACCTCACTCAAGTGTTTAAGGGAATATGACAATTCGCTCAATTTCCTCAAGGAAGGTTTTCTACCATAAGCTTGACTATTAACCAAATCTCCACTTTATTAATGAAAATACAAAAGAATCAAGAGGTCTTTTACTTTGGTTGTAATGGGGCCATGAGATTAATCGTTAGGTGGGGAAATCAAGAAAAGGAAATTCAAGAGGGTTAAACAAAATATCAAACATTGCAAAGCATGACACCTTCTAAAATACCTTTTTTGGGCTTTGATTCATCTTTCCACCTTTCTTTTCTTCTTTTTATTTTATTTCTCACTTTCTTTTTGTCACCCCCGTTCTCCATATTTTTATTTTATTTTATTTTATTTATTTGAAGAAGGGGAGATTTTCAATTCAAGAGAAATATTTTCTAACTTTCTCATCCCATACTTTTTTCAAACTACCTTTTTACCCTTTTTGCAATACTTTAAAAGGTGCCATACCAAGCATCATTCATGAAAATAATTCAAGGTACCAAGAAAAGTATTTTATTCTTTTAGGCTCAAAATTGGGCAACTAAGGAGTAACATTTAATCAATCAAAGCTCAAAAGGCCGGAAAAAAAAATACCTAGTGCCTCAATCATTTTCAAAAAATGTTTTCAAAAATTTCTAAGTTTAAAAACGGTTTCAAGTCAAGTTCTATAGAATACAATCCAAGAGGAATAAAACACTCGATCACAAAGAATGGGGTAGATTTAGTGAGTACCCCTTTTTGGCTCAAAAATCTCACATTTAATAGTTTAACATCAATGAGAAACACAAATCTAGAGAACCACATGCTAATTATCAACTATCAAAAGATCATCTCAAGATTTCTATTTTTAGCCTTATCACAAGAATAAAAAAATTGGGTTCAAAAATTCACTATCTCAATTTATTTGGCACCAAGTTCTCACAATTGGATGCAAACTCTAAGCAAAGGGCAATCTAATCATGTGATCATGCAAAACTATGCCTATATGAGTGAAACATGAAAAATACAAAAATGCACAAATACCCCTACCCCAAGCTTAAAAACTTACATTGTCCCCAATGTAAATAATCAAGTCGGAGAAAGGAGAAAAATAGAACAACTCACCGAGGTGGTAGCGGGTGTTAGCTCACATGCCTAGTCAAAGATTGTTGGAAATTGTATCATGGCCGTGATGGGTATCACGGGCAGGCCGTGATCAATTCTGGTGTTCAGGAGCTGGCCTGTCACGGCCGTGATGGGTATCACGACTTGGCCGTGATACTCTCTGGTCTTCTTGGTTTGCTCATCAAGACCGTGATGGCTGTCACGGCCTGGGCGTGATGACTTTTGACTATGTTTGTCCCTGCCCTTTTCGCTCTTCCTTCCTTCTGAGCCTGAAAACAGTTGACAAATCTATTAATTTATGATTTTTTTCCTCTTAATCTTCTCAAATTATTCAAGAGCTAAATTCAAAAACAAATGGAAAAGGGAAAGAAAACTTGGGTTGCCTCCCAAGAAGAGCTTATTTATGGTCTTAAGCTTGACCATACTTCCTTCAATCAACCGGGGTCGGCTGGGTGTAGAAGTGCAGGAACACTTCTCTTCCATGGGAGTCCTTCAAAGAGTCGATTCTGCTCATATGGCCAATTGCGCTTCCGCTTTGATCTTTTCACTCTGAGCTTCATGGCCTTACTCCCTCCCGGCGGAAGTTTTGTTTCCACATGATCAGCAACTCCAACTTTATCACTACTGGGTGCATCATTTGCCATGTAAATCTTCGGAGTTGCTTCCATGTTGAGCTCTTCCTTTACCACTGGAGACGTTATATCGATCCTGCACATATGACTCACAAAATGAGGGTTGTTATATGAGTTAGTCAATTTAAAATCTACCCTACCTTCCTCTACATTCAGAGAGAGTTTGCCATTCCTTACGTCTATTATTGCTCCAGCGGTGGCCAATAATGGCCTTCCTAAAATGACGGGGAATTCAGAATTCCCTCTCATATACAATACCAGGAAATCGGTAGGGATGAAAAATTTCCCTACCTTTACGGGAACATTCTCTAGTATGCCTAGAGGAGTTCTAGTTGAGCCATCCGCAAATTGTAAGGAGAATTTGAATGGACTCAACTCTTTGGTTCCTAACCTTTCCAAGATAGTGAGCGGCATCAAGCTCGCACTAGCCCCTAAGTCACATAAGGCTTGGTCTATTTTTACCTTTTCAATTGAGCAAGCGATAGAGAAACTACATGGGTCTTTCAGTTTAGGAGGCATATTAGCTTCTATATCTACTTGCTTTCTCTTGACCAACCTTTGTGGGAAATGTATCGGGGGTTGGTACGGTGGTGGAGGGACATACTTTGGTTCTGGCTCTTCATCCTCGCTCATGTCCTCCTCACATTCCACATCCTTTTCAAACACCCCAAGCTTATCATCCCTCAAGTATATGGCATTACAATGTTCATTGGGATTAGCTTTGGGTTGGCCCAGGAACGTACCCTTTGGTCTAGAGTATGTGCTGGCTTGTTGGGCAATCTGAGTTTCTAGCATCTTGTTGTGATGGCTAAGTTATCTACCTTATATGGTAGCTCTTTTATTGCCTCGTTTACTGCCCTACCTTGTTGTCTAAACTCTTCATTTTGTTTTGTTTGAGTTTCCATAAAACTTTCCAATAAAGACTCAAGTTTAGACTTCTGTACCTGAGGATACCCCGCTGCGGGTTTCCTATTACCTTGGCCTTCTTGGAACTCGTGGTTCAGCGTGTTGCTGTAGTTCCCGTAGGAGAGGTAAGGGTTGTTCTTCCTTCCTTGGTTGTAAGGATTTGGGGGTGCATAATTGGGCAACTTCGGGTTCGTGTCGTAGAAGTTGTGACAAGAGTTCACTTATTCCCCCGAAGCGCCGGATCCAGGACCAATACCACGTGGGCACTCCATTATGGCATGTCCCTGCATTCCACAAATCTCACAAACAATGTTAGTAGCACCTATTGAACTCACATTAGCCCTTTCGAGCTGATTGAAGCGTTTATTCAGTGAGTCTATTTTAGACATGATAAGATCAGTGCTATTCATTTCAAACTTACCCCCCCAAAATCTTTTTCGGGTTATTACCTCTTTCTGAACCCCATTGGTGGTAGTTGGTGGCCACGTTTTCAATGATGTTGAATGCCTCAGTCAGAGGCTTATTCATAAAGGCTCCACCAGCTGCGGAATCAAGTGACACCTTCGAAGAGTAATCCAATCCGTTGTAGAAGGTGTGCACTAATAACCACCTCTCGAGTCCATGATGTGGGCAAGACTCCAGCAATCCCTTGTAGCGATCCCAAGCTTCGGATAAGCATTCTCCGTCCTTTTGGAAGAAGCCGGTGATCTGGGTTCGTATGTAGGCCGTCTTGGATGGAGGGAAGAATTTCTCCAAGAACGTCTGCTCCAGTTGGTCCCAAGTCGACAACGTATTAGCGGGCACTTGCTAAAGCCAAGCTTTTGCTTTTCCAGTAAGAGATGTGGGGAACAACCTCAAACGAATAGCATCAACCGGGGCGCCTTGAATTCTAACTGCATCGGTGAACTCCAAGAATGTCTCCACGTGATCAGTCGGGTCCTCCGAGGGAAGTCCTCCGAATTGATGTTGCCTAATCATGTTGATTAGCATAGGCGTTATAGTGTAGTTCTCTGCCTCAATCTCTGGCCTAGCAATCCCAGTTCGCAAACCCCTAGCATTTGGGGCTGCGTAGTCCTTCAACGGTTTCGTATCCGGGAGATTCATCATGAGTGGAATGGGAATCAACCTCTCTCTCTCTCTTTGTAGTCTCCTACATCCGTGAAAGATCGTTTCGACTTTGGGGTCAACCTCTATAAGGTCTCCAAGACTTAGGGATCTTTGCATAAAAGATAAAACAACACAGAGAGATAGATACTCTAGAAGGGAAAGAGAGAATTTTTTAAATATAAAAATTAAATAAAAAGAAAAGGTCCAGAAAAATCAATTTAAAAATTAAATTGAGATTCGAGAAAGCATAGTCCCCGGCAACGGCGCCAAAAACTTGGTGTCGTACAAGTGCACGTGCGATCCGGCAAGTGTACCAGATTGTCGCCAAGTAGTAAAAGATATCGATCCCACAGAGACCGTGATCTCAAACCGCAACTAATTATCAAATCGATGAAACTGGATGATATAAAGGGATTTTGAAAAGGTTTTTGATATTTGAAATAAGAGATAACTTAGAAAATCAAATAAGGAATGCAATCAAGTAAAACAGAAAGTAAGTCAATTTATGGTTTTTCAGATCTAAATGGATTCATAGGAATTTGGGTTACCAACAAGGTTGTTTATGTTACTAAATTGATTACCCCTTTGTTAATTATTGAAATTGCCTTGAAGGCGAATTTATCCTCGAATAGTTAATGCTCCCTCTCAAGTCATAAAAACCGTGCCCAATTAAACCAACCCCTACTCTCGTGGTAGTCGAATTTAGATTGGACCATTTACGCTTTGTGACAATTCGTTGATCCTCGAAGGACGGCTTCTAACTCTCATGATTTCAGTCCTAAGTCTGATTCTATAGATCCGACACCTAAGTTCACCGCTAGGTTCCTCCTTAGAATATCTACATCACACAAATAAGCGGCCGCCGAATTTACGAGTAATTAAAACACTAGAAATCAGATCTAAAGTAAAATCGCAATTAACAAAGATAAAACATCAATTCATTACCATAAACAAACCTTGGGCATAGCCCCAATCCCTAGAACTTAAGCTATTACTCAAGCCTTGTCATGGTGATGACAAGCTTGGTTAATAACAACATGAAAATAAAAATAATAGAAGGGAGGAGGAAGAAGAAGAGAGATCATAAATTATAGCCTAAGAGTAGCAGCCCCAATAAAGTCTTTTTTTAGTCTCTGCTCAGATGCCTTATTTATAGATTTGGGAAGTTTGAATCCCAATCT
This sequence comes from Sophora flavescens, assembly GCA_030762895.1. NCBI lineage: Eukaryota > Viridiplantae > Streptophyta > Magnoliopsida > Fabales > Fabaceae > Sophora > Sophora flavescens. The sequence continues at coordinate 89,489,897 of CM061064.1, read as the reverse complement.
AACTCAAATTAGATCCAAATCAGTTGCTTTTGATCCAAGTAATGTGCGTCACGGCCGTGATGGCTATCACGGCCAGGTCGTGACGGCTTCTGCCTTGGGCGCTTCTTCAGTGATTGGTCTGTCACGGCCGTGATGCTCATCACGGCTACGCTGTGATCAGTTCTGCCTGTTGAGGGTCTGGTTCAGCTGACAGGCCACGACCGTGATGGACATCACGGCTAGGCCGTGACCAGTTCTGACTTTTGCCTTCTTTCTATTCAGTTTTGCTTGATCATGGCCGTGATGGTCATCACTGCTAGGTCGTGATGGGCTCTGCTTGGCTCATTTTCTTCACTTTTCAAGCCCCATCATCATCCAAGCTCCATCATGATTGATCCTGAGCATTTAATCCTTAATTTCTGCAAAACAATACCACAAAACCGCCTTACCCGTTCCAAGGTAAAAACTAACAAAAATCAAATTAAATATGCCTAAACTATATGAAAATGCATGTAAAATGATAAACAAATATGAGGTGTAATCACACTCATCAACCCTCTAGCATAGTATCAGATAGAGACCCGAGGTTTACCTCTAGGTTCTGGCAGAGTTTGCAGTGTGCTTTAGAGACGAAACTTAGGATTAGTCCAGCTTACCACCCACAGACTGATGGGCAGTTTGAGAGGGCCATCCAGTCCTTAGAGGACTTGTTGAGGGCTTGTGTGCTAGAGCAGTGGTCGCGCTGTCGCGCACGCGCCAAAAAGGACGAGCAGGTTTTAAAAATGTAGTTTATGGCGACAACTCGGATGTCGTTCTCAAGGACTCTTAAAGTGTTATTTTCCACAAAAAAATAAGTTTTTTGGGGGGTTTGGATTGAGATGCAATCAAAGAAAACAGAATAATAAAAACAGAGCAATTAAAAACAGGCAGTTCAAGAGGTTATCAAATGGCCAAAAACAGATTGATCTATTGTTCTCAATTTCCTAACTATCATAGGTTCATGCAATTTCCAAGCCCTAAGCAGATTCTAATCCCCTCCCGGTTGTAGCAACAATTCACAAGCGGAACCACTACTACAGATATATATCCCTATTCCCGAATTAAGCAAACGGGGTTAAGCCCTTCGTGAACTAAGCGAACACGAAATGTACACACGCAAATTAAGCAGATGCGATTAATTATAGGAACATGATATCACCGGAAATAAATCAACACAATACAGTATACTCCTGAATTAAGCAAACAGAAATATAAAGCATGGCATTGAAGAGGGAAAAGCATACAAAACAGGGAAATACAAGAACCTCAAGTGTATGGAATTCAATTACAATAGATCAATCCTAGAAACTTAGTTCTCCATAACCAAAAACGAAAACACACAGAAAAGAAATGTAAAACGAATAATGGAGAAGCAAAAGTCTTTACAAACTGTTCAGAACATCAATTTATACTAGTCAGAAATTAAGCTTATTCGCGAGGCGAAGCCTCTCTCGCGACGCGATTCTTGTGAACAGTCTGCACCCTTTGGTATTCTCGTGAGGCGAACAATCCTTCGCGAGGCGAGGAACTGAAGAGTCTTCTTATCACACCCGTTATGAACATCAGGGGCCAACCGTGATGCTTTCTGACTTCCAGGCTCGCGAAGCGAATGGATTCTCGCGAGGCGAGACTCTTCAACTTCAAACTGCCACGGCCGTGACCTTCAACACGGGCAAGCCGTGATCGTCTCTGACTTTTCAGGGTTGCAAGACTCGCGGGACGAGGCCTACTTCGCGGGGCGAACCAGAGACCTTGCATTTTCTTGGAACAGTCAGGCTTCGGGGTCGCGAGGCGAGATGGGTAGTCGCGGGGCGAATCCCCTGTTCTTTATTCTCTCAACTTCTACTTAACCTGAAAACAAGGAAATAACATAAGTGTATTATTTTGACTCAAAACTAGCTAAATTAACCTAAAACTACTTTAGAGACTCAAAACCTTGCTTGAGGACAATCTAATCTAATTTGGGTGAAAATAGGATATAATTTGCACAAAACCCTGGTCATACTAGCCATAAAACTAGATGAGCCAGAGGCTTATCAAGCAGTCTGGTAGTTGGGACAAGTTTTTGCCCCTGATAGAGTTCACCTACAACAACAGCTTCCATTCCAGTATTGGGATGGCACCTAATTAGTCTCTTTATGGGAGGAGATGCAGGATGCCCTTGTGTTGGAATGAACCTAGTGATAGTGTGGTGCTAGGGCCAGAAATAATCCAGGAAACAACAGAAAAGATCAAGAACCAAAGAATATTGTTAATGCGTCTGGCTCTTTGGATTTAAAGTTCAGCTGAAGCAAAGTGTCTAATGAGCTTTCAACAAGCCGAAGCCCAGATTCAGTTGTCCAATAGCATTTTTCAATCTTAGATCTCTTGTGTAACGCCCCCCTTGGGCATTACATGATTACTCGTTGCGGAAATAAAACTTTCAATAAAGGCTGGTTGCTTTCGGAAAATAATTCATATAACTTTATAAGTGTCAGAAAAAACGGGTACAAAATTTTCTCTTGCACGGTAAATGAAGTTTCAACATGCAAACATTAACATTTACCAACTTCATATACATTCCTGCATACTTCATATAAATAATACGCACCACAGCGTACGAGTTGATCTTTTTCATATATATATATATATATATATATATATATATATATATGTATATATGTAAAAGATATAATTATACAACACTGAACTGAAAAGTCTGAACATCCCTTACTCCAAAAGAATGGCTCTCAGCAGCCAGATATACAGACTATCCTCAAAAGGGTCTACAACAACCTAATATTCTAGTTGAGCTGGTCACTCTAACCAACATCTACTGGGAAGACCCCCGAGGTCATCCCTATTATCCGCGATCTCTTCAATTATCAGGACTAATGTCCTTAAGTAAAACAGGGAACTCCTCTGCAATGTCTGTATTCGCGTCCCACGGTGCAACATCATAAACTAAGAAAAACAGATATATAGCAAGGGTGAGATACCGACAAATGAGTTTCATCATGATAACCACATGCGCGACACACAAGCAACATATATATATATATATATATATATATATATATATATATATATATATATATATATATATATATATAACACATGATCCTCAGAATAAACATAAAGCTTTAAACATTGGCATTCATACCCGACAATCATTGTAACTTATAAGAATGCAAGACACTTCAACAACCATCATCTAACTTTGATATTTATTCTCGTTACTTTTCTTTTTGGTTCGGTCTTTCTTTGCCGAGGCTCACAACTCACGACTATTTCTACTTAGGCATCGAGTTTCATTCATTCTTAACATAAGACACAATCAATTGTGCCAACTGGGACTCTAACCCGCAACACACAGGACACGAAGTCAGATGTGCCAACTGGGACTCTAAACCACAGCACACAGCACATGGATTCAAATGTTCTGACTGAGACTCTAACCCACGACACACAACCAATAGATTCAAATATGTCAACTGAGACTCTAACCCATGACACACAACCAATAGATTCAAATGTGCCAACTGGGACTCTAACCCACAACACACACGACACGAATTTTAAATGTTCTGACTGGGACTTTACCCCGCGACACATACAGGACACATAGTCCACGTACTTACTCAAAGGAACACTAGCCCGATGTTTCGGCAATCTAGGTCCTTAATTCTTCCCTCAATTACCTTTCAATCTAATTTTCATTCTGTGAAACGTAAATACCAAAACAAAACTCCGAAAACTTATCCAAGTTTATCGGAAATGTTTCCGCTGACTTAAAATTCTTTTGTAGAAAACCCTTTTCCGCTAAAATTCGTTTATAATACGTTAAATTACAACGAAGTTAAATTTTTCTAAAACTAATTCCTTGTTGAAATCCTTTTTCCGAAAACACATCAAATCCTTGAAAATTATTTTCTAACACGTTTTTGTCCAAAATGATCACACTATTTCTCATTGTTCCGCTATAAATCACTTCCTAAAATATCTTACGTTTTATAACAATTTCTCTTGAAAATCAAAATGACTTTGTCCTTGACAAAAGTTTTTCCCCATCCGCATTAAAATTATTTTTGGAAAAGTAATTTATCATAATTACTATTTATTTTATTTTTGAATTTATTTCAGAAAAATTAACGTAAGTGAAATTTTTTCACGGTTTCGTCCTCACTTCAATCATTGACTTACTCTTTCACCAAAACATTGTTAAAATATTATTTTCCACATTTTCTTCCACTTCCATAGTTTAAAACACTTAAGTTTTTCCTTAAACTTTTTAAAGTATTTAACCTCAACATAATTGAGCATTGACCATTGTCAGACTTCTCAGTCAATCACTCAACATCAGTTAATCCATACATCACAGTTATAACAAATAAATTACATAAACCACATCAACCACATAAGACTATATAAACCAACACATAATAATTAAATCAAGCAACACGATATCAGTACCAATAATTATATTGACAACCCAGAGATAGCATGTATCTATCAAAAACACCTCAGGTAAACCCACCTTACCTCTTGAAGTTTTTAGTTTCCTCCTCGAAGTGTCTCTTTGATTCTCGGTTTCTCCTTGCAACTTAATACGACAACAAACAACTTATCCTTCACAACAAAATCACAACAAGTTACAAATTGAAACAAAAATCCATGTAACTCACATGAGCTAGGTTTCGGCCATAACAAAGAAAATAGGTTAGAGATTTCTAAATTTTTCAAGCTTTTGGATTTATGATCCTAAGGCATTAGAAAGACAAGATCAAGTGTCACATGACAAAAATTGAAACAAAAACCCATCTAACCTCTAGGGTTAGGGTTTTGGCCTTGATGAACAAAATAAGCTAGGGAATTTAAAAATTCTCAAGCTTCTAGATCTAGAAACTAGAAGTATTAGAGATATTAAATCAAGTATCATATTTCAAAATTGAAACAAAACTCATTTACCCCACAAGACTAGGGTTTCTGCCATGAGTAGAAGAAATAGGAGGAAATTTTCTTCGCTCTCATGCCTTTGGATAATCAAAATAGAAGTCTTAGGGAGTTCACAAAAATTGCTACCACATCAAAATGATTTTTCTATGATTTTCTAGAATTAAAAGAAGCAAATCCAATGAAAATGAGAAACTGATGATCTTGGCAAGAATGAATGAAATGAATGAAGACTAAGACAATCATAGTTATAAGTGATGAGGATTTGCCTCTTGGATGAAGGAATAAAGAAATGATCAAGGTTTTTCAAGAGCAACAATGGAGTTTCTTTGTATTTTGTGAGAGAAATGGCTTAAGGAAGATGAAATGAACATGAAAAAATGACCATGTTTTGAAAATGGGTATGTGGCCGTGTGGGGTGGGGGACAATTTGGTCCAAAATGATTTTGGGACAAGGTGGGAATTACACATAAAGACCAAGGGCAAAATGGTATTTTCACCACTAAAAATATCTAGATATTTTAAAACTCATTATGACTTGGATAGGGTTTCAATATATGCTCGTCATGTCAGTCACTTCAGTCGCTTCAATCACCTCAACTTCGTATCCGGCTTCGTCGTTTACCTGACTTAGGTTTTACGCTCGTTTACTTTGAAGATTTCTCCCTTATAAAATATAATATTTTATTTTTACTCGAAAATTTTTAAAAAAACCAATATCGTAGAAAATACGATATAAACCAAAATCGTTTCATTCACGAGTCAAAATTAGGTTTTCTGATCAGTAAACTTTTACTGTCAGTGAAAACGCAGACCGGGTTTCGTATGAATTTTCAACCAAAAATTTAACCGTAACATTCTAATATTAATTAAAGTCTAAATATGATTTTTTTTTTATCCAAAATCATTTTCTAGATCTCAAATAAAATATAAATAATTAAAATTCAACCGATATTGAAAAATAGTAAAAACCGGGGTGTTACATCTTGAAGTTAAAGAAAAGCAACTCAGTTCTTATCAAAGAAACGTCTTGATGATCACCTTCAAAAGCTATAAGATAAATGTGTCTGAAGAATAAACCTGAAACTGAAGATCAAGCTAAATCCTCTGTCAAGCCTACTCAGATTAAAGACTCTTGAAGAATGAAGACTGAAGTTTCTCAAAGCTCGTGTTGATGATTAGATCAAGGACCAACAAGACCTTAACATCTCTGCACAAAGATTACAATTATCAAAGAATCTTTAGAAGCTGCATCAACAATGTTCTCAGCAAGTGTCTAAGAAAGATTGCAAAGCTTCACATACAACTCTATGAAGAAAGATTGAAGACCAACTCAAAGAAAATCAAGTTACAAGACAAACCCATCAATTCCTCTAAAGTTTCTCTAAAGCAGACTTCTAAGCAAAGTCATAAAAGAACGTGTTTGAAGACCTAAGAAGGCGTCTGAAGACCTATCAGAACCAAAAAGGTGTCTGAAGGCATGTCAGAACTAACAAGTACAAAGAATGCGTCTAAGGAACTAAACAGAAGTTGGAGGAAGAATATTACTTGGAGCCTCACTCTGGAATCTGAAGGAAAGAGAATTATTGAAGAAAGGAATCAAACATTCAAAATGAATATAATATCAATTCTCTTGTCTCTGAAAGGTACAGAAAGCAGAAAGCATAAAGGCTCTGCATTAAACTTTTTTCGCAATAAGCTAAAAGCACCTTTCTCTGAGCTTTTCTCAATATTGCTCAAATAAGGAAATCTACACTGCCCAAGTCAGAAAAGCAACTCTGCTCAGCTCTCTGGTCAACAAAGTTCTCCAACGATCATAAATATTTAATGCAAGTCAGAACGACTATTTTGTGTCCAGAAGGCAAAGAGAAGTTGCCTACAAACTTAAGATTCTATCTTAACGGATCTCTTTTGGATAAGTATAAAAGGAAGAACATGAAGATTGAATATATATACAGAGAGACATCATTTTTAAGATTGAGAATACACAAATCAGAAGAAATCACTCGCACAAGCTCTCACTAACTCCGATCCTCTTCTCTCAATATAAAAATCTTTTATAGATGATAAAAAACTCTGCAATCTACCTACTCTTAAGTCTTATTCACTTTCTGAAGTGTTAGCTAGTTGATTTGCAACTCTTTAATTTTGAAGCTGTACTTCAAAACAAATCCCATCTTTTGTAGAGCCTGAAGAGGCTTTCCAAAATAATACTTGTTGTTGAGCCTGAAGAGGCTAGGTGTGCAAACAATATAATACTTACTGTAGAGCTTGGAGAGTCTAAATGTGAAAATAATACTCATATGTAACTTGATCAGTTATAGTGGAAGAACTTGGTGAAGCCAATGACTGGATGTAAAACAAAAGTTTGTCGGTAAACCAGGATTAAGTCTCTGAGTATACTCTTCCCTTTCAAACTGATTCAGTTCTTCTTGCATAGCTAGAATCCAACCATCGTCTAGCAGAGCCTCATCTACTGTCTTTGGTTCCAACTCAGAGACAAGTGCAGAATCATCTTGCTCTCTAAAGGTTGATCTAGTTCTTAGCCTATCATTGGGATTTCCAATGATCTGATCTTCTGGATGATAATTCTTGAAGTACCAAGATCTTTCAACATTTTCTTGTTGAGAAGTAGATGTTTCTGGTTCTGGTTGTTGAGGAGGGTCGTTTACTTGATCATCAGCTTTAATATGTGTTGTATCTCCTGAGATATTTAGATCAAGATCTGCAAAAGCTTCATCTAGCTTTGATAATTTCTTATCAGGCTGCTTGTCATCAAACTTGACATGAATAAATTCTTCTACAACTAAATTTCTTGAATTATAAACTCTAAAACCTTTTGAAGTTTCAGAATATCCTAACAGAATTCCATTAGCTACTTTTGCATCAAATTTACTAACTTGATATTTTGTATTTAGTATATAGAATTTACAACCAATGGGATGAAAATATGAAATGTTGGGTTTTTGTCCTTTCCACAATTCATAAGGAGTCTTGTTCAGGATGGGTCTAATGTATATTCTGTTCTAAATGTAGCAGGCAGTGTTAACAGCTTCAACCCAGAAGTGTCTAGGGACAAAATGATCATTGAGCATAGTCCTAACCATCTCTTGAAGAGATCTGTTCTTTGTCTCTATCACACCATTTTGTTGTGGTGTTCTTGGTATTGAGAAGTTTTGAAGAATACCAATTTCTTCATAGAACTTATGAAATAGCTCATTCTCAAACTCTCCCCCATGGTCACTTCTGATAGAAGTGATACACATGCCTTTTTCATTCTGTACACGTTTACAGAATATAGAAAAGACCTTGAAGGACTCATCCTTGTGAGTTAAGAACATAACCCATGTCCATCTTGTGTAGTCGTCTACAATAACAAGACCATATTTCTTACCACTGATAGAAGCAGTCCTTGTTGGACCAAAAAGATCAAGGTGTAGCAACTCTAGTGGTCTATTGGTACTAAAAACAGTTTTAGATTCAAAATAACCCTTGACTTGTTTTCCCTTTTGACATGTATCACAGAGAGCATCAGATTTGTACTTGAGGTTTGGTAGCCCTCTCACAAGGTTATGCTAATTTAGCTTTGAAATTAATTTCAAGCTTGAATAACCTAGCCTTTTGTGCCAAATCCATCGCTCATCTTCAATGGACACTAGACATGAGACACTCTAATTTGAGAGGTTCTCCAAGTCAATCTTATACAGATTGTTTTGCCTCTTAGCCATGAATAGAAGTGATCCATCGTTTTTCTTGACATTACACATATTCTTATCAAAAGAAACAACATATCCACTATCACATAATTGACTTATATTTAGCAGATTATGTTTCTGACCATTAAACCAAGAGAACATTGTCAATAGAGGGAAAATGATGTTTACCAATTTTACCTATACCAGTGATCTTCCCTTTTTGGTTTCCTCCAAATGTGACCCAGCCACCATCTTTGTCTCTAAGGTCTTGGAACATACACCTTTCTCCTGTCATGTGTCGTGAGCACCCACTATCCAAGTACCAATATGTTTGTTTCTTTCCTGTTGTTAAGGAAATCTATAACAGGAATTATCTTATCTTTAGGCACCCAAACTGACTTGGGTCCTTTCTTGTTAGTAGTCACTGGACGAGAATGCTTTCTATGCTTATAATGTATGAAACTAGATGTAGTATACTTATTCTTTCCACACACTTTGCAAAAGGTGTTGGACATGCCAGAATTGGTTTTAGCATGTTTAGCTTAAGCTTTTGATGCTCTATGTTGTGTATGTGGTGTTGACTTTTGGTGAGATGCTTCTTGCTTAACTTTGTCATAACCAATGCCAGATTTATCATGTGGTGACCTAGAGTACCTTAAAATGAGAATAAGTTTATCTGAGCCACCTACAAGCTTTGACAGAGAGTCTGTCAGATATGTTACATCTTGTTTCAGTTTTACAACTTCACAAGAAACATCAGGCTCAAACTCATTTTGTCAGCTAGACTGACATTCACTGATTTTAGTATGTCATTTTTATCTTTAAGGTTTTGTTTCTCAATGCAAACCCTATCATATTCTCTAGAAAATTTAGAAAATTTCTTTTTGAGACTCCTATACTCTCGAGACAGTATGGACGACAAATGTAACAATTCATCAAAAGCTTTATCTTCTTCATCTGATGAAGACAGATCAAGATCCTCCCATGTAGCCATTAAGCCTTTCTTCTTTTTGAAGAATTTCTTTTTATCCTTCAGCTTAGGGCAATCAGCTTTGAAATGTCCAGGTTTCTTGCATTCAAAGCACAAGGGTGGACCTTTTTCCTCGAAATCTGACTTTTCCTTGGAAAATTTCTTGTTGAACGACTTCCTTCTGAAACCACCTTTCTTTCTCCACACATGTTGAATCTTCCTAGAGTTGAAAGATAGTTCATCCTCATCTGTCCCTTCATCTTTATCAGAAGATCCAGATTCATCTGATGACTCAGCAGCTTTGAGGACTTTTGATGAACTTGCCTTATTTACCTTAAGGGCAATAAATTTTCCTTTTCTGGAATTTTCTACTTCATTTAGTTCAAGTTCATGCACCTTGAGTGATCCCAGAAGCCCTTCTAGAGAAAGAGTGTTCATATTTTTGGCTTCTTGAATAGCAGTCGCTTTGGGTCTCCATTGCTTTGAGAGACTTATCAGAATCTTTCTTACATGGTCTCTATTTTCATAAGTTTTTCCAAGTAACCTGAGACTATTAGTGATAGTATGAAATCTCCCAAACATATGATCTATAGTTTCATGATCGGCCATCTTAAACAGTTCATACTGGTGAACCAGCATGCTTATTTTTTATTCCTTCACTTGTGATGAACCCTCATGTGCTAGGGCAAGAGTATCCCAGATTTATTTAGCAGTATTGCAGCTGTGAACTTTGTCATGTTCATATCTAGTAATATCACACATGAGATAGTGCTTAGCTTTTAGATTAAGCTGATGTTGGTTTCTCTGCTCTTGAGTCCATTGGGCTCTAGGAAAAGCAGCTCCATCTTCATTTCTGGGCTCAGTGTAACCAGTTTCTATGTGCTCCCAGATATCTAGACTTTGTGCATCTAAAAATGCCATCATCCTCTTCTTCCAGTTGTCATAGTCAGTTCCTTCGAAGAGAGGAGGTCTGTTGATAGCTTGTCCTTCTGTACCCATGGTTATTGGATCGTACTCCCTTGGCACTTGTTAGATGCTCAATCCTTTCGAGGCTAGGCTCTGATACCAAGTGAAGTTGACACAGGCAAACACAAGAAGGGGGGTTGAATTGTGTTTGTTAATATTTTTCTAAAACAACCTTTTAAAACTGTTTTTCTCACACGAGGATATATAAAGCAGATGCACACACTGAAAAGAACTTTTGAGACTTAACAAAAGCAATATCAAAACTCCACAGTCAGTATAAACAAATAAAGCTGTAAGATTTTAAGGATAGAAGATTCGCGTAGATAATTTTATCCTGATTCACTCTCTTCCAACCAAGAGCTACGTCAATTCCCTTCGACTTGAAGGTTTTATCCACTATTTCTCCAAATAGATTACAACCAAGTATTCAACACCTCTCCAGGCTACAAATATTCCTTTCTTACCAAGCATCTTCAGGCTCTAGCTCTAACAAAGAGATTTTAACTTAAGATCTTCTTAACTCACTATATGTGAGGATATGAAAGTTTAAGATCTGTTGAATACTTTCACAATATTCAAACTAAAGAATACATACTTTTGCTTTTGAAAGAATGAAAGAAATGAGAGCTTGTTCTCCCAAATATTGGATTGGCAAAAGTTGTTCTTCATCGCTTGTGGTCCTTGATGCAAGTCCGGCAAGTGTACTGGCTTCGTCGTCAAGTAATAAAAAGAGATCGAACCACAGAGACCATGATCTTAAATAACAATTGGTTGTTAAATTGATTTCACTGAACTAGAATAAGATTTAGTTTTTGAAATCGGAATCAAGTAATAATCAAATTAAAAATTGCAATTAAACAAAATAGGAAAGCAATTCAAATAGGGGTTTTTCAAATTCAAAAGGGATTTCCAGGAATTGGGATACCACAAAACTGTTTATGTTACTAAATTGACTACTCTCCGTGTTAATTGCCTAAATTTGCTTTGAAGACGAATTTATCCTAAATTAGTTAATGCTCCCTCTCGGGTTACAAAAATCGTGCCCAATTAAATCAATCCCTACTGTCGTGGTAATTGAATTTAAATCGGACCCTTTAAGTTTTGAGACAATTCGTGAACCCTCGAAGAACCGCTTCTAACTCTCGTGATTTAAGTCCTAAGTTTGATTCCTATAGATTCGATACCTAAGTTCACCGCTAAGTTCGTCCTTAGTGTATCTACGACACGCAAATAAGTGGCCACCGAATTTACGAGTAATTAAAACAATAGGGATCAAATCGAAAACAAAATCGGAATTAACAAGAAATCAAACATCAATTCATCACCATAAACAAATCTTGGGCATAGCCCTAATTCCTAGAAACAAGACTACTACTCAAGCATTGCCATGATTGTAGCAAGCTTAATTAAAAATAACATAAAGAGAAAATCCTAGAAGAGAGAAGAGATTGAGAAGAAGAAGAATCCTAATTTTGCCTAAGGTTAGCAGTCCCAAAGTGCCCAGATTCGAGCCCTAGAGGGCTATTTATAATCTGGGGTAACTTGAATCCCAAGCCAATACAAAAACCAGATCAAATCAGTTTCTAAAGATTCTGCCTTGGGTGTTGCTTCACTGATTGGTCTGTCACAGCCGTGACCACCATCACGGCCTGGCCGTGATCAATTCTGCCTGCGAGGGTCTGGCTCAGTTGACATGTCACGGCCGTGATGGGCATCACGGCCTGGCCGTGATGGGCATCACGGCCTGGCCGTGATCAGCTCTGACTTTTCCATTCTTCCTTTTCAGCTCCACTTGATCATGGTCGTGATGGCCATCACGGCTAGGCCGTGATCAGCTCTGTTTGCCTCATTTTCTTGCCTTCCAAGCTCCATCTTCATGCCAGCTTCAACACAACTGATCATGAGCAATTTAATCTTCGATTCCTACACACAAGCACCACAAAACCATCTTACCTATTCCAAGGTAAAAACTAACAAATAATCAAATAAAATACGCCTAAACTATATGAAAATGCATGCAAAATGTCATGGAAATATGAGGTGAAATCACACTCATCAAACTATCCCAAGCTTAAGATTTTGCTTGTCCTCAAGTAATAACTAAGGCCAGAAAAGATAATCAATCAAAGCATGGACAGTGAATCTAGAACCCGAGTAATGAATTCAAGTAACAGGCATATTCAATAAGAAACCAAGAGACAATCGATTTCAAGTCCAATTAGAAGCTTAGGTTCCCCAGATTCACATCTCTCACTAATTCGGGCACTCTTCTCATGTCACTCATATGTTTGAGGGTATGTGACAATTCGCTCAATTTCCTCAAGGAAGGTACCCTACCATAAGCTTGACTATCAACCAAATCTCTACTTTATTAATGAAAACACATAAGAATCAAGAGGTCTTTTATTTTGGTTGTAATGGAGCCATGGGATTAATTGTTAGGTGAGGAAATCAAGAAAAGGAAAATTCAAGAAGGCTAATCAAAATATCAAACAATGCAAAGCATGACACCTTCTAAAATTCCTTTTTGGGCTTTAGTTCAGTTTTTCACCTTTCTTTCTTTCTTTCTTTCTTCCTTTTTACTTTTTATTTCTCACTTTCTTTTCTTATCCCCTTCTCCATTTTTTTTATTTTTTATTTTTATTTATATGGAGAAGGGGAGATTTTCAACTTAAGGGAAATAATTTTTTTCTAACTTTTTATCCCACAATTTATTCTTCAAACTACCTTTTTGCCCTATTGCAATACTTTAAAAGGTATCATACCAAGCATCGTTCATTAAAATAGATCAAGGTACCAAGAAAAGTATTTTATTCTTTTAGTCTCAAAATTGGGCAACGAAGGTGTAGCATTTAATCAGTCAAAGTTCAGATGGCCAGAAAAATACCTAGTGCCTCAATCATTTCCAAATATGTTTTAAAAAAATTTTTAGTTTCAAAACGGTTTTAAGTCAAGTTCTAGAGGACACAATCCAAGAGGAATAAAACACTCGATCACAAGGAATGTGGTAGATTTAGTGAGTACCCCTTTTAGGCTCGAAATCTCACATTTAGTAGTTTAAAAATCAATGAGAAACCCAAATCTAAGGAACCACATGCTAATTATTAACTATCAAAAGATCATCTCAAGCATTTTTCATTTTTAGCCTATCACAAGAATACAAAAATTGGGTTCAAAAATTCACTGTCTCAATTCAATTGGCACAAAGTTTTTCACAATTGGAGGCATTCCCTAAGCAAGGGGCAATCTAATCATGTGATATATGCAAAACTAACCCTAAATGAATGCAACATGCAAGAATGCAAAAATAATACCCTTACCCCAAGCTTAAAAACTTACATTGTCCTCCATGTAAATAATTAAGTCGTAGGGAGGATAAAATAAAATAAAAAAAAGGAACAAAAATAACTCACTGAGGTGGTGGGTACTGGCTCAGATGCCAGTCATAGAGCTGCTGGATCATGGCTCTCTGCTCACGCTGCTCCTCCATGATGCGCTCCTGGTTCGCTAAGATAGTGTCAAATGTGGATGCGAACCGCGCATAGGGATCATCGGACGACGTACCTGCAGAGGAAGAAGATGGGTGCCTAGATGGCCTAGCCTGTGGTGGCGGGCGTAACGGCCTTTGTATCCTAATAGGCTGAGGCTCCTCTCCCACTGGCACTTTCCAATTTGCCGGATTTGTTACATCCAAAAGTGCGGGGTTAGGGAGAGGAATTGAGTGCTTGGGCCTAGGGTGTTTCAGGCAGTACATATCATCCTCCTGGATGATCATCCCCATGGCCTCACAAGCCTGCAAGGAGATACGTGTTCGTCCTGGGGCGGCCTCAAAACCATCCAGGTCAAAGTTGAAGTGATGGCATATTGTGGTGATTAAGCCACCAATGACAATAGTGCTACTCGAACTCTTGGCGACCTTTAAGAGGTGCCTAGCCAAAAACGATCCTGTGTCCACATTGCTCTTAGGGTGGAGCATGGCCCATAGTATAAAGACCTCGTCCTGGCAGACGGATCCGTCACTCTCTCCACGGCCAAACAGGGTATTGGCTATGACCCTATGCATATATCTGATACTTGGGTTAACAAAGGTTGTGGACTTGGATGTCCGAGGGTCAAAACTCCTGCCTTCATAGTCAATTATCGACCAGAAACTATGTGCACTAAACCCTAAGGGGTATCTTCTGTCACCCCCTAGTGGTAAACCAAAAATCTCATTAAATTCAGCTAGGGTTAGTACGAAGTCCTGGTTGAAGAGCCGGAATGTGATCCATCCCTCTTGGCAATGCGGCCCTTGGAGAATTTCTGCATTCAGAGAGCTTAAGAACTCCAAAGTAGGGCCAGCAAATGCAGGGTATCTAGTGCGAGCAAACTCGCTCCACCCTATGTTTTCTAACATCCAATTGATGTCAACCGTCGGGTCTAGGGTATCTATACATGCATCATCAAGATATTTCGTTTGGATAATCTTCCTATTTTTCAAAGCATTGAATCTATCTTGTTGAGCATTATCCTTGAAAACAGTCCCATACCCATGTTCATCAGTCTTAGAGTTATAGGAGTCAAAGTCAGAGTAGTTACCTGGGTTCCTGCTTCCTCTGGTGCGAGGGCGTAAGGCTTCGGTTGCCCTTTGACGTTTGCTTGCCATGATCTCAGAGCACCAAAATTAACAATCCCCTCCTTCACTGTTTCTGAAATTCGGATTTTTAGGGGTTAGGGTTTCAAAATTGGGGCTTTTTGATTTTTCCCAAAATTGAAGGATTTGACTAGTGGGTTTTGTTGGGTGAGGTCTAGGGAGCAAGGGAGTAGGGTTGGTTGGGTATGGGTGTAATGGGGGAGGTGAGTTTTTAATCTTTTTGGGTGAATGGGTATTGTGGAGGTTGTGAGAGGAAGAAGAAGAAGAAGATGAGTGGATGAAGAGGAGGATGGTGGGTTTGGTTAAGGGGTAAGGTACGTTGATGATTGTGAGATGACGGAAAGGAGGAGTTGGAATGAAGGGTGGGAGCTTGGTGGCTATGGAGGTGGAAAGGAGGTAGAGAAGATGAAGAGAGTGAGGGGTTTGTAGCAGAGGAGAGGATGAGTTTTTGGTTTAAAAATCAGAGCAAAACACGCGCCACGGCCGTGACCCTCATCACGGGCAGGCCGTGACACGTTGTGTCTGGCAAATCATTCTTCACGGGTGTGACACGTATCACGGCTGGCCCGTGATGGAATCTGTCCTGCTTCAGCTACCTAACACGGCTGTGACCACTATCATGACCTGGTCGTGATCCTTTCTGACCCTTCTTGGTCTTCACATCACGGTCGTGACATGCATCACGGCTAGGCCGGCTGTGACCACTATCACGGCTGTGACTACTATCACGGCCTGGCCGTGATCCTTTCTGACCCTTCTTGGTCTTCACATCACGGTCGTGACATGCATCACGGCTAGGCCGTGATGGATTCTGATCTTCTGGGACCTTCTTGTCACGCCCGTGATGGCAATCATGGCTAGGCCGTGATGGGTTCTGAATTTTAGCTGTTGGTTCATCATGGCCGTGACCACCATCACGGCCTGGGCGTGATCGCTTCTGACTTTCTTTTCCATCCCTTTTTCACTCTTCATGACTTCCTGACCTGAAAACACTTGACAGATTCATTAATTGATGATCTTTCTTCTCTAATTATTCTCAAATATTTAAAAAAAACAAAAAACAAACTAAGAAGGTAAAGAAAGCTTGGGTTGCCTCCCAAGAAGCGCTTATTTACGGTCTTAAGCTTGACCATAGTCCTTTCAATCCTTCGATGTTGGATCGAGGAGGGAAATCGCAACCTCCTGTTCAAGTGGATGTTCTCCAAGATAGTGTTTCAGTCTCTGTCCATTGACCTTGAATGTTCCACGTTCCTGGTTCCAAACCTCGACGGCACCATACGGAAATACTTTCATTACTTTAAATGGTCCGGACCATCTAGACTTGAGCTTTCCTGGGAATAACTGCAACCTCTAGTTGTAGAGTAGCACCAGTTCTCCTTCATGGAATTCTCTACGAAGGATATGCTTATCGTGCCACTTCTTTGTTCTCTCCTTGTAAGATCGTGCGGACTCATAAGCATCCAATCTTAGCTCATCAAGTTCCTGAAGTTGAAGGATTCTCTTTTCCCCAGCGGCTTTTATATCAAAGTTTAGCATCTTAATAGTCCACAAAGCCTTATGCTCAAGTTCGACTGGTAAGTGACATGGCTTACCGTAAATAAGTCTAAAGGGTGTCATCCCGATAGGAGTCTTGTAAGTCGTACAGTAAGCCAAAAGAGCATCATCAAGCTTTAAGGACCAATCCTTTCTCGAACCTGAAACAGTCTTCTCCAGAATGCTCTTTATCTCTTGATTGGAAGCCTCGACTTGCCCACTTGTCTGAGGGTGGTAAGGTGTAGCAACCCTATGAGTGACTCCATATTTGAGTAAGAGTTTTTCAAATTGTTTTCAATGAAGTGTGATCCTCCATCACTAATGACTGCCCTTGGAATTCCAAACCTTGGGCATAGCCCCAATTCCTAGAAACAAGACTACTACTCAAGCATTGCCATGATTGTAGCAAGCTTGATTAAAAATAACATAAAGAGAAAATCGTAGAAGAGAGAAGAGATTGAGAAGAAGAAGAAGAATCCTAATTTTTCCTAAGGTTAGCAGTCCCAAAGTGCCCAGATTCGAGCCCTAGAGGGCTATTTATAATCTGGGGTAACTTGAATCCCAAGCCAATACAAAAACCAGATCAAATCAGTTTCTAAAGATCCATAGATTGCGCGTCACAGCCATGATAGATTCTGCCTTGGGTGTTACTTCACTGATTGGTCTGTCACGGTCGTGACCACCATCACGGCCTGGCCGTGATCAATTCTGCCTGTGAGGGTCTGGCTCAGTTGACATGTCACGGTCGTGATGAGCATCACGGCCTGGCCGTGATGGGCATCACGACCTGGCCGTGATCAGCTCTGACTTTTCCATTCTTCCTTTTCAGCTCCACTTGATCATGGCAGAGATGGCCATCACGGCTAGGCCGTGATCAGCTCTGTTTGCCTTATTTTCTTTCCTTCTAAGCTCCATCTTCATGCCAGCTTCAACACAACTGATCCTGAGCAATTTAATCTTCGATTCCTGCACACAAGCACCACAAAACCACCTTACCCGTTCCAAGGTAAAAACTAACAAATAATCAAATAAAATACGCCTAAACTATATGAAAATGCATGCAAAATGTCATGGAAATATGAGGTGAAATCACACTCATCAGTCCTCTATTTATAGTGACCTTTTCTACTCTTGAAAAGCTTCAACGGTCATTTTGAATTTCCCGTTTAAAGATAGCATTGAATGCTCGATATATGTTGTGACTGATTGCTTGATCGTGGCCATGCTGAAATGTATTCTTGGTTATCAGGGTAGTACAAAATGGAGGCTCACTGCTCTGAGCATTTGTAGCTTGAAAACTGTTTTTCGTCATTTATGTAACTTCTAGCTTTTTCCCACCATAAAGGTGCTATCATACAGATCGTTTTATATTTCCCATTGTACTGTGTTGCTTTTTGTATTTCCTCGATGGTACTATGATTTTCTCACAAGGAAACAAAACAGTAACCATATAAAACAAATGAGAAGAACAAAAATTCTCTTCAAATAAATATCAATCATTTGAAATAAATATGTTTCATTGTGGACCGGATTGAAATTATTTATGAAGGCTTACCATAAAGATGAGCTCTTCTACTTAAAATTTGTGTCTACTTAGTTATATGTGAAACTAAGTCTATTCACTCTTTCATTTTGTTCGTCCACTGACGTGGTATATCCTCTCGTCTACTCAAGTCTTTGGACTTGCTATATCTCAGTGAGTTATTTTGATCTCTGTCTAGTGATGTGGCATTAAAGTCCGTCTACTACTTAAAAAATCTCGTCTGATGATGTGGCAAGTTAAGATCCTCTATTCAATTTGAAACTTAGAATCTGTCTAGTAGAAATATTTTAATATTTCGTCTACTTAGAAATTCTCATGCCTCGTCTACTTAAGTTTCAGTCTACTCAATTAAATTAATAAATAAATAACTTTACCAAGCTTTTGAGTAGCCTGTCTACACGGGTGGACATGGATTTTTTATTTAAAGTCTAAGCAGATATATGAGAATTTTTTCTAAGTTTCCATAACTTATAAGATTCAATTGATCCTGAAAAACTAAATAACCTTGTTAGATCTCAACTAACACTTTGCCAAGCAAATTTAATCCTTTTGTTAACATGAAAACTTAGAACAATGACCCTCGTCATTGATTCGGAAAATCCTGTTGGAAGATTTTCTAGTGGGCCAAGATCCATGTTTCACTAGCTTTAAGTCAGCTTTGGCTGATCACTCAGAATTCGGTTATATAGGTAGGAAACACTTTCCGATTGCATCTCATGCAACTCTTGGACAGTTGGGTGAATAACTCTTATTCTAATCCATCACATGGACCAAAGTCCAACTTTTAAGCCTCTAAGCCTTTCAATCCTATTGAAGTTGTCTTAGTTAAGTCAGACCCAATGGATAGCAGTTGAACATTACATTTGTTCCATCACGTCTTACTATTATAGATAAAGGAACCCCGCTTTGGCGGACCCACACTTAATCGATCATAGTCTTGACGAGTGCCATGCATTGGAAGGCCTTTAAATGTGACTTAATATTTCCTTTTGAGGGATTTGATTAAAATTTGTTCTCATCATTTGTTAAACTCTTTAACTTACTATTTACATACATGCATCTCATACATATATTAGTTAAACCCCTTTTAACATATTATATACATACATGCATCTCATACATATATAAGGCAAATAAATGTGATATGGTTATGGCCCTAACGCATTGATTCTCCCAAGCCAATGAGAGAATCTAAACTAAAACCTAGGAGCGTCCAGGCTTCTCCAAGCATGATCTCCCACAGGATAATGTCTTCTTGTCTCCATCATTACATTACATAAACAGAAACCTCATTTTACATATGAGGGGAGTGAGATGAGAAAAGAATATACATATGGAATATAAGAGAAAGGCACGGCACGCAGCCGTATTTCAAAATATAAACCAAAAGATTAAAGGACTAAGGCCATAACCATTCACCATACATTACCAAATCAATAGTAACAACCAATAATAATACACAATTATTATCATTATTATTATTTTTATTATTAATTAGAGATTTCAAAATCTGAATTTTGAAAACATAACATATATATAATAAATCACATTTATTGTAATTGATGTTACTATAAATCACATTTATTGTAATTGATGTTACTATAAATCACATTTATTGTAATTGATGTTGTTATTAAATGGTGACATAAAAGATTTCGAAATAACACACTACGCAGAGGTAGCACGGGGTTCCCGCTTCCTTAGCGGCTAGGGCTTCAACCTCTAAACCCTAAAACCGCAAGGCCCGTGAACACTTCACGCTGCAAGGAACGGCGGCTAGGGTTTCAACCCTTGGAACCTCAGCCGCAAGAACATGAACTTTTCATGTCTGACACCCTTTAACGCCGCCAACAGAGAACTGAAACCGATCATGTTTAACATCAACACTTGACGCCATCGCAGAACATAATAAGGATTCTAGAACCAATGTACATATCGCATATATACACATAAATGGGCTATAGACGCATATATCATATACATACGAAAATTACAGAAACAAGGTTTCGCAAAAACGGATGCAAACGATTTTCAGAAAACAATTTTCAGAAAAACGATTCACATTATTAACATGTTATCATACATAACAGGTAAACCACGTAACAGAATCATGGTTCCGCAAGCGGCTCTGATACCACTGTTGGGAATTTGCGTATAAAACAAAATAACGCAGCGGAAAAAAAATTCCCATCGAAGGATCCTTGCGAATGGTCATGATTCATGGTTAGAAAATTTACCTCTTGAAGCGATGAGAATTGATTGAAATCGTCTATCACGAACACCGCACGAACGGTGTCTCTAAGGTATCCACACGAGCAGATCCCGTGAACGTCCAACGTCACAAACACGAAGCGTCTCTGCCTCATAGTGCTAGTTTCGAAAACCGAGACATGCTGCTCACTGTCACTCTCTATGTGCGGCTATGGTAAAAACCGTGTAGGCACAATAGCTTAAGTGGTCTACTTATAGTAGCACCTCCTTAAGTGAGTTACTGAGCAGCGTTTGACCTAAGCCCCATGTACTATGCGCTAGGCCCAATAGAAGAGTCCAACTCTCCTTTTAATGCTTCTTTTGATCCGCTCTTATGTGTGTGACCCTATAGGTTCCCAAAACGTTAGTAGTAATATTAAATCCCATTTAATATTACAAACAGTGAGCGGTATCTAGCAATACATCACTGCCACCTAAGTAGTGAGAAAGTCAGTGATTTGACGAAACCTTTCTGTGACAAATATTCATGTGCATTATTATCCCTTTGTCCATATATCTATATTGAACACAAGACATAGAATGTGTCACCCTTGTATGGTTCAATATCATGTTCTCTGATACCCGAGTAGACTTAACAACAAATGAGGTCAATATCTCATATTGACTCATTTCAAGACGGCCATGCATTTTACAGGATCTCACTCTATCGGGGGCCCACAGATATTACTCCTGTTATGTAGGAGGGACAAATTCCATCTAGGTCACTCACATCCCTCTGCATGGCTCGTGGTATGCCCAATGACCGTCTTTATAATCATCCTATTACAGATGACGTTTGACGATATTAAAGCACACGACTCCTCATGTAGGGATCGTAGCGATTTCAGGTCGAAGGATTGCATACACCATTGTCACTATGAGAATTACTTATGACACTCACATAACGCTCCATGTAGTGTTCTCATGGTGGGTCAATCCAGTACATCATTACTCTAATGTGTACCTATGTGGCGACTCGATATCTCATATCCATGACCCGTGAGATATGGTCATCAGTCTGCACACATAATAGTCTCAATGTATTATTATTGTCCTTGTTAATAAAATACTTGACTACGGATATTTAAGAATAGGATTTCATTGTTCAATAGTGTCTCACGATCAAGTCATGTACTTGATATTCTATTAAACTGAAATTTCTATTCTAAGGACTTTATTATGTTTAAACAAGTAACACAATAAACTGGAATGCCTCATATCATATATATATAATGGTAAGATACAAATGTAAGTCTAAGAAATACACTGGCCTCTAGGGCTTACACTAACAATCTCCCACTAGCACTAGAGCCAATCAGGCATAAATCTAATGCCCATCGATCTAGTGTGACCTTCGTGCTTCTGTTGAGCAAGAGGTTTCGTAAGTGGGTCAGCAACGTTATCAAGTGTTGGTACTCTGCATATTTTCACATCTCCTCTATCGATAATCTCTCGAATGAGATGGAAGCGCCTAAGTATATGTTTGGATCGCTGATGAGATCTAGGTTCCTTAGCTTGTGCAATGGCCCCATTGTTATCACAATAGAGATCAATGGGGTCCACAATACTAGGAACTGTACCAAGCTCAGCAATGAACTTCCTGATCCAAACAGCCTCCTTTGCTGCATTGGAGGCGGCAATATACTCAGCCTCTGTAGTAGAATCGACGATTGTCTCTTGCTTTGAACTCTACTACCACCGCCCCGCCATTCAGGCAGAACACATAACCAGATTGCGATCTGGAATCATCCTTATCGGTTTGGAAGCTAGCATTGGTGTAACCTTTTACATCAAGCTCTTCCTCGCCTCCATATACCAAGAACGAATCCTTAGTTCTTCTCAAGTACTTAAGGATGTTCTTGATGATAGAACTCACTGACTTTCATCGGGATCGAGATCGGTACTGATCGTTATGCTTAAAGCATACGATACATCCGGTCGAGTACATAACATGGCATACATGATAGATCCAATTGCGGATGCATATGGAATCTTACTCATGCGATCCCTTTCTTCTTGAGTGGAAGGGGATTGTGCCTTTGATAGGCATATACCATGTGACATAGGCAAGAGTCCTTTCTTGGATTCATGCATGTTAAAGCGTCTCAACACTTTGTCTATGTATGTACTCTAACTTAGGCTTTTCAGCGATCTATCCCTATAGATCCTGATTCCCAATACATATATAGCTTCACCCAAATCTTTCATAGAGAAGCAATTCCCTAACCATGTCTTTACATTTTGTAGTGTAGGGATGTCATTTCCAATGAGTAATATGTCATCTACATATAACACCGTAAAAACAACAATTCTCCCACTAATCTTCTTGTAGACATAAGGTTCATCTTCATTTTTGATGAATCCGTACTGTCTTACAGCATCATCAAAACGAAGGTTCCAACTTTTGGAAGCTTGCTTCAATCCATAGATTGATCGCTGCAATTTACATACCTTTCCGGCATCCTCTGAAACGCCAAGGCCATCAGGTTGTGTCATGTACACATCCTCAAGAAGCTTTCCATTAAGGAAAGCAGTTTTGACATCCATCTGCCATATCTCATAATCATGGTATGCAGCGATAGCAAGTAAGATCCTGGACGGATTTAAGCATCGCAACAGTGAAAAGGTCTCGTCATAGTCGACACCATGAATTTGCTTGAAACCCTTAGCGACCAATCGTGCCTTAAAGGTGTGTATCTTACCATCCATGTCAGTTTTCTTTTTGAAAACCCACTTGCACCCTATGGGTTTCACCCTTCTTGGTGGCTCTACCAAGGTCCATACCGGTTGGTGTACATGGAATCCATCTCGATTTCATGGCCTCAAGCCACTTTTAGATTCTGGGCCGAGTGATGGCCTCCTAGTAAGTCACGAGCTCATCTTGATCCATGAGCAATACATCACCTTGTGGAGTCATGAGAAATCCATATCTCTCAGTGGGTGACGTATCCTCGTTAGACCTATCTTTGGTCTTGTGCTCTTTGGAGCAGGTTGTTCCTCCACGGCATTTTGTGAAGGTTGCTCATGTTCCACCAATGGTAGGTCACTACTCTGTGATTCTTGAATTTCTTCATGTTCTATCTTCCTCCCACTGGTTCCTATGGAGATAAACTCCTTTTCTAGGAATACACCACGGTCAGTGCGACAAACACTTTGCCTTGAAAGGATTATAGAAATAGTACCCCTTGGTTTCTTTGGGATACCCCACAAAGAAGCATTTATCAGATTTGGGATCAAGCTTATTAGAAACTTGACGTTTTACGTATGCTTCACAACCCCAAATCTTCATAAAAGACATCTTTGGTCGTCTACCATTCCATATCTCATATGGTGTCTTTTCTACCGCTTTGGATGGAACACGGTTAAGTGTAAAAGCTGTTGTTAATAGAGCATGTCCCCAGAAAGAGTTTGGAAGGTTTGCATGACTCATCATAGACCGAACCATGTCCAACAAGGTTCGATTTCTCCTCTCAGAGACACCATTCCATTGTGGTGTTCCAGGTGGAGTGAGTTGAGATAAAATTCCACACTCTATCAGATGATCATCAAACTCTAGGCTCAAATATTCACCACCTCGATCTGATCGAAGAGTTTTAATATTTTTACCAAGTTGGTTTTGTACCTCATTTTTGAATTCCTTGAACTTTTCAAAGGATTCCGATTTATGTTTCATAAGATACACAAATCCATATCTACTGAAATCATCAGTGAATGTGATGAAGTACTGAAAACCACCTCTAGCTAATGTGTTTAGGGGTCCGCATACATCGCTATGTATAATACCCAAAAGATCGTTAGCTCTTTCACCTATTCCGATGAATGGAGCTTTAGTCAACTTTCCCAATAAACAAGACTCACATATCTCATATGATTCATAATCAAATGAGTCCAAGAGTCCATCTTTATGGAGCTTCGAAATGCGCTTCTCATTTATATGGCCTAAACGACAATGCCAAAGATAAGACGGGTTCAACTCATTTGGCTTGAACCTCGTAGTATTTATGTTATAGATGGGCATT
Source organism: Sophora flavescens (assembly GCA_030762895.1). Lineage (NCBI taxonomy): Eukaryota > Viridiplantae > Streptophyta > Magnoliopsida > Fabales > Fabaceae > Sophora > Sophora flavescens. The sequence goes on along the minus strand of CM061064.1, from coordinate 89,465,338 downwards.
TCAAGATCAAGGACATAAAGCCCATTACTCATGTGTGCACTAGCATAGAAAATATCATCCAAATAAGTAGAACAACTTTTGTTCTTTATTATAAAAGAAAAACCAATCTTGTCCAAACAAGAAACGGAAATGATATTCCTGCTAATTGCAGGCACAAAATAACAGTTCTCTAATCGAATAGTAAGCCTGGTGGGCAAAGTCAATACATAAGTCCCTACACAACTAAAGCAGCAACCTTTGCTCCATTTCCAACTCGTAGGTCGACTTCGCCCTTTGCCAATGGTCTACTCCTGTTTAGATCCCGCACATTTGTACAAATGTGAGAACCATATCCAGTATCTAATACCCATGATGCAAGTAGATAAATTGACTTCTATAACAAACACACCGAAGTGGAAGTCTCACTTCCCTTCTTCTTCTTGATTTCTTCCAGGTATTTTGGGCAGTTCCTCTTCCAATGTCCTAGTCCGACCACAATGGAAGCAATTGCCTTCCTTAGACACACCACCCACCAGGCTTCAAGCCGAGAAGCACTGGGCTTGATCTTGTTGATGGCCTTGCCCTTGCCCTTGCCCTTTTGTTTGTGCGTGGGCTTCTGGGCTGCTTCTTGCTATTTCCGCTGGACCATCAAAATGGCCTTCCCCTTTCCTTTGTTAATATTTTGTTCAGCAGTTCTCAACATGCTCAACAATTCCGGAAAAGGTTTGTCAAGATCATTCATATTATAGTTCATGACAAACCGACTATAGCTCTCGAGCAACGATTGCGAGCTAAGTCGGTGGCCAACTCTTGGCCTAAAGGAAATCCTAGTCTCTCGAGATTCTCAATGTACCCGATCATCCGGAGTACATGAGGACTCACAGGGCTTCCTTCGCCAATTTACACTTGGAAAAGGGCTCTGGAAACTTCGAACCGCTCATGCCTTGCTTGCTCTTGGTAGAGCAGCTTGAGGTGCACGATCATATCGTATGCCTCCATGGTCTCATGTTGCTTTTGCAGCTCAGAGGTCATGGTAGCAAGCATAAGACAGCCGACGTCTAAGGCGTCATCCTAATGCTTCTTATAAGCATCCTGTCAGCCTAGGAGCACTTGAAGCCGGTGGCTCCTCGGGAATAGGCTCCTCAAGAACATACAGCTTTTTCTCATGTTTGAGGACAATCCTCAAGTTTCGTACCAGTCCAGAAAATTTGTTCCGGATAGTTTGTCCTTCTCAAGGACGGATCGCAATGACAGGTTACTTGATGTGTTTGATGCCATGGTAATCTACAGAGATAAATATGCAAAATATAAGTATCATGCCATGAAGTTATTTAATAAGGTCTTTAATTAAATACGCCTCCCACTATTTTACTCAAAACAATGACCCTCGTCATTGATTCGGAAAAACCTGTTGGAAGATTTTCTAGTGGGCCAAGATCCATGTTTCACTAGCTTTAAGTCAGCTTTGGCTGATCACTCAGAATTCGGTTATATAGGTAGGAAACACTTTCCGATTGCATCTCATGCAACTCTTGGACAGTTGGGTGAATAACTCTTATTCTAATCCATCACATGGACCAAAGTCCAACTTTTAAGCCTCTAAGCCTTTCAATCCTCTTGAAGTTGTCTTAGTTAAGTCGGACCCAATGGATAGCAATTGAACATTACATTTGTTCCATCACGTCTTACTATTATAGATAAAGGAACCCGCTTTGGCGGACCCACACTTAATCGATCATAGTCTTGACGAGTGCCATGCAGTGGAAGGCCTTTAAATGTGACTTAATATTTCCTGTTGAGGGATTTGATTAAAATTTGTTCTCATCAGTTGTTAAACTCTTTAACTTACTATTTACAAACATGCATCTCATACCTATATTAGTTAAACCCCTTTTAACATATTATATACATACATGCATCTCATACATATATAAGGCAAATAAATGTGATATGGTTATGGCCCTAACGCATTGATTCTCCCAAGCCAATGAGAGAATCTAAACTAAAACCTAGGAGCGTCCAGGCTTCTCCAAGCATGATCTCCCACAGGATAATGTCTTCTTGTCTCCATCATTACATTACATAAACAAAACCTCATTTTACATATGAGGGGAGTGAGATGAGAAAAGAATATACATATGGAATATAAGAGAAAGGCACGGCACGCAGGCCGTATTTCAAAATATAAACCAAAAGATTAAAGGACTAAGGCCATAACCATTCACCATACATTACCAAATCAATAGTAACAACCAATAATAATACACAATTATTATCATTATTATTATTTTTATTATTAATTAGAGATTTCAAAATCTGAATTTTGAAAACATAACATATATATAATAAATCACATTTATTGTAATTGATGTTACTATAAATCACATTTATTGTAATTGATGTTGTTATTAAATGGTGACATAAAAGATTTCGAAATAACACACTACGCAGAGGTAGCACGGGGTTCCCGCTTCCTTAGCGGCTAGGGCTTCAACCTCTAAACCCTAAAACCGCAAGGCCCGTGAACACTTCACGCTGCAAGGAACGGCGGCTAGGGTTTCAACCCTTGGAACCTCAGCCGCAAGAACATGAACTTTTCATGTCTGACACCCTTTAACGCCGCCAACAGAGAACTGAAACCGATCATGTTTAACATCAACACTTGACGCCATCGCAGAACATAATAAGGATTCTAGAACCAATGTACATATCGCATATATACACATAAATGGGCTATAGACGCATATATCATATACATACGAAAATTACAGAAACAAGGTTTCGCAAAAACGGATGCAAACGATTTTCGAAAAACAATTTTCAGAAAAACGATTCACATTATTAACATGTTATCATACATAACGGGTAAACCACGTAATGAGAATCATGGTTCGCAAGCGGCTCGATACCACTTGTTGGGAATTTGCGTATAAAACAAAATAACGCAGCGGAAAAAAATTCCCATCGAAGGATCCTTGCGAATGGTCATGATTCATGGTTAGAAAATTTACCTCTTGAAGCGATGAGAATTGATTGAAATCGTCTATCACGAACACAGCACGAACGGTGTCTCTAAGGTATCCACACGAGCGGATCCGTGGAACGCCCAACGTCATGAACACGGGCGTCTCGCCTCACGATTGCTAGTTTCAAAACGAGACATGCTGCTCACTGTCACTCTCTATGTGCGGCTATGGTAAAAACCGTGTAGGCACAATAGCTTAAGTGGTCTACTTATAGTAGCACCTCCTTAAGTGAGTTACTGAGCAGCGTTTGACCTAAGCCCCATGTACTATGCGCTAGGCCCAATAGAAGAGTCCAACTCTCCTTTTAATGCTTCTTTTGATCCGCTCTTATGTGTGTGACCCTATAGGTTCCCAAAACGTTAGTAGTAATATTAAGTCCCATTTAATATTACAAACAGTGAGCGGTATCTAGCAATACATCACTTGCCACCTAAGTAGTGAGTAAGTCGTTGATTTGACGAACCTTTTCTGTTACAAATATTCATGTGCATTTTTATACCTTTGTCCTGATATCTATATTGATCACAAGACAGAGAATGTGTCTCCCTTGTATGGTTCAATATCATGTTCTCTCGATACCGAGTAGACTTAACAACAAATGAGGTCAATATCTCATATTGACTCATTTCAAACACGACCATGCATTTTACGGTCTCACTCTATCGGGGGCCCAGATATTACTCCTGTTATGTAGGAGGGACAAATTCCATCTAGGTCACTCACATCCTCTGCATGGCTCGTGGTATGCCCAATGACCGTCTTTATAATCATCCTATTACAGATGACGTTTGGCGATATTAAAGCACACGACTCCTCATGTAGGGATCGTAGCGATTTCAGGTCGAAGGATTGCATACACCATCGTCACTATGAGAATTACTTATGACACTCACATAACGCTCCATGTAGTGTTCTCATGGTGGGTCAATCCAGCACATCATTACTCTAATGTGTACCTATGTGGCGACTCGATATCTCATATCCATGACCCGTGAGATATGGTCATCAGTCTGCACACATAATAGTCTCAATGTATTATTATTGTCCTTGTTAATAAAATACTTGACTACGGATATTTAAGAATAGGATTTCATTGTTCAATAGTGTCTCACGATCAAGTCATGTACTTGATATTCTATTAAACTGAAATTTCTATTCTAAGGACTTTATTATGTTTAAACAAGTAACACAATAAACTGGAATGCCTCATATCATATATATATAATGGTAAGATACAAATGTAAGTCTAAGAAATACACTTGGCCTCTAGGGCTTACACTAACAATCTCCCACTAGCACTAGAGCCAATCGTGCATAAATCTAATGCCCATCGATCTAGTGTGACCTTCGTGCTTCATTGAGCAAGAGGTTTCGTAAGTGGGTCAAAGCAACGTTATCAAGTGTTGGTACTCTGCATATTTTCACATCTCCTCTATCGATAATCTCTCGAATGAGATGGAAGCGCCTAAGTATATGTTTGGATCGCTGATGAGATCTAGGTTCCTTAGCTTGTGCAATGGCCCCATTGTTATCACAATAGAGATCAATGGGGTCCACAATACTAGGAAGCTGTACCAAGCTCAAGCAATGAACTTCCGATCCAAACAGCCTCCTTTCTTTGCATTGGAGGCGGCAATATACTCGACCTCTCGTAGTAGAATCGCGACTGTCTCTTGCTTTGAACTCTACCCGGCTCACCGCCCGCCATTCAGGCATGACACATAACCAGATTGCGATCTGGAATCATTCTTATCGGTTTGGAAGCTAGCATCGGTGTAACCTTTTACATCAAGCTCTTCCTCGCCTCCATATACCAAGAACGAATCCTTAGTTCTTCTCAAGTACTTAAGGATGTTCTTGATAGCAGACCAGTGACTTTCACTGGGATCAGACTGGTACCTGATCGTTATGCTTAAAGCATACGATACATCTGGTCGAGTACATAACATGGCATACATGATAGATCCAATTGCGGATGCATATGGAATCTTACTCATGCGATCCCTTTCTTCTTGAGTGGAAGGGGATTGTGCCTTTGATAGGCATATACCATGTGACATAGGCAAGAGTCCTTTCTTGGATTCATGCATGTTAAAGCGTCTCAACACTTTGTCTATGTATGTACTCTAACTTAGGCCAAGCAATTTCAGCGATCTATCCCTATAGATCCTGATTCCCAATACATAGGTAGCTTCACCCAAATCTTTCATAGAGAAGCAATTCCCTAACCATGTCTTTACATTTTGTAGTGTAGGGATGTCATTTCCAATGAGTAATATGTCATCTACATATAACACCAGAAAAACAACAATTCTCCCACTAATCTTCTTATAGACATAAGGTTCATCTTCATTTTTGATGAATCCGTACTGTCTTACAGCATCATCAAAACGAAGGTTCCAACTTTTGGAAGCTTGCTTCAATCCATAGATTGATCGCTGCAATTTACATACCTTTCCGGCATCCTCTGAAACGCCAAGGCCATCAGGTTGTGTCATGTACACATCCTCAAGAAGCTTTCCATTAAGGAAAGCAGTTTTGACATCCATCTGCCATATCTCATAATCATGGTATGCAGCGATAGCAAGTAAGATCCGGACGGATTTAAGCATCGCAACAGGCGAAAAGGTCTCGTCATAGTCGACACCATGAATTTGCTTGAAACCCTTAGCGACCAATCGTGCCTTAAAGGTGTGTATCTTACCATCCATGTCAGTTTTCTTTTTGAAAACCCACTTGCACCCTATGGGTTTCACCCCTTCAGGTGGCTCTACCAAGGTCCATACCTGGTTGGTGTACATGGAATCCATCTCAGATTTCATGGCCTCAAGCCACTTTTAGATTCTCGGGGCCGGTGATGGCCTCCTAGTAAGTCACAGGCTCATCTTGATCCATGAGCAATACATCACCTTGTGGAGTCATGAGAAATCCATATCTCTCAGTGGTGACGTATCCTGTTAGACCTCTCTTTGGTCTTGTGCTCTTTGGAGCAGGTTGTTCCTCCACAAGATTTTGTGATGGTTGCTCATGTTCCACCAATGGTAGGTCACTACTCTGTGATTCTTGAATTTCTTCATGTTCTATCTTCCTCCCACTTGGTTCCTATGGAGATAAACTCCTTTTCTAGGAATACACCCGGTCAGTGCGACAAACACTTTGCCTTCGAAAGGATTATAGAAATAGTACCCCTTGGTTTCTTTGGGATACCCCACAAAGAAGCATTTATCAGATTTGGGATCAAGCTTATTAGAAACTTGACGTTTTACGTATGCTTCACAACCCCAAATCTTCATAAAAGACATCTTTGGGTCGCTCTACCAGTCCATATCTCATATGGTGTCTTTTCTACCGCTTTGGATGGAACACGGTTAAGTGTAAAAGCTGTTGTTAATAGAGCATGTCCCCGAAAAGAGTTTGGAAGGTTTGCATGACTCATCATAGACCGAACCATGTCCAACAAGGTTCGATTTCTCCTCTCGAGAGACACCATTCCATTGTGGTGTTCGGGTGGAGTGAGTTGAGATAAAATTCCACACTCTATCAGATGATCATCAAACTCTAGGCTCAAATATTCACCACCTCGATCTGATCGAAGAGTTTTAATATTTTTACCAAGTTGGTTTTGTACCTCATTTTTGAATTCCTTGAACTTTTCAAAGGATTCCGATTTATGTTTCATAAGATACACAAATCCATATCTACTGAAATCATCAGTGAATGTGATGAAGTACTGAAAACCACCTCTAGCTAATGTGTTTAGGGGTCCGCATACATCGCTATGTATAATACCCAAAAGATCGTTAGCTCTTTCACCTATTCCGATGAATGGAGCTTTAGTCAACTTTCCCAATAAACAAGACTCACATATCTCATATGATTCATAATCAAATGAGTCCAAGAGTCCATCTTTATGGAGCTTCGAAATGCGCTTCTCATTTATATGGCCTAAACGACAATGCCAAAGATAAGACGGGTTCAACTCATTTGGCTTGAACCTCGTAGTATTTATGTTATAGATGGGCATTTCAAGATCAAGGACATAAAGCCCATTACTCATGTGTGCACTAGCATAGAAAATATCATCCAAATAAGTAGAACAACTTTTGTTCTTTATTATAAAAGAAAAACCAATCTTGTCCAAACAAGAAACGGAAATGATATTCACCTAATTGCAGGCACAAAATAACAGTTCTCTAACTGAATAGTAAGCCGGTGGGCAAAGTCAATACATAAGTCCCTACAGCCTAAAGCAAGGCAACCTTTGCTCCATTTCCAACTCGTAGGTCGACTTAGCCTTTGCCAATGGTCTACTCTGTTTAGATCCTGCACATTTGTACAAATGTGAGAACCATATCCAATATCTAATACCCATGATGCGAGAAGTAGATAAATTGACTTCTATAACAAACACACCTGAAGTGGAAGTCTCACTTCCCTTCTTCTTCTTGATTTCTTCCGGGTATTTTGGGCGGTTCCTCTTCCAATGTCCGGGTCCCGACCACAATGCAAGCAATTGCCTTCCAAAGCCACACCACACACAGGCTTCAAGACAGAAGCACTGGGCTACATCTTCATCATTGCCTTACACTAGCCCTTGCCCTTTTGTTTGTGCGTGGGCTTAGTGGGCTCCTTCTTGAAATTTCCAGCGTGGACCATCAAAATGGCCTTCCCCTTTACTTTTTTAATATGTTGGTCAGCAGTTCTCAACATGCTCAACTTTTCTGGCAATGGTTTTGTCATGATCATTCATATTTTGGTTCTTGTCTAACTGACTATAGCTCTCAGGCAACGATTGCAGATCTAAGTAGGTGGCAACTCTTGCCTAAAGGAAATCCTAGTCTCTCGAGATTCTCAATGTACCCGATCATCCTGAGTACATGAGGACTCACGAGGCTTCCTTCGCCAATTTACACTGGAAAAGGGCTCTGGAAACTTCGAACCGCTCATGCCTTGCTTGCTCTTGGTAGAGCAGCTTGAGGTGCACGATCATATCGTATGCCTCCATGGTCTCATGTTGCTTTTGCAGCTCAGAGGTCATGGTAGCAAGCATAAGACAGCCGACGTCTAAGGCGTCATCCTGATGCTTCTTATAAGCCCTAGGAGCACTTGAAGCCGGTGGCTCCTCAGGAATAGGCTCCTCAAGAACATACAGCTTTTTCTCATGTTTGAGGACAATCCTCAAGTTTCTGTACCAGTCCAGAAAATTTGTTCCGGATAGTTTGTCCTTCTCAAGGACGGATCGCAATGACAGGTTACTTGATGTGTTTGATGCCATGGTAATCTACAGAGATAAATATGCAAAATATAAGTATCATGCCATGAAGTTATTTAATAAGGTCTTTAATTAAATACGCCTCCCACTATTTTACTCAAAACAATGACCCTCGTCATTGATTCGGAAAATCCTGTTGGAAGATTTTCTAGTGGGCCAAGATCCATGTTTCACTAGCTTTAAGTCAGCTTTGGCTGATCACTCAGAATTCGGTTATATAGGTAGGAAACACTTTCCGATTGCATCTCATGCAACTCTTGGACAGTTGGGTGAATAACTCTTATTCTAATCCATCACATGGACCAAAGTCCAACTTTTAAGCCTCTAAGCCTTTCAATCCTATTGAAGTTGTCTTAGTTAAGTCAGACCCAATGGATAGCAGTTGAACATTACATTTGTTCCATCACGTCTTACTATTATAGATAAAGGAACCCCGCTTTGGCGGACCCACACTTAATCGATCATAGTCTTGACGAGTGCCATGCATTGGAAGGCCTTTAAATGTGACTTAATATTTCCTTTTGAGGGATTTGATTAAAATTTGTTCTCATCATTTGTTAAACTCTTTAACTTACTATTTACATACATGCATCTCATACATATATTAGTTAAACCCCTTTTAACATATTATATACATACATGCATCTCATACATATATAAGGCAAATAAATGTGATATGGTTATGGCCCCTAACGCATTGATTCTCCCAAGCCAATGAGAGAATCTAAACTAAAACCTAGGAGCGTCCAGGCTTCTCCAAGCATGATCTCCCACAGGATAATGTCTTCTTGTCTCCATCATTACATTACATAAACAGAAACCTCATTTTACATATGAGGGGAGTGAGATGAGAAAAGAATATACATATGGAATATAAGAGAAAGGCACGGCACGCAGGCCGTATTTCAAAATATAAACCAAAAGATTAAAGGACTAAGGCCATAACCATTCACCATACATTACCAAATCAATAGTAACAACCAATAATAATACACAATTATTATCATTATTATTATTTTTATTATTAATTAGAGATTTCAAAATCTGAATTTTGAAAACATAACATATATATAATAAATCACATTTATTGTAATTGATGTTACTATAAATCACATTTATTGTAATTGATGTTGTTATTAAATGGTGACATAAAAGATTTCGAAATAACACACTACGCAGAGGTAGCACGGGGTTCCCGCTTCCTTAGCGGCTAGGGCTTCAACCTCTAAACCCTAAAACCGCAAGGCCCGTGAACACTTCACGCTGCAAGGAACGGCGGCTAGGGTTTCAACCCTTGGAACCTCAGCCGCAAGAACATGAACTTTTCATGTCTGACACCCTTTAACGCCGCCAACAGAGAACTGAAACCGATCATGTTTAACATCAACACTTGACGCCATCGCAGAACATAATAAGGATTCTAGAACCAATGTACATATCGCATATATACACATAAATGGGCTATAGACGCATATATCATATACATACGAAAATTACAGAAACAAGGTTTCGCAAAAACGGATGCAAACGATTTTCAGAAAACAATTTTCAGAAAAACGATTCACATTATTAACATGTTATCATACATAACAGGTAAACCACGTAATGAATCATGGTTCATGGCGGCTCGATACCACCTTTGTTGGGAATTTGCGTATAAAACAAAATAACGCAGCGGAAAAAAAATTCCCATCGAAGGATCCTTGCGAATGGTCATGATTCATGGTTAGAAAATTTACCTCTTGAAGCGATGAGAATTGATTGAAATCGTCTATCACGAACACCGCACGAACGGTGTCTCTAAGGTATCCACACGAGCAGATCCCGTGAACGTCCAACGTCATGAACACGAAGCGTCTCTGCCTCACAGTGCTAGTTTCGAAAACCGAGACATGCTGCTCACTGTCACTCTCTATGTGCGGCTATGGTAAAAACCGTGTAGGCACAATAGCTTAAGTGGTCTACTTATAGTAGCACCTCCTTAAGTGAGTTACTGAGCAGCGTTTGACCTAAGCCCCATGTACTATGCGCTAGGCCCAATAGAAGAGTCCAACTCTCCTTTTAATGCTTCTTTTGATCCGCTCTTATGTGTGTGACCCTATAGGTTCCCAAAACGTTAGTAGTAATATTAAGTCCCATTTAATATTACAAACAGTGAGCGGTATCTAGCAATACATCACTGCCACCTAAGTAGTGAGAAAGTCAGTGATTTGACGAAACCTTTCTGTGACAAATATTCATGTGCATTATTATCCCTTTGTCCATATATCTATATTGAACACAAGACATAGAATGTGTCACCCTTGTATGGTTCAATATCATGTTCTCTGATACCCGAGTAGACTTAACAACAAATGAGGTCAATATCTCATATTGACTCATTTCAGCACGGCCATGCATTTTACAGTCTCACTCTATCAGGGGGCCCACAGATATTACTCCTGTTATGTAGGAGGGACAAATTCCATCTAGGTCACTCACATCCCTCTGCATGGCTCGTGGTATGCCCAATGACCGTCTTTATAATCATCCTATTGCAGGATGACGTTTGACGATATTAAAGCACACGACTCCTCATGTAGGGATCGTAGCGATTTCAGGTCGAAGGATTGCATACACCATCGTCACTATGAGAATTACTTATGACACTCACATAACGCTCCATGTAGTGTTCTCATGGTGGGTCAATCCAGCACATCATTACTCTAATGTGTACCTATGTGGCGACTCGATATCTCATATCCATGACCCGTGAGATATGGTCATCAGTCTGCACACATAATAGTCTCAATGTATTATTATTGTCCTTGTTAATAAAATACTTGACTACGGATATTTAAGAATAGGATTTCATTGTTCAATAGTGTCTCACGATCAAGTCATGTACTTGATATTCTATTAAACTGGAAATTTCTATTCTAAGGACTTTATTATGTTTAAACAAGTAACACAATAAACCGGAATGCCTCATATCATATATATATAATGGTAAGATACAAATGTAAGTCTAAGAAATACACTGGCCTCTAGGGCTTACACTAACAATCTCCCACTAGCACTAGAGCCAATCAGGCATAAATCTAATGCCCATCGATCTAGTGTGACCTTCGTGCTTCACGTTGAGCAAGAGGTTTCGTAAGTGGGTCAAGCAACGTTATCAAGTGTTGGTACTCTGCATATTTTCACATCTCCTCTATCGATAATCTCTCGAATGAGATGGAAGCGCCTAAGTATATGTTTGGATCGCTGATGAGATCTAGGTTCCTTAGCTTGTGCAATGGCCCCATTGTTATCACAATAGAGATCAATGGGGTCCACAATACTAGGAACTGTACCAAGCTCAGCAATGAACTTCCTGATCCAAACAGCCTCCTTTCTTTGCATTGGAGCGGCAATATACTCACCCTCTGTAGTAGAATCGGGTCGGTCTTGCTTTGAACTCTACCAGCTCACCGCCCCGCCATTCAGGCATGACACATAACCAGATTGCGATCTGGAATCATTCTTATCGGTTTGGAAGCTAGCATCGGTGTAACCTTTTACATCAAGCTCTTCCTCGCCTCCATATACCAAGAACGAATCCTTAGTTCTTCTCAAGTACTTAAGGATGTTCTTGATAGCAGACCAGTGACTTTCACTGGGATCAGACTGGTACCTGATCGTTATGCTTAAAGCATACGATACATCTGGTCGAGTACATAACATGGCATACATGATAGATCCAATTGCGGATGCATATGGAATCTTACTCATGCGATCCCTTTCTTCTTGAGTGGAAGGGGATTGTGCCTTTGATAGGCATATACCATGTGACATAGGCAAGAGTCCTTTCTTGGATTCATGCATGTTAAAGCGTCTCAACACTTTGTCTATGTATGTACTCTAACTTAGGCCAAGCAATTTCAGCGATCTATCCCTATATATCCCCGATTCCCAATACATAGGTAGCTTCACCCAAATCTTTCATAGAGAAGCAATTCCCTAACCATGTCTTTACATTTTGTAGTGTAGGGATGTCATTTCCAATGAGTAATATGTCATCTACATATAACACCAGAAAAACAACAATTCTCCCACTAATCTTCTTATAGACATAAGGTTCATCTTCATTTTTGATGAATCCGTACTGTCTTACAGCATCATCAAAACGAAGGTTCCAACTTTTGGAAGCTTGCTTCAATCCATAGATTGATCGCTGCAATTTACATACCTTTCCAGGCATCCTGAAAACGCCAAGGCCATCGGGTTGTGTCATGTACACATCCTCAAGAAGCTTTCCATTAAGGAAAGCAGTTTTGACATCCATCTGCCATATCTCATAATCATGGTATGCAGCGATAGCAAGTAAGATCCGGACGGATTTAAGCATCGCAACAGGCGAAAAGGTCTCGTCATAGTCGACACCATGAATTTGCTTGAAACCCTTAGCGACCAATCGTGCCTTAAAGGTGTGTATCTTACCATCCATGTCAGTTTTCTTTTTGAAAACCCACTTGCACCTATGGGTTTCACCCCTTCGTGTGGCTCTACCAAGGTCCATACCTGGTTGGTGTACATGGAATCCATCTCGATTTCATGGCCTCAAGCCACTTTTAGATTCTCGGGCCAGTGATGGCCTCCTAGTAAGTCACAAGGCTCATCTTGATCCATGAGCAATACATCACCTTGTGGAGTCATGAGAAATCCATATCTCTCAGTGGTGACGTATCTGTTAGACCTACGCTGGTCTTGTGCTCTTTGGAGCGAGTTGTTCCTCCACAGCATTTTGTGATGGTTGCTCGTGTTCCACCAATGGTAGGTCACTACTCTGTGATTCTTGAATTTCTTCATGTTCTATCTTCCTCCCACTTGGTTCCTATGGAGATAAACTCCTTTTCTAGGAATACACCGGTCAGTGCGACAAACACTTTGCCTTGAAAGGATTATAGAAATAGTACCCCTTGGTTTCTTTGGGATACCCCACAAAGAAGCATTTATCAGATTTGGGATCAAGCTTATTAGAAACTTGACGTTTTACGTATGCTTCACAACCCCAAATCTTCATAAAAGACATCTTTGGGTCGTCTACCAGTCCATATCTCATATGGTGTCTTTTCTACCGCTTTGGATGGAACACGGTTAAGTGTAAAAGCTGTTGTTAATAGAGCATGTCCCCGAGAAAGAGTTTGGAAGGTTTGCATGACTCATCATAGACCGAACCATGTCCAACAAGGTTCGATTTCTCCTCTCGAGACACCATTCCATTGTGGTGTTCCGGTGGAGTGAGTTGAGATAAAATTCCACACTCTATCGGATGATCATCAAACTCTAGGCTCAAATATTCACCACCTCGATCCGATCGAAGAGTTTTAATATTTTTACCAAGTTGGTTTTGTACCTCATTTTTGAATTCCTTGAACTTTTCAAAGGATTCCGATTTATGTTTCATAAGATACACAAATCCATATCTACTGAAATCATCAGTGAATGTGATGAAGTACTGAAAACCACCTCTAGCTAATGTGTTTAGGGGTCCGCATACATCGCTATGTATAATACCCAAAAGATCGTTAGCTCTTTCACCTATTCCGATGAATGGAGCTTTAGTCAACTTTCCCAATAAACAAGACTCACATATCTCATATGATTCATAATCAAATGAGTCCAAGAGTCCATCTTTATGGAGCTTCGAAATGCGCTTCTCATTTATATGGCCTAAACGACAATGCCAAAGATAAGACGGGTTCAACTCATTTGGCTTGAACCTCGTAGTATTTATGTTATAGATGGGCATTTCAAGATCAAGGACATAAAGCCCATTACTCATGTGTGCACTAGCATAGAAAATATCATCCAAATAAGTAGAACAACTTTTGTTCTTTATTATAAAAGAAAAACCAATCTTGTCCAAACAAGAAACGGAAATGATATTCCTGCTAATTGCAGGCACAAAATAACAGTTCTCTAACTGAATAGTAAGCCCGGTGGGCAAAGTCAATACATAAGTCCCTACAGCTAAAGCAGCAACCTTTGCTCCATTTCCAACTCGTAGGTCGACTTCGCCCTTTGCCAATGGTCTACTCCTGTTTAGATCCTGCACATTTGTACAAATGTGAGAACCATATCCAGTATCTAATACCCATGATGCAGAAGTAGATAAATTGACTTCTATAACAAACACACCTGAAGTGGAAGTCTCACTTCCCTTCTTCTTCTTGATTTCTTCCAGGTATTTTGGGCAGTTCCTCTTCCAATGTCCGGTCCGACCACAATGGAAGCAATTGCCTTCCTTATCCACACCACCCACAGGCTTCAAGCTAGAAGCACTGGGCTTGATCTTGTTGATGGCCTTGCCCTTGCCCTTGCCCTTTTGTTTGTGCGTGGGCTTCTTGGGTCGCTTCTTGCTATTTCCAGGCTGGACCATCAAAATGGCCTTCCCCTTTCCTTTTTTAATATTTTGTTCAGCAGTTCTCAACATGCTCAACAATTCTGGCAAAGGTTTGTCAAGATCATTCATATTATAGTTCATGACAAACTGACTATAGCTCTCGTGCAACGATTGCGAGCTAAGTCGGTGGCCAACTCTTGGCCTAAAGGAAATCCTAGTCTCTCGAGATTCTCAATGTAACCGATCATCCGGAGTACATGAGGGACTCACAGGGGCTTCCTTACGCCAATTTACACTGGAAAAGGGCTCTGGAAACTTGAACCGCTCATGCCTTGCTTGCTCTTGGTAGAGCAGCTTGAGGTGCACGATCATATCGTATGCCTCCATGGTCTCATGTTGCTTTTGCAGCTCGGAGGTCATGGTAGCAAGCATAAGACAGCCGAGCGTCTAAGGCGTCATCCCGATGCTTCTTATAAGCATCCCTGTCAGCCCTAGGAGCACTTGAAGCCGGTGGCTCCTCGGGGAATAGGCTCCTCAAGAACATCCGGCTTTTTCTCATGTTTGAGGACAATCCTCAAGTTTCTGTACCAGTCCAAAAATTTGTTCCGGATAGTTTGTCCTTCTCAAGGACGGATCGCAATGACAGGTTACTTGATGTGTTTGATGCCATGGTGATCTACAGAGATAAATATGCAAAATATAAGTATCATGCCATGAAGTTATTTAATAAGGTCTTTAATTAAATACGCCTCCCACTATTTTACTCAAAACAATGACCCTCGTCATTGATTCGGAAAATCCTGTTGGAAGATTTTCTAGTGGGCCAAGATCCATGTTTCACCTAGCTTTAAGTCAGCTTTGGCTGATCACTCAGAATTCGGTTATATAGGTAGGAAACACTTTCCGATTGCATCTCATGCAACTCTTGGACAGTTGGGTGAATAACTCTTATTCTAATCCATCACATGGACCAAAGTCCAACTTTTAAGCCTCTAAGCCTTTCAATCCTATTGAAGTTGTCTTAGTTAAGTCAGACCCAATGGATAGCAGTTGAACATTACATTTGTTCCATCACGTCTTACTATTATAGATAAAGGAACCCCGCTTTGGCGGACCCACACTTAATCGATCATAGTCTTGACGAGTGCCATGCATTGGAAGGCCTTTAAATGTGACTTAATATTTCCTTTTGAGGGATTTGATTAAAATTTGTTCTCATCATTTGTTAAACTCTTTAACTTACTATTTACATACATGCATCTCATACATATATTAGTTAAACCCCTTTTAACATATTATATACATACATGCATCTCATACATATATAAGGCAAATAAATGTGATATGGTTATGGCCCCTAACGCATTGATTCTCCCAAGCCAATGAGAGAATCTAAACTAAAACCTAGGAGCGTCCAGGCTTCTCCAAGCATGATCTCCCACAGGGATAATGTCTTCTTGTCTCCATCATTACATTACATAAACAAAACCTCATTTTACATATGAGGGGAGTGAGATGAGAAAAGAATATACATATGGAATATAAGAGAAAGGCACGGCACGCAGGCCGTATTTCAAAATATAAACCAAAAGATTAAAGGACTAAGGCCATAACCATTCACCATACATTACCAAATCAATAGTAACAACCAATAATAATACACAATTATTATCATTATTATTATTTTTATTATTAATTAGAGATTTCAAAATCTGAATTTTGAAAACATAACATATATATAATAAATCACATTTATTGTAATTGATGTTACTATAAATCACATTTATTGTAATTGATGTTACTATAAATCACATTTATTGTAATTGATGTTGTTATTAAATGGTGACATAAAAGATTTCGAAATAACACACTACGCAGAGGTAGCACGGGGTTCCCGCTTCCTTAGCGGCTAGGGCTTCAACCTCTAAACCCTAAAACCGCAAGGCCCGTGAACACTTCACGCTGCAAGGAACGGCGGCTAGGGTTTCAACCCTTGGAACCTCACTCAAGAACATGAACTTTTCATGTCGACACCCTTTAACGCCGCCAACAGAGAATCAAAAACCGATCATGTTTAACATCAACACTTGACGCCATCGCAGTAACATAATAAGGATTCTAGAACCAATGTACATATCGCATATATACACATAAATGGGCTATAGACGCATATATCATATACATACGAAAATTACGAAAACAAGGTTTCGCAAAAACGGATGCAAACGATTTTCGAAAAAACAATTTTCAGAAAAGCGATTCACATTATTAACATGTTATCATACATAACAGGTAAACCACGAATCAGAATCATGGTTCATGCGTGCCTCGATACCACCATTGGGAATTTGCGTATAAAACAAAATAACGCAGCGGAAAAAAATTCCATCGAAGGATCCTTGCGAATGGTCATGATTCATGGTTAGAAAATTTACCTCTTGAAGCGATGAGAATTGATTGAAATCGTCTATCACGAACACCGCACGAACGGTGTCTCTAAGGTATCCACACGAGCAGATCCCGTGAACGTCCAACGTCACGAACACGGCGTCTCGCCTCCACGGTGCTAGCTTCAAAACCGAGACCTGCCGCTCATCGTCACTCTCTATGTGCGGCTAGGGTAAAAACCGTGTAGGCACAATAGCTTAAGTGGTCTACTTATTGTATCACCTCCTTAAGTGAGTTACTGAGCAGCGTTTGACCTAAGCCCCATGTACTATGCGCTAGGCCCAATAGAAGAGTCCAACTCTCCTTTTAATGCTTCTTTTGATCCGCTCTTATGTGTGTGACCCTATAGGTTCCCAAAACGTTAGTAGTAATATTAAATCCCATTTAATATTACAAACGGTGTGATATCTAGCAATACATCACTGCCACCTAAGTAGTGAGAAAGTCGTTGATTTGACGAAACCTTCTCGTGACAAATATTCATGTGCATTATTATCCCTTTGTCCATATATCTATATTGAACACAAGACATAGAATGTGTCACCCTTGTATGGTTCAATATCATGTTCCCGATACTGAGTAGACTTAACAACAAATGAGGTCAATATCTCATATTGACTCATTTCAGCCTGGCCATGCATTTCTGATCTCACTCTATCGGGGGCCCTGAATATTACTCTCCTTATGTAGGAGGGACAAATTCCATCTAGGTCACTCACATCCTCTTGCATGGCTCGTGGTATGCCCAATGACCGTCTTTATAATCATCCTATTACAGATGACGTTTGGCGATATTAAAGCACCACGACTCCTCATGTAGGGATCTTAACGATTTCAGGTCGACGGATTGCATACACCATTGTCACTATGAGAAATACTTATGACACTCACATACGCTCCATGTAGTGTTCTCATGGTGGGTCAATCCAGTACATCATTACTCTAATGTGTACCTATGTGGCGACTCGATATCTCATATCCATGACCCGTGAGATATGGTCATCGATCTGCACACATAATAGTCTCAATGTATTATTATTGTCCTTGTTAATAAAATACTTGACTACGGATATTTAAGAATAGGATTTCATTGTTCAATGGTGTCTCACGATCAAGTCATGTACTTGATATTCTATTAAGCTGAAATTTCTATTCTAAGGACTTTATTATGTTTAAACAAGTAACATAATAAATGGAATGCCTCATATATA